>CM071950.1:27450000-27882500 GCA_036784905.1 Acrossocheilus fasciatus | reverse complement strand
AGCCAATACGCTCGATTATGTGGCACTAATGAATCTGATCCCCTCAGAAAATAGCTCACACACTTCTCTCTGTCTCTCTGTGTCGTTAATCATCCTCAAATGAGACTTCAGTACAGTGGCCACCAACTCAGGCCTCTTTGTGCGCCGTGACCTCTGGGTCAACGACGACTGACTGAAAGCAGGCCTGTCACTGTCCACGGACAAAGCAAACAGTCCGCACACACTCCACACATGGGCCACTGTAGCCCACGGCAACCACAGGACGGACACATGGCACAAGACCCCTCACAGATGGGACCTGTGTGTGAGGAGGGGGTTGTCATGGTGAAGGAGCACAAGCAAAGGTAACCAGTTAAAAGGCAACTGACGACCACAGATGTAACTAGATGGTGTAAAAGACAGAATTGGGATGAAACCTGTCAAGGACATGCCTGGCTAATAATTCACCAAGAATACAAAAGAACAAAAAACAAGGAATTATATTTTGTTATATAATCGCATAGTCAAAATAGCTTTTTTTGCTCTTTTGTTTTGCCATTTTTTTGCCTATTAGTAGTAGAGAACAATAAATGTGTGTGTGTGTGTGGGGGGGGGGGGGGGGCTTTTACAAACCAGCAATTGATGATCTTTATACAGACAAACTCATTAAATTAAAGCACACACACACACACACACACACACACACACACACATATATACATATACATATACACATACATATATATATATATATATATATTGTGTATATTCCGCACACATACATACATGAACATAAATGCTTCTATTATATCAACAAAACATGTTGTTATATATATATCATAGATATATCAATTATATGTATCAATTTGTATGTATAATGTATATATTACAATTTAAATAATCTGCATTTATTTGATCCAAAATTACAGCAAATTAATAATGTGAAATAGTTTTACTATTTAAAAGAACTACTTTCTATTTGAATATATTTTAAAATGAAACTTATTCCTGTGACCAAAGCTAATTTTATTTAGCAGAATTACTCCATTTCATTACTCCATCCTTCAGAAATCATTCTAATATGCTGATTTGCTGTTCAAGAAACATTGTTAGTGTTGTTATTATTATTATTATTATTATTATTATTATCATCAATATTTAAAACACATTTGGACATATATCAATATTTGAATAGAAAGATCCAAAGATCAGCATTTATCTGAAATAAAAAGCTTTTGTAACATTATACACTATGCCATTCAAAAGCTTGGAGTCAGTTTATATATATATATATATTTTTTTTTTTTTTTTTTTTTTTTTTGGGGGGGGGGGGGGGGTATAGAAATTAAAACTTTTATTTAGCAAGGATGCTTTAAACTAATCAAAGGACATTTGATAAAGACATTTATAATTTTACAAAAGATTAATATTTCAGATAAATGCTGTTCTTCTGAACTGTCTATTCAACAAAGAAACCTGAACAAATTATACTCAGCTGTTTTATTCATTATAATAATAATAAAATGTTTTTGAGCAGCAAATCAGAATATTAGAAGGATTTCTGTAGGAATCATGTGACTGGAGTAATGATACTAAAAATTCAGCTTTGAAATCACAGGAATAAATTACATTTTAAAATATATTCAAATACAAAACATTTTCTTAAATACTGTTGCAAAAATATTTCAAAATGTTAATGTTTTACTGCTCTACTTTGGATCAAGTAAATGCAGGCTTTTACTTCTTCTTTTGACTGGTAGTGTATATATATATATATATATATAAACGATCATGGAGTACATTTTATTTATATTACAGTAATGACGTATAAATAACAAACACCACAGAGAATAATTGCAAGAGGGTGTTACAAAAAAATATAAAAATACGGTTAAATCTACATTTCATTGTATAAAAATGCCATTTTTAAAATGACACATCTGTATTCACCACTGACTTCTACAAATTTTTCAGAAGACATCAGATTTATTAATGTGAGAGTTATTGACAGTTACTTGAACAATACACTCTAACCCCCCAGACAGCAAGCAGTGTCGGCCCAGATCCGGCCCACATCTGGCCAGATGTGGGCCAGATGTGGGCCGAATCTGAGCCAACCCTATGTTGCTGTCTGGGTAAAAAAAAAAAAAAAATGAATGAAAATAAAATGAATGATAATCTTCAAACTTAAAGGCTAATCTTTTTTTTTTCATTCCAAGAATTTTGTATGCCGACCTTTCCTTTCCTAGCTAGAAACATGAAATGACAGTTTGATTGATATACATTCACTTACTTACACATGGAGCAATGATGTCCGTCATTATAGCTAATCATTGAAAGTCAATGTAAGACGTTGCCCCGTTCCTTTTCAGTTGAAATCTTACGACAGGGTGAAATAAAGTCTAAAATAAAGCCCGATTATGCCGGTTAAAGTGCTAATGATGAACTCCTGAATGTCTCCATAGGTCACGCGGTTCACAATACAGCAGCCACATCTGATCAAAGACATCAGAATGAAGCGTGACTGACGTTCACAGGGGAGAGAAAGTCAAGAGATGCTTCAGAAATACCAGTTTCCTCTCCATTTCTGTCTGTTTTGCAATAAAACCAAAGAAATAACTGAAAGTGAATAAGGTCGACAACTCACACAAAGCCAGAGGAAATCTAATGCTCTTGCAAATGCTAATTTTATAGGGCACCAATTAAGGAGAGTTGTTTTATGGCACTTTTTCAAGAAAACAAAACCTGCGCCCCAGCCCCTCCCCGGCGGACCGTGTGGTGTCCAGCCTCTAATTGGATGGCTCCTCCTGTGTCCGCTCACACACACACATTGTGGAAATGAGCCGCTGTCTGTTTGTTGTCCCTTTCACACACACGACACGTTTATCACTGTCACAGGCTCACTGAGGGTGTGTGTGTGTGTGTGTGTGTGTGTGTGTGTGTGTGTGTTTCGGTCCAATCTGTTGTGTTTCAGGATTTTTTTCTGTACATTGTGCTCTTGCACGTTTTGTCCTGGCGTGTGCTGCAGTCATAGATCTCAATGTCTCATTCGGACCTGACAGCTGTGAGTGTATGTGAGTGTGTGCATATGAGTTAAAGTGAAGTACTGTGGTGATGCCAGGGTGAGATGTTAACTAGACAATGATGTGTAGGTTGCAGGACCTTTAATGTTTAACTAACTTGTGGAGTGTGTCTCTATGAAGAACTGGCACATGATGGTTTAAATCATCTTTGACAGGTTTGTAAATGCTTTTGAAAGTCACACGTCCTTGATTACACCATTTAGTGTTCACATTTACTTGGTAATAGGCACACACACGTCAAAAAACAATAAATGCACACACACACACACACACACACACACACACACACACACACACACACACACACACACACACACACACACACACACACACACATTTTAAAATAACTGTTGAGTAACTGCAAAGATGTAGATGAGTTTGTTTCTTCATCAGATTTAGAGAAATGTAGCATTCTATCACTTGCTCACCAATGAATCCTCTGCAGTGAATGGGTGCCGTCAGAATGAGAGTCATCACAATAAAAACATCACAATAATCCACAAAGAATCCATAAGATTCCAGTCTATCAATTAATGACTTGTGAAGTGAGAAGCTGCGTGTTTGTAAGAAACAAATCTATCAAGATGTGTTAAGTACTTCAAACCATTGCTTCAGGCTAAAATATGAGTCCTCTATCCATGATGCTTTCTCCAGGGAAAATTTTGCCTTGCCTGAATGAGGAGAAAAATGTGCCCAGATCATGCTCCTAAACATTTCTAAATAAATATGTTGGTGGATTTTAATGTGAGAGTACAACAAGAGATGTACTTTTTCACTGAAGTGTTATTATGGACTCATATTTTGGACTGAAGCGATGATGGTTTCAAGTTAAAATGAATTAATGATGGATTTGTTTCCTGGAGTGGTGTGGATTACTGTGGTGTTTTTATCAGCTGTTTGGACTCTCAGTCTGACGGCACCCATTCACTGCAGAGGATCCATCCATTTGTGGGCAAGTGATGCAATGCTAAATTTCTCTTCTACATCTTTGATAAGTTGCAGGTAAGTAAATTGTCAGCAAATCCCTTTCAACAAACAAAAAGTCATGTAAAATTTGCACTCATCAGCTAATAGGATTAAAGTACCAGCGATGATGTGATAGAGAGGTCACAGAGAGAGGACTGAAGTCATTCATATTCGCATAGTCGAGGAAAGTGAGGAACAGGAGCGGGAGAGTGTAGGTGGACCGGCATTGTGATGCGTTCTGTCTCAGCTCCTCCCCCTGCAGATCTCTTTGATGCTGAAGAGTTCAGAACGTTACTGCATCTCCTCAGAGGTCACCGCGCTGTGAACCCCAAAAGCGCTCGCTTGGGGGCCCCGCAGGAGCCGGAGGCCAAACTTTTGTTCCCAAAGAAAATAAACGTGCTGTCAGGACGAGAACGGGGAAGGTCTTGCAGAGATTAAAACAAATAAAACAGGAAAAGAGTGGGCCCAGGTATTAACATGGGGTCAGATCAGCTTGCAAATGAGATGGGAAAATACACACTGCATAACTGAAGTGTGGATGCAAATATATCTGTGAATTCATAAACATAGAAAGTATTTAGACACTTGCATCAATGTCTGAAGGCTACTGCATTAGAAGATAAAATGTCAAGCAAAACATTTTCTTTTAAAATAAAGTAAAAATAAATATACTTTCCAGAATGATACATAACTACACATCTGTGAACATAACTTCACACATTGTGTAACTATATTTAACAAATAGCATCTAATCATGGCAATACAGAATGACTTATATTAAACACTGTGATGACTTATAGTCTATACGTGAGTTTTTTATTTATTTTTTTATTATTATTTACCATTCTACTGATTTCGAAAAAGTTTCCAGAGAAAAAAAGAAAGAAATGTAGCTCACGCTTAGACACAACACTCATCACGTTCTGCCCTCTAGTGGTAGTCTGATGTACTGCGCCAATCTGTGTCACAGAGAAACTAAAACTAAAAACAAAATTATGAACAAAATGTATGTTTTTGTTTGCTTTGCATGCATATGTCACAAAAAAAAAAAAAAAAAAAAAAAAACAGGGTGGAAATAATGGCTAGACTTTCCTCACTGACTGACTGCAAGTCATACATGACTGCAAGTTTACATATATGATAACATGAGTTTACAGCAAGTGTTAACATATAGATATCATTAAACCGATTTATGCAGCCAAATACAATATATTGTTCTACTGACAATCGAAGAAACACCACAAAGCATCGCACAACCGCTAATGTCAACTGCTAATGCTCACAAAAGTTTGTACTGTTGTTTTCCCTCCAATATGATGTCACTTCCTGGAGGATGGTGTGGAGTTTGTCAGATTTCAGATTTATTTACCTACTTGTGTAAGTTTTTGGAATAACAAGTTTAGTGATTGTTCAGTGAACGATTTCTGGCCTCTGACCATTTTTTTTTTTATTGCTAATAAAGTTGTTAAAGACTATTACATTTTTTTCATAATTACCCAGCAAATTATAAACTTAAAATTTTACCAAATTTGTAACTTTTCAAAGAAACTTCCTTCCATTTTTATTTTCAAGAAATATTTAAATTATTTTTTTTTATTCTTTAATAAATTCTAAAAATTCTAAAAACTATCAGAATATAAAGTAATACTGAAGACACAGGAGAAAAAAAAAACCTTGATTAACAACTAGAGCAATATTCAAGAGAGTTCATGTTTTGTTTTAAATATTTTGATGAGAGAAAGAGAAATGAAGAAACACCTGGTATGGCAACATAATATATATTAAATAAATCTAACATGAAATGATTTTCACCTTTAAAAACTTTAGTTTAATATTATACCTTATTTGTTAGGGCATATGTGATGGGGACATTGTTGTATTATAAATGACCCCATACATTTTAAAAAAGCAAGGGACAAACAAATTGAGACATACAGAGCCTTTAGAATTACAGGAAGCCTGAAGGACAGGAGGAGAGGAAGAGGAAATGAAGAGACTCTTCAGAATCTCACAGCGATGTCTGCATGTATTATTGAAGCATGTGCAACACTCAGAGACACAGTTACATAAGAGCTGTGGCCAGCATACTCAGCGCTGTTTCCAGGGATCTTCTCAAGCTGCACTTTGGTATTTAGATGACAAAGAAATAATGAAGTGGAAAGAGCCACGCAGCTCTCGCTCCTCTCGCTCCTCACGCTCTCCTGGATTATTACATTTTGACAGTTTGATTATTAAATCCTGTCATTAATCTCGCTGGATGTTTGTCTGCATGTGTTTTGGTTTGTGTTTATTTATGCTTATGTTGCTGTTATTAATATTTTCTCTTTTCTACTGTTTGCATAGCTTATTAATATTAATATCCTTCTTTCTATGCCCTATGCTTTATGACAAAGAAATACATAATGCACATTATAGTATTATTATCATCTTATTTTCCAACTTTATACCTTCTAATAAATGATTTTATTTCATTTTATTTTATTTATTTGAATTTTTTTTGTGTTTTTCGTGACTCTGAAATTAGAGGTTTCTCATTTTAAGTTTATAATTAATTGCTATTTCTTGCCAACATTTACATACATAAGTGTAAATGTTAAAAGAAAATTCCTTCCTTTTTTTATTTTCAAGAAAGACATTGATTTATATATGAATTTTTTAAAGGATTCTAACAGAATGTAGTGACACACTTGCATATCTTATTAATATTAATTTACATTTAGTCATTTAACAGACACTTTTATCCAAAGCGACTTACAAATGAGGACAATGGAAGCAATCAAAATCAACAAAAGAGCAATGATATGCAAGTGCTATAACAAGTGTCTGTTAGCTTAACGCAGAACACGTAGCAAGGTTTGTTTGTTTTTTAAAATTATATAATAAATAAAAAGAAAACAGACAGAATAGAAAAAGAATAGAGCAAGCTAGTGTTAGAGGCCTTTTTTGCTTTTATTGTTTGTATAATAAATAAAAAGAAAACAAATAGATAGAATTCAAAATATTAGAACAGCTAGTGTTTTTTTTAAGAATATAATTAGAATATTAATATTAATATCCTTTCTATGCCTCATGCTTTATGAGAAATAAATAGTGAACATAATGCACATTAGTATCATTATCGTCTTATTTTCCAACTTTACACATTTAATCAATTATTTAATTAATTTAACCCTCATAATAAAACCTATTTTAATTCTTTTATTTTATTTTATTTTATTATGAATGACTATTATTTTGTTTATTTATTTACTCTATTTGCATTATTTTACTTTTATTTTACTATTTGTACTTCATTGGCAATAGAAATGTACAGTTTATTTCATGTACAGTAAATTGAAAACATACAAAGTCCCTCATTAAGATATTTAAATAAATGCAAGACTTATTTTCTATTATTATTTTGCATTATGAACTGTGCGTGACCAGCAGCTTGATATATAAGTTATGTTCAGTTCTCCTGCATTCAACATTCAGATGTTATGTAACATAAGGGGAACATTTGAGTGTATTTACTTATTCATGCGGCTGCCTGAACAATTCTAGAGCTGAGAAAAAGAGAGAGAGAGAGAGAGAGAGAGAGAGAGGGGTTGCTAGAGAAGTCTGGACGGTTGCTAGGCCCAAGTCCATCTTCAAGGCTCTTTGATATTGTGGTCTCCAGATATCCCAGATATGCATGGCTTGGGTTCCTCTATGACCCAAAAAGTTGAAGTTATAGTGATTCTCGCATTAACAAACAGCACTGATAAACAGAATAACAGTCAGGGAACTCTTCAAAGCTCCGGAACACAAAACATCTGAATTTTCAGCACATTTCTGTAATGGCTCTTTTCTTCCTGAAGGCTGATCAGAGTGAAAACATAAAATCTGTCTTAAAAACAAAACTCAAGGCTTGTTTGAAGGAGGGATGTCGTCAAAAGCTCCTGTGAGGGCAAACAAGACACATCAAAACTGTGTTTGCTGACAGATGAAGTTCATTATTTCACAGATGCTGTTCTGACTGTATGAGCGATGATCAAACAAGAGGATCAAAGTCTGTTTGTCATCAAACAACAGAAGGAGGCCATGAGATCAGAAAAGGAAAGAGCTGAAAGTGTTCAGCTGTTGAGAATTGCTAGAATGTTTTTGACCTTTTCGGTGCACAACAAATAGCCCAACAGCATAAATTATGAAATAGAGGCAAGTGGTCATATATTTATTTTTTATTTGGGGGGCTTAAAATCTGTTAAACATAACAGCCAATTGAACACAGGTTGACCTGTGGGGCAAACTGTCACAACAAGAACTGTTTAATGATTATGATTTGAGAAGAATACTTTTTCTCTGCACTCAAAACCATGATTCTCCAACGCTGTTCAGAATATTAAAAAAAAAAATCATTTTCATTTAACACCATTATGTTAGGTTTCCCATTTAAACAACTGCATTGTGTTAAATTGACTTGAAACAGTTGTGTTTTGGCTCAACTCAATATTTTCATTTTGAAAGAATATAAATGATTTTACTTGTGTAACTAGGAAGTGGATTTCCCCTTCCATCATGCTTTGCACAGGGCTGGATAAAGAGAGTAAATCTTGAAATAAAATCTAGATTATAACATTGGGAGACTTGTTAATGTTTAATGCTCTTTTATTGTTTGTATTTAAAATACTTTCTGGTATGTTAGTGTTTTTGGGGGTTACCATTGTGGCAAAGTGTAGAGAATGTGTTTTGGTTGAGGATCTGCAAACATTAATCAAAGATGTTTTAATAATACAAACAACTACATTTGTCATGACACGAATGTATCAAAACCTCATGCTTTGCCTAACAAGTTGGCTAATAGGGTTGTCACGATACCATAAAAATGTCTTACGATACTATGCCAGCTGAAGTATCACGATACCATGCAGTATTGTGTTAATTTAAAATTCAATTCTACAAAATGAATCAAAATTTAATAAATAAATAGATGTAGGTGAAAACAGACAATATTATTCTCTGAATACTTAATTAATGTGAATGAATGACTGGCTATTGTTATCCATGAAATGATCTAAACAAAACTCATCTTAGCACTGCACAGAAGCTGCATGAAGTGACATTTAGATGTGGCATTTATACATTTAGACTGTATTTATATAATTGCATACATAATGTTAAGAGATTAGTTTTTAAGTACTAAATTCTGAGTATAGAAATGTTGAAAAATAATGTAATATGCCTACTTTTAGATGGGAAACTTAAAAACGGCCAGCAGGTGGCAGAAGTTCGTGATTGAATCACTGAGTCATTCAAATGATTCTTTCAAAACGGCTGAATCCTTCAGGAGCGAATCAAATGACTGATTTTATGAATGGCTCAGTGAATCAGTGATTCCCCCAAATCAACGCGGATTTGGATTCGAACACAAACGAAACAAAAGCAGCACTCTTGCTCGTGTCGTATTGCCGAACTGTCAGGAGCATTTTTTTTTTGCTCGCGTATCTTGAAATTTCCGAGTTAGCAGCATGTATATTAAAACATAACATTATAAATGAATTATATATATATATATATATATATATATATATATATATATATATATATATATATATATATAATGATTGATAAGAAACAAGTGCAAAGCCGCTACGCTGATGAATGGATTTTCATTGGTGACCGCAAAGATGCTTCCAGAAACGAACTATTACACCTGTTCTAGAAGTGGTCAAAACTGCGAGAATACTTTCTTGTAAGATATTATGATGTTGAATATGATGCTGCTGTTTTTTAAAATGACATAAGATGGTCTGAATCAGACCCTTTCATCTGATAAACTGCAGCATGAACAACGACGTGCAAGTGCGACTTGAACTGAAACTTCGGGGAACACTCAATATACCATATAACGCGTATACACAGAGCACAGCAGAAAGACATTTGGCAATCAACTTGTAATTTTTCTGCTGGCATGCATGTTCAAATGAACGTTTTAAACAGTGTTCTTGCCGTGCATATGGACGGCACCGTATGGACGATACTACCGTTTAAAAAATGCAATGGCACCGCGGGTATTTTTAAGCTTTAGTATCGCGATACTACCGTAGTACCGGTGTATCGTGTATATATATATATATATATATATATATATATATATATATATATATATATATGTATGTATTGAATTTACTTAACTTTAGGCATTAGCCAACTTGTATACATATATATATATATACGATATACACGATACAAATATATATATATATATATATATATATATATATATATATATATATTTTTTTTTTTTTTTTTTTTTTTTTTTTTGAGTGTAGAATGATGTCTGCCCAATAATTATTTTCCAGTTAAATGTTTTAGTTTGAGTTCAACAAGCATAAAAAAATCACTTCATCAATGTATCAATTTCATTTAAACTATATTTAATCAAAGTGAGTTGGTCCAACTCAATTACATTTCATCACATTAATTTGTTTTTTTATGAGTTGGGGCTACACATATTTATTGGATGGAAATCCTGCCCTCATTTAAATTGAGTTCATTCAATTAATAATTTTTTTTAGTGTGTTTGTTTTGTAAATAATAATGTTTTTATTATTATGCTTCTGTTATACTGTTATTAATGTTTTCTCATTTCCAGTATGAGAAAGAGATGCTCATTATTATTGTCTTATGCCGCATGTTTACTTTACATTTATATGCAATACCTTTTTTAGACAATGTAATCTACCTAATAAAATCTACTTTAATTGTAACTTTTAATTTGATTATTTTTATAATTTGTTTGTTAATATTTTATTTATTTTTTACATTTTATAATTTATTGTATTTTAAACAGTTTATTTGCAGTATTTTACGTTTATTTTACTTTTTGCGCTTTGTTGGCAATAAAAACCTACAGTTTATTTCATGCCAATAATGCACAGAGTATTGAAAACATATGTAGGCCCCCATTAAAAGCTCAAATATTGAAATTAAATGCAATTATAATGCCTTCATTATAAACTCAAAAGACTCATAAGAATTCCACCATTCTACCCCAGGAAATTAAGATACATTCACAGTTTGACTCATGGGGCAAGTTGTGAGAACCTGCTGTTTAATGATACTGATTTAAGAATATCTTAGGTTTAAGAACAGATAGAAGAATATCTCTTTGTGTGTTTGTTTTAAACACTATTTAAAGTGCAAACAAGCAACATATCTGTTTTTAAAATGCATTAGAGACCATTTAATGACTTTTAAGATACATGTGATCAGTAAAAAATAATTATGAGAAACACAACAGTTCAGGAAACACAGCATATAGAAATGGTAACATTGAAAAACATCAAATGCTTGCTTTAAAAACTTACAGTTAATGAGATATAACCTTTGTGACAACTTGCCCCTGTCTCCCCTGCATTGCCATGCATAAGTGTTTATCGATCCTCTTCCCAGAGTATGAAGAGAGTAAGTCAGCAGTCACTCTCTGCTGAAGTACTGTATGATTCATCACAGTCAGGCGGCCCGCAGGGTCTCCGTGGAGACGGTTGCCGGTAATTGTACAAGACTGCGGGTGGTCCGGGCTCCCAGGGGATGCACGGATGTTCAGGAAAACACTGTAACTCATTATGATTCAGATACTATAACAGAAACTAGGACACACTGCAGAACAGCACACCTGGAAACAGCACAGGGTCCGTTACAGATCGGCTTCTCTGATGGAGAGATTTAGCAGTATTATATGGATGCACTATATTTAAACATTACTTCTCATTTTCTGTGTTCAAAGCCTTGGAACTTAAAGTGCAAGTTTGTTTGTTTGGTTCGTTATTTAGCGCAAAGATCATGATTTGGGTGGAACACTTAATAGAATATGGTTTTATGTGGATAGAAAAAAAATAAAATATGTATTCAGTTGAAGTTTACTTTTTTTATTACTAAATTAAGAAGAAGAAGAAGAAGAAGAAGAAGTTTAATTTGTATAGCACCTTTCCCAAGCTCAAGGACACTTCACAATGACAAAAACAATATAAGCAATCAGTACATATATAGATGGACAGTAGACATTTGCCAGGTCCAGGACATGCGATTGCAGTTGCAAACCATAGTAATAATACAGATAGTCAAGTACAGCAAACAATCAGATACAGCATTGAACCATAACAGTGTAAAAAGAAACAGATAATGACTGATAATATAGGTTGAATCATAGACTGTAAAAAAGATGGACGACGCATCTCCGCTTCCATCCACTATAGAAAAGTGAAGCGAATACATCTCAGTATGGCCGCTGCCATCTTGAGAAAATGACGTCATTTGGAGCCCGAGTCTGCGCAGTAGAGATTCGTTTGGAGCCAGAGTCTGCGCAGTAGAGTCGAGGGGTGGAGCCGTGGAATCAAACTCCCGCCCAAACCACCGCAGACCCAATCAACCATAACGACACGCCCCGTTTTTATAGCATCAAATTACTAGCTAAAATCAAACGTATCACAAAAATGTACAATTGAACATATATCAGCGTGATAACAATTACCTTAAATGACCAAAACCATATTTCGGAAAATTGTATTGGAAGTGTAATTAATTTTTTTATTTTGACTGGAGTCCCATTCGTTTACATGGAGAGGGCGGGGTTTATGACCTGTACTGCAGCCAGCCACCAGGGGGCAATCATACAGCCCGCAGCTTCACTTTTAAGGACGAGTGAGACACACCCGGGTTGAATAGATACGTTTTGAGTTTGGACTTAAATTCGTGCAGGTTGGTTATAGACCAGAGACACAGGGGCAATGAGTTCCAAAATTTAGGAGCCATAACAGAGAAAGATCTCCCTCCCATAGATGAAAGACGAGATCTTGGAACACAAAGAAGTTCCCCTCCAGATGATCGAAGTAGAAGAGAAGAGAAGAGAAGGAGTATATGGAGAAAGTAGGTCAGAGAGATAAGTAGGTGCAAGACCGTGAAGTGACTTAAAGGTAAACAGAAGAATTGTATAAATGATACGAGAGGACCCGGGTAGTCAGTGGAGGTTAAAAAGAATAGGAGTGATATGAGCAGACCGTTTGGTGTACGTTAACATTCTTGCAGCAGAGTTTTGAATATATTGCGAACGGGAGATGGAGTGTGCTGGTAATCCAGAAAAAAAAAGTGTGTTACAGTAGTCAAGGCGAGATGTGATAAATGCATGTACTAGTATTCTGCATCTTTTGGGCTCATGAAGAAACGGAGTTTGGCAATAAGTTGAAAAAAAAATGCAGCTTTGGAGAGTTCGCTAATATAAGCATCTAGATTTAGTGAAGAGTCAAGAATGATACCTAAGTTTTTGACGGTGGCAGATGGAAAAGTTGATGTAGCTTCAAGGTCGGTTTCAATTTTAGGGGGGTTAGTTGTTTTTTGTTACAGTTGGGGGACCGACAAGTAAAACTTCTGTTTTTGTCAAATTCAATCTGAGAGAGTTGGAGTTAAGCCAGGTTTCTAACTCATTGACACATGTCAGTAGAGTAGCAGTCTGGTGAATAGAGTCAGGTCGGCAAGAAGTGTATATAATCGGCACAGCAGTGATACTGAAAACCATGGCGGCGAATAATTTGTCCAAGGGGCATGATAAATAATAATGGCCCTAGAACTGAGCCCTGTGGCACACCTTGTTTAAGAGGGACAGTGGGATATTTGTAGTTATAGTGATGTAGTATTGTCTGTCCATCAAATAGGAGGAAAACCAGGCTAACGCAGCTCCTGAGATGCCAATCTCTGAGAGGCGCATGAGTAGTAGATTATAGTAGACCTTAGAGTTAAGGTCAAGTAATAAGAGTATGGAAAGGTTGCCCGAATCACCAGAAAAGAGGTCATTTATAACCCTTACTAAAGCAGTTTCAGTACTGTGTTGCGAATGAAAAATCTGACTGAAATAGTGTTTGTTGTGAGCTAGAAATGACTGCAACTAAGTGGCAACAACCTTTTCCATGATTTTAGAAACAAATGGTAGGTTGGATAATTAGCGTAGTGATTAAGAGTTGAGTAAAACTGGAACCGTAGCAGAAATAAGAGACATGTTTATGTGGCAATAAGTGGTCATGTAGGGGAAATTACCAATAATAATAATAATCCTATAAATCGACTACGCCACCTGGAATACACCAGGACAGAACAGCCCCATATAAGGGCATACAGGTTCGTTGCCAAATGCAGGGTGAGCATAAGAATATAAACAAGAATCACTTTATTCAAAAAATAGAAACAGTCAGTCAAATACAGCAAACACAATACCAGTAACATACCCAAAAAAAAAAAAAAAAAAAAAAGACAATCTAGTAAAGAGGGAGGTGGCCAACAGAGATCCTCAAATGTCTACCCCACACTCAATACCCACGACACACTCTTGTGAAAAAGGCAAAATGTTAAGCACAGCACTCCATGTGGACACACCAGTACAGGGTACCATGGCCAACCCCTCCAACTTTGAAGACCTAAATCCACACACAAATCAAGTCAAATTCAATAACCGTTTACACAAACACCAAAGCACAAACACTGGCATGGAGGAGGGGAATACAATGGCAAAGAGCAGCCAGATTACAGAAATTTAGCCTGCCAGATAACTCACATGCAGACCAGCACAATCCAGTGCCAGTGCTTCAAACAGAAATAAAACAAAATAACAGAATGGACCCAGGTGAATTCCAGACAAAACTGTCAAAACTATTACACCACAAAGACAAAACAGAGCAGCAGTGCAGTCAGTTACTCGACGATCGTTAGGCTTCAATTAAGATGACTGGAAACCCCTAGAGGTGCGATCAACCTGCCGGACATTGAACAGAAATTACTCAAAACGTTTTAAATACAAACTACACACATACCAAGGAAATGGTGCAATGCACATGGTCGCTCACCACGCAGGGTTACAGCTACTTGCAGGCCCATGACTGAAAACAGACAAGATAATAAGCCTCTCCATTGAAAGGCATCTTTAAAACAGGGACTACTGTAACCTGAAAACTGGCCAACAGTTAGCACGCATGACAGACAGGAGGATAACCCAACTGCTAGCACACATTCAACACACCACATATCACAAAGGGGCAGTATCAAGGATAATGCATCCCAAGCAACCAAACACTTCCCTCTTTTATAGTCACCACACAGGCAAAAACAGGCTCATAAAACTTAAATGACTAACCAATCATAGTGAAGTACGAACACTGATTGGTTCACCTGGTTGGATGATGCCAGCCAAACACACCGTGGCTATACCTCACTCTGCTACATTTACAAGATGTGAAATAGAACCAGAAATAGCAGAGGTACAGTGTTTCAAAAGGAATGTAGGTGCAGGGTCAACACGGCAAGAAGAAGAGTTGGATTTCAGTATTATTTCATTAATTAAGGTGGGGTTTGTCAAGGAAAAGTTATCAAGCAATTGAATAGGTCGAGCTAGCTCACAAGTAGGAGTGGTCAATTCTGCACCAAATGTCCCACATAAAGCATCCAGCTTACCCTGGAAAATTACTCCAGTCTTCAGTGTGATCCTTCAGAAATCATTACATATATATTCAGTATATGTAATATACTGATTTGCTGCTCAAGAAATGTTTGTTATTATTATCAGTGCTGAAAACTGCTTAATATTTTTGTGGAAACCATTATAACAGTTTTTGTTCAGGATTCTTTAATCAACAAAATATTAAAAGGAGCAGCATTTAATTGAAATTGAAAAATTTTAAAATAACATTTTAAATGTGTTTACTGTCACTTTTGATCAATTTAATGCACCCCTGCATATAAAAACAGATATATCACAAATGCTACAAAATATTACTGTTCTTTAGCCAAACGCATGGTTTTAAATTATGCAGGGTTGCATTTTTGTATTTCTTTTTCAACTTTTTATTTTTTATTTTTAGCTCAGCTAGATTTAAAAATACTGTATATATATATATATATATTGCATTAGTGTGTTTAAGCAGTCAGATTGTAACTGCTTTTCCTAAATGACAGATTTAAATCACTCTTTGAAGATTTGTTTAATCAGATCAACCTGCATGACTGCCAAAGAGTCCTCATATTAACCTTTGAAACTGCTTGTTGAAAATCAGGACATCAGGAACACCGTGGTCAACTGCTTTAATTGGGATACTAATTATCCTATCTTTCTTATACTATTCTTTCAGTAAGAAAATCGTGCTACAAACCTAAGGAACCTATGGAAAATTCATTGCAACATTGCTTGAATTATGCATTAATTTGACCCTCTTTTTGTTTTTTCTTTATTTAAATATAAATCTTCACATTGCATGTTTAAGCAGCACAGCGAATGTGTAAAGTAGAGTTGAACACCCAAGGCTTCATCAATGAGCTCAAATCTTTTTAATACAGACAGCCAAAAGCAATATTAATATGGAGCAAAACCTTCATTTTGATTTAATAAAGTTATGTTAGATAACGAGATCACTCTGCAATGTTCTGATGCTTAAAAGTGCACATCAATTTGTACTGTTTGTGGAAAGCATTTCTAGCTTTTTCTCTCTGTTTCTTCATGCATGTCTTTCTTTTTCATTGTCTCCTTCACACTCTTTCTATCCGTCTCTCACACAGCCCTCCCGGGATGCAAAAAATGCTAATAAGTGTGTCAGATAAACAAACAATGAGAAATGGTCGTCCCATGGCCTCTCTGTCCCTCAGCTTTGATCTCTATGTGCTGTATTGTTCACTCAGGCCTGTTGTTCTCCTGAAAGCCTCTATGAAGCCACAGGCTTTTCACATCCAGTTTGTCGTGTATCAAAAGCATGAGAATCGACTACAGGAATAGAGAATGAACAGATCAGATAGATTCATGATCAGCTTTTGAATATGGGTTAGAAAGTGTAAATAGCCAATCAGACTTTCTAAACAGTGTAAACATGTTTCTTGCCCACATAATGATGACTTCTCAACCCCACTTACTTATTTAATATTTGATGTAATATTTATTTAATTTATACAATAATAATTAAATTGTCATTCCCGGTCAGTTATTTAATAATTCATACTTAACTAATTTATACAATAATAATAATTGAATTGTCATCCCATATTTTATATAATTTAATCTAATTTACATATTTTACAATAATGTTTCATTATTTTATATAATAAATCTTTTATTTATAAAATAATCATTTAAATGTCAACCCTGGCCCATTTTTTTATTTTTTTTATTTTATAAAACAACACATATTATTTTATATAATATTTTAGTTATTTCAGTTTTGTAATAATGATTTATTTTTGTATAATAATAATAATAATAATAACAATAATAATATACAATAATCATTTAGTTGTCAACCCTGGCTCTTTTTTTATTTTATATAATAATTATTTAATTTATAAAATAATAATTTAATTGTCGACCCTGGCCCATTTTTTTTAAATATATATTTTATATAATAATTATTCAATTAAGACAATAATGATATAATCACTGACTCAACTAAAAATTTAAGATTTTATTTTAGTAATTATTTAATTTAGCATAATGATTTAATATTTTATATAATAATTAATTTAAACAATAATCATTTAATTGTTGGACAATTATATATATATATATATATATATATATATATAATTATATACATTATATTACAATTATTTAATTTATATAATAATTATATAGATTTCTTTATATAAAACAAGAATAATAATATAGCCTATTTTAAATTACCCCACATGATCTGATCACTATCAGAATTTTTTCAGTGACCATGTCTAACAGTTATGTGGGAGGGGAATGTGAAATGTGAAAAGGATGATACAATAAAAAGAATGCAAAAATCCACATGTATTCTTCTAAACCTCTTTGTGGTGACAAAGCAGCTGCTTTATTAACAAAGAACAAAACTATAACACTGGGTGTTTATGATAATTCAGTCAATGAATTTTAATTGCACTAGCTGTGGATGCTTTTGGTAACCATGACATCACAACAAGGAGAGAGAAAAAATGTTTATGCAAATTTCAAATATATGTTAATGGTTTACCTAAATTTAAATTCATAGGGATGACATTGTACAGAGCTGTAAAGAGCAACATTGACACAAATAGACACACACAAACAACCACCCACCATCTATATAGCCTCCGAAACAACAAAACAACTTCATCAGCAGTTTTTGTTGGTGTTGACCCCGAGAGTTAATGAGATGGTCCAATCAATCTAAACCTGCTTCTCCTACAAAACATACTAAGTGTAAAAAGCTGCTTCAGTCCTGCTACATTAATTAGCTCCAGCCTGAAAGCAGCCCGTCTTTGACCATTCATTCTTCAGACATTTCCTGAATCACCGACACAAGCTTTTAGGCCGTCTGTAAATAAATGCAGCCCTTCAACACAAGATTAATCTGCAACGTTCCCTCCTTCACAAAACTAAAACAAGATCACTAAGCAAAATGTGGAACTAAACAAGTCTCTGTCGCTGTATCCTCCTGCCCATTTATATCTCGAATCACATTTCAGCTGAGTAGGGTTTTTTGTTTGTTTGTTTGTTTTGTTTATTAACTGCATATAAATTTGTGCAATGATACAGTCTTGTTTTGGTGTAAAAGTTCATAACGCATGGGAACTGATTTGCATTTTCAATACAAAATCAGATGATCAGATCAGTAAACACTGGATCCAATTAATACCTGTTATTAGTTTGATCAAATCACCCAAGAGAAATTTAGCAAAATATTCTCGCTAAGAAAAAACACACACATTGAATGGATGTTTGTACCATAAGTGTTCATTCAGGGCCAGTAACAAGCTCAAACATGCACAAGGAGAAATCCAGGTATCCAGGCAACAAAACACAAGATGCCGAACACTACTGAAAATTGGAAGATTATTTAAAGGACTAGTTCACCAAAAAATGGATGTAGATGAGTTTGATTCTTCATCTGAACAGATTTGGAAAAATGTAGCATTCCATCACTTGCTCACCAATGAATCCTGTGCAGTGAATGGGTGCCGTCAGAATGAGAGTCCATGCAGCTGATAAAAACATCACAATAATCCACAAGTAATCCACACTGTCAGTCCTGTCTTGTGTTTCCCCCTCCTCTCGTGCCCATATTTGGTTTGTTCCTGTTCCTGTCATTATGAGTTGATTTGTAGCCATCCGTGTTTGATTTGCTCCCCACCTGTTTGAGTTCTTCCCATCTGATTTCCTTGTGTTCATAAGCCCTGTGTTTCCCTGTCTCTATGTCAGCTGTTAAATGTCAACCTGTCTGTTTGGATGTTCCGTGTCTCTTTAGTTAAAAATAAAAATCTAAGTTTTGTTATCCTTCGTCTCCTCGTTTCCCTGGATCCCGAGAGGAACGTGACAGAACAGCTGACCAAAATTCAACAGTGGCCGCGCCAGTTTACCCCGGTTTGTTTTTCCCTTTTTATAAGTTTTTTTGTTGTTCCTGTTTTTTGGTTCCCGCGGCGATGGAAATCGCCGCGCAGGTCTTCGCCCTTGCCCGACGGAATCTCCCCTTCTACGAGTATGCGGCCGAGTTCTGTAAGCTCGCGAGGGGAACCTGTCTGTTTGGATGTTCCGTGTCTCTTTAGTTAAAAATAAAAATCTAAGTTTTGTTATCCTTCGTCTCCTCGTTTCCCTGGATCCCGAGAGGAACGTGACACACACCACTCCAATCCATCAATTAATGTCTTGTGAAGCAAAAAGCTGCTTGGCCTTCTGGAAGAAGATTCAGAAGCATTAAATGTTCATCTAATAGATATAAATTCACTTTTGTTCCAGAGGCTATTCGTTTTTGCAATTCAAAGTTTTAGTAATGTTTTTATTTTTATTGTATTGTTTATTTACTGAATTTGTTATGAAGCATGTTGGGCTGTGTTTTTTTCTTATTCATATTTTTGTATTGTCTATGTGATATCTTTTGTTTGTTATACGATGCTACTACCCTACTTTAACTGACCCGTGTGGGATTAAAAAAGTTGTTAACTTTAACATTTTTAAGAAACAAATCCATCATTAAGACATTTTTAACTTCAAACCTTGGCTTCCGGCTAAGATGAATCTTATATCCATAATACTGCTTTCTCCAATGAAAAAGTGGTCTCATCTGAATCAGGAGGGAAATGCACAGATCAAGCACTGTCAACAAGCAAAAACAGTTCTAAACCAATGTTGATGAATTTTGATATGAGAGGACAACAGGGAATAGATTTTATCACTGTGACTATAACTTCATCATTATGAACTCATATTTTGGCCAGAAGTGTTGGTTTAAAGTTTTTTTTTTTTTTTTTTTTTTGTAAAAAAAAATGTAACATTACATAAACATAAATGTAACATGTAACATTTCACTTCACAAGACTAACTCATGGACTGGAGTGGTGTGGATTACTTGTGATGTTTTTTTTTTCAGCTGTTTGGACTCTCATTCTGACGGCACCCATTCACTGCAGAGGATCCACTGGTGAGTAAGTGCTATAATGCTACAATTTCTTTAAATCTGTTTTGATGACGAAACAAACTCATCTCATTTTGTTTGGCCTGAGGGTTAGTAAACTGTCAGCACATTTTCCATTATTGGGTGAACTATTCCTTTAAGAGAAAACTGTGACACAATTGCAGTAGTGGGTGGATAAAACCAGAATGCTTCAAAATGATGTTGTAAAAGCACCAGGACACATAAAAAGAAAGTCAGTAGAGTGTAGAGTCCTTAGACTCTTCCTAACCCCATCCTTTTATTTCCATATCTACAGTCTCTCTTCCATAAATCTATTACACAAGCAAGATGAAGAGAAAATCAGAGGTGAGGGATGAGTACTCCTCCTCTCCAGTGTAATCCTGCTCTCTCGAATGAAAAAGCTGTATGCTCATCACACTTCACATACTGAAGGATTACCACACTGAGAGAGAGAGAGGAAGTTTCTATTTTACAAATACAACCAATGCCTAAATCAAACCTACACCCTTGAATACAACATACCGTCTTTTAAAAGTATTCATATCATAGGGTAACACTGAAATCTCCTCGTCTCTCTTCAATAAGGCAAATTCAAATATTATATTACAGTTATCTTTCACAAAAGTAATACACTTAGATTTAAGAGTGTGGGTTCACATTTCTACTCTAATCCCATTGCCAAACAAAACAAGTGTTGGGCAAAATTACTTCTGCATGCTGGTACATTGCACAAAAGCCCTGTGAAAGTGAAAAGAGAAGCATTCCAGAAAAGCAAAGCAATTTTTCTCTTCTCATTGTACAATGAGCAAAATCTCTCCTTGGTATCTATTATTTATTTATTTTATAGCAATTTACTACAGATGACTCTCATGCATCATTCTGCAGAACAACACAATTATTTTACATTTATGAATTGCAAATACTTTTATCTAAAGCAATTTACAGTGCATTCAAAGCATGCATATTAATCATTAGGAATCAAACCCATGATTTTGGTGCTGCAGATTTGTATGTTCAGTCTTAGTACTGGTGCAGACTGCAGTTAATAAGGCACTGGTTTTGGTGCTGAAATACAGCAGTATTTGTGTATTTCAGCCGTCTGGCTACTAGAGGATGAATTAATTTGCTACAGTAATATGCCGCAATAAAGAGAGAAACTAAGGTACCTTTTAAATTGTGAGGTGTTTTGCATGTCTTCAACACAGTAACTGTCTTAAAATGTTGCTGTTTATACTGTATGGGGTCTGGTTTTTTTCTTCTTTCCTCTTCCTGCTAGTTTCAGTCTAAAGAACAAAAAGTTTAAGACAAATTTGCATAATTGGTTCCTGGGCATCAAACCAGAGGTCTGCAAGCATCATGGGGGACTTTAATTTTGCTAATATTTTAAGACCATATTAACAGTTTGGGGGTGGTGGGGAAAAGTACATGGTAGGATATTTGAATAATATGAAAAAAAGGGTCTGACAGAACCTTTTCATGCAGGTTTTTTTATTTCTTAAAACTCTCAAACATTTAAAAAATAAACACTGAAAAAAATTGGTGTAAAAACAACTTTCAGTAAATTTGACAAAGAATCAATAAGTAGACATTGAGCTAAATTTTTTAACTTGAACTTGAAATTTTAAAGTAGAAAGACTGTAAAATTGAAAAACATACTTCAGTATTCTTTGTTTTAATTACAACTTCGAAAACAAGAACCTAAAAGATCCACAACAGTATAGTTGTGTATTTAGTATCATTACGATACTATTGTATTTTTTGTTAATATTTAGAATTAGATTTTATTTGTATATTTTCTGTTTTTATTTTTAATTTTAAAGTTTTAGTAATTTCTTGTGTTTTTTGGCATTTTTAAAAATATGTTTATATAGTTTTATTAAGTATTCAGTTTTAGTTTGTTTAGCTTAACTTCAACTACTTTAAATGAAAATGAGAACAATGGCAACAAGCTGAAATAAAATAACTGAAGTTAATGTTTTTTTGTATCTAATTTTACATAATGTTTATTTCAAGTAATGAAAACAAAAACAATTTATGGTTTTTAGTTAACAACAGTTAGTTAATAACCCTTATCCACAAAACCATATAGAAGGAGATACACGAAGAAAGGAAGGGAGTTTAGGATCATGAGAATGCAAAAGAGTGATTCGCGATCCAAATATAGAAACAGCAACTGTATCCACATGAGGTACTGACATTAAATGATTAATATGCTAAATGATTAATAAGGTCAGTTCTGTATCACAGGTACAGTGTTGAGCAGAAACTCTCCTCTTACTGTTCACGACTCTTTGGCACACGATGGCACTTTTAATGTTTCCTCCCACTGCGAGAGTTTAACAGAAGCTTATGTAATTGTTTCTGTAAGATTTGAGAGCGGGATGGGAACCCCTGCGGGCTGAACATTCCCCATCCAGCTTCACTAGATCTTTGCATCTCTTTCATCTCTTTTTAATAGCACCAGGAGAACCGAGATGAACGCTAACAGGAGACACGGGTCTGGAGTGTTTGCACGGCAGGATAAGAAGTTGAGAAAGTAAAAATGAGTTGAGAAAGAGCAGAGCCATGGCTTGAGACATAATCGGTTGTGTATAAACATTAACGGAACTAAAGGCATTACAGTCTAATGATAAATAATGCTCCGATAGTTGTAATGAGTCATTTAGCAAATGCTTTTATCTAAAGCAGCCGTGATTCCAGAAGTGTTTTTCACTTTCTCCACAGGGATACAAACCAAACTAACCAGCTCAGAGATAAATCCCAAACTTTGCTGTGAAGCAAAATATATTGCGGAAAATTTTGAGAAAACAATTAAGGAACTGAGTTGTTGATATCTTTTACAAGGCAATTAACAACAGTATGCATCCCATAAAGTATTGCAAATTACATTCAAAATACCACTAATAATAAAAAGGTACAAAATAATCCTAATGACTTCTAGAAATATAATGTATGTCTTAAATATAATACAGTTTATTGCAAAATATAAATGTTAATACTTAATTACCATTAACATGTATCTGGTTCATTATAATCCTGCTGACTTCCAGATATTTATTATATGTACAACATACAATACTTTATTGTGAAATAAAAAATACGAATGTTAATTGTAAATTAATATGATTTAAAAAATATTGAGGATAGTGAGGACAAAATATTTCTTAAAAAATGTCTCTGTCTTCAAATAAATAATGAAAAAGAGCTACTAGTATAGGAAATAGCTACTATTATGCCATCAAAATAAGTACATTCTATAGTAATTTATTTAAAATAGTAAATTTATATTAGTAAATTAAAATAATTAGAAGATCCTGTCTGTCAGTCCTCTGTCCTGTGTGTCATGTTTTCCCGCCTCTTGTGTCCTTATTTGGTCATGTTCCTGTCCTTGTTCAGTGTGATTATTAGTTAATTCTTGTCCAGCTGTGTTTTAGTAATTAACAGTAATTATCCTGTGTATTTGGTTCCTGCCTATTCAGTTAGTTTTGGTCTGGTCTACTCGTTACTCCCCTCTTCCTGTGTGTCTGCCTTGCCTTGCCTTGCCCTGTCTGTTTGGATTTATTAAAGACTGTTATTTGAGTTATCCTCGTCTACTCATTTCTCCCTGCTGTGTGCACCGTGACACTCCTCTTTTTTCATAAATATTTAACTTTATTTTTAATCAAATGTTTCCATAATAGACAATCTTTGGATTTAAATAATGCATATCCACTTAAAATGAATGGGCATAAAACTGACATCACTATTACAAACATGGAACTCAAGAAAAACAAATACTTTTTTCCCTGAAGTTTTGGAACAGAGAGTCGGTGTGTGCATTGTATATTTTTATATCTTATGTCTTATTACTGATGGCTTGTGGTTGTTAAACATAATGGCCACCAAAATATCTACCGATATGAAGAACCTCATGAAAGGGAAAGAACCAGAGCTATAAAGGAAAAGCACGACATGAATGCACCATAACGATGATCGATGAAAGACTAACTGACAGAAGATGAATGGAGGACACATGAACCTTCAGAGACCAGCAGGATCCAAGTGTATCAGTCCGCAAACGGACCATCACAGTGAAGAGAATCAGAGAAAAAGAACTACTTTAGTCTCTGTATTGCTTGCTTCCAATTTAAAATGGCTAGAAACTTCATGGTGATTTATTACAAAAACAGTGCTTTGTTTTCATTGCAACTTTTGCTTTTTTTCATCCTCATTTGGTTCATTAACAGTGTGCTACAATGAAGCAGTCCATGAGAACCGCTGAGTGGTAGTGACCTTCTTATAGAACGTTCTGGAATGCTCCAGCGATCACATTAAGCTCTCTTTTAATGGACCTGTCTACATGCAATCCCTGATTCATTTAGAGAAGTGGACCAGATGTTGAATGTTTGAAATGAGTACAGGAGGGACTCTGAAGGTGACTTAAGTGCAAACAGTTGAGCAATTATAAAGTATTTTCTTGGTTTGTCAGCAAATTCTTTTCCCTGAACATGATTATGCTGCACAATAAAGTACCTTGTTTTGGCAGCATTGCATGTATCCTTCATGGAGAAGAAATTAATGCACTGAAACAAGCTCTGAGATTTTTGTCACAGCTTGTTGCAATACATTAATGTCAAGCAAAATTGCAGTCGAAACAAGAAAAATGTTGATTTATAAATATAATTTATTCTATATCTATTTTATCCAATAAAAAGTCAAAGAAAGTATCAACAAAATGTGTCAAAATTGGTAGTATATAATGGAATAGTTCACCCAAAAATGAAAATTTGTTGAAAATGTACTCAGCCTCAGGCCATGCAAGATGTAGATGAGTTTGTTTCTTCATGGGAACAGATTTGGAGAAATATAGCATTACATCACCTGCTCACCAATTGATCATCTGCAGTGAATGGGTGCCATCAGAATTTGTAAGAAACAAATCCATCAAGATGTTTTTCACTTCAAACTTGCAGCTTAAATAAACATCCAGTCGTCTTGTCTGAATCAGGAAATACATCTACACAGATCAATCACTGTTTACAAATGAAACAATTTCTAAACAAATATGTCTGTGTGATTTTGTTGTGAGAGGACGACAGGGGATAGGCTTTTTCACTGGAGGAAGTGTTATTATGGATTTTGGACTTGTATTTTAGCCAGAAGCAACAGTTTGAAGTTAAAATACCTTAATGATGGATTTGTTTCTTACAAACACGCAGCTTTTCAATTCACATGATATTCATTGATGGACTGGAGTGGTGTGGTGTTTTGCTGTTTGGACTCTCTGCTGTTCTGATGGCACCCATTCACTGCAGAGGATCCACTGGTGAGCAAGTAATGTAATGCTAAATTTCTACATATTGGATGGTCTGAGGGTGAGGGTTATTTTTGGATAAACTATTCCTTTAACGTGATCTATCTCAAGCAGTTAGTGTAAAAGTGTAGAAATGACTCTCACGCTTCTTTTCTGTGAAACTGAATATTCTGTGATTCTCTGTTTGATTTCTAATGGGTTTTGAAGGCTCATGTGTGCTTCGTTTGGGTTAAATAATAAAATGACACAAACTCATGCTCATTCTCTCATATCTCTCAGTGAAATGAGACCTGAATTTACCCTCAGCGCACATTTGCATCTTTCTGCAGAATATTTCAATTCCAAATCATAAATAACCAGCGATATGCAACATGAATGAATAAATAAATAAAACCAAGGAATATATAAAATAATACAATCAAACTACGCTAAAACTGATTTGAAAGATTTTTACATAACTGAGTTTATACACATACATGCACAGTCACTTAAGCAAATACACAAAAGTTTGCATCTCATAAATCAATAAGCTATTGGATTGCCCTATTCCAGAATCTCATTTGGATTCACTTACATAAGAAATGCATGAGGAATACATATGAGATATTGATAGCAGGGAGCAATTATGCCATGAAAAATATCAGTGGCATAAACATAGGCATGTCCAAGGAGTTCACTGTTATTAAAACATTATAATCTTTAAATCTATTAAAATAAAAAAAAACACATTTGTCATACCACAAAATATTTTACATGCCTTTGTTTATTTTTGATACTTTTTTTTTTTCAAATATATTTTATGCATATGTTTTATTTGTGATCCTGACTTTCAGTATTAGACTATGAACACCTATGAAAAAATTATTACAGTAAATACCATAAATATTAAAAAGATAAAGGAAGTATGATGTCAGCACTTCTGTGGACTTTCTGTTACCTCTGCACAGCAAAGCACGACACTATAATTCTGGCTCAAGCATCCTGCCCTCACAGAAACACACGGATGCACACACTCATCTGTTCATGCAAACACACTCACACACACACACACACACACACACACACACACACACACACACACACACACACACAGAGAGAGAGACATACTTGAATTTGTGGTTTACGGGGACTCCCGTAGACCACATGGTTTTTAATGGTCTTTATACTGTACAAACCGTATTTTCTATTGCCCTAAACCGTTTAGAATGTTTTTTAGCGTTTTGTTTTACAGGGACATGGGAAGTGCCCTCATAAACCATGTTTACATTGTAGTACTCATGTCATTATACACATTTGTGTCTTCGTAAACACACACATGTTGGTTTTACTATACTTGTGAGGACTTTCATAGACTTCTATTGTTTTCATACTGACCTAACAATATTTTCTATTGCCCTACACCAACCCTACCCCTAAACCTACCCCTTACAGAAACCTTTTTGCATTTTTACATTTTGAGATAAACTTCATTCAGAATTTTTAATAATTTATTTCCCTTGTGAGGACCGGCCAAATGTCCTCACAAGTCAAAAATGTCAAGTTTTACTATCCTTGTGGGGACATCTGGTCCTCACAAGTATAGCAAAACACGCCCACACACACACACACACACACACAGTTTTGGAAGCATGGAGTAAGAGACTCACTGTTCCTGATGTCGTGAGCCATGAAGTCATGAGTTCAGGTGCCCAGAATCACACTGGGGACAGTGAGAGGCCGCCGGGTACGAGGAGAATCGCTCTGGCTCGTTATATAACAACTCAAAGTACTGATATAATGGAGAGTGAGAGACACGCAAGAGATTCACTGTTTCCTTCTTTGTTTCTGAACCCTGCAGAAGCCAGAAAAAAATCTTGTTAAATTTTATTCAATTAATTTGACCTGAAAATGATGCACAATAATATAGTACAAATATATATTATAATGTATAAAAAGTGGTTTAATTAAAATGTTCATGTATCTGAATATGAATATATTGCATCAGAATAAATGATTCTGAGGTTTGACAAATCAATGTTTAAAAATAAATATAAATATTCCGTTTAGTCTCTCAATTAACATGAGGAATTAAGAGCCGATGCTATTTTACTCATTGATTACCATTATATTTTTTATTCATACTTTAAATTTGTTGCTTTTTTCATTTGAATTTTAGTTTTAGTATTATATACATGTCATGAATCCGGCCTATGAACTTCCGTTCACTCACCACCAGAGGTCACTCGCTCACCACATTGACTCTTGCACTACACTACTGTTGCACGTCACCCTCAGACTACAATTCCCATCATCCATTGCACTGACAACACACACAGCTGATTGTGCTGTTCACACAGCTTACTTAAGCCATGGACTTCCTTTCACAGATCGCTGAGTATTGATCTGCATATAGCTCTCTTCAAGCGCTAGCTGCCTTACTGTGCCATTCTGCGTTTCTTGTTCAGTTCCAGTATTGTCCTGCGTTTATCACTCTCCTAGTGTTAGCTGTGATACGGAGCCTGTTTCTTGATTTCTAGTCTGTGTCCCCTGTATTTACCCCTGTCTCACCATTTGGACTCTGTTTATGCCTCGCCTGGACTATTGCTTATGTTTATGGATTACCCCTATTGTCAAGCCCTTTGGATATTGTTCGCCGATTGAAGACCACGCCTGTTTATTTGATTACTCATCTGTCTTTCCCTCAAGATACCTGTTTGCCATTTGTTTGACCCTGCTTGTGTTTTGACCATGTCTCTGTTTAATAAAAGCTTGCATATAGATCCACACGTCTCACGTCTCGTCAGCCCCGTTACAATAAACTTATTGTGAAGTATTAGTAAATTTTTTTTGTATATTTGTTATTTAGTTATTCTCGTTTTTTTTTATATCATACTATTTTTTTTTTTTTAATTGGCAATGGAAAATGTTACAGATATTATATTTTATTTCAGTTATTGTACTTCAAGTACCTTTTTTTTAATAGTTTTACTATAATAACCCAGTTAAGCATACACAAAAATAATTCAGTACAAATGAATTAGTAAAATTTGGTGTACATATTAACTTCCTAAAAAAAAAAAGCTCATGCCATCTAATCCATCAGGATCTAATTTAATAAATAAAAATAAAATAGTGTGATACTGAATATTTAGGATGTTCAGTAAAGGTAAGCAAGCTCTGAAGAAAATCTGCCCACTTGTGCAGTCTATCACTGGGAGGCAAATCCAGACTGATTTAATTTCTCAAGCTCTTGTGTAAGAAAACAGTGTGGAAGAATCTCTCACAGGCTGACATTTCCATAGAGAAGATATCCAAGTCTTTCATCTTTGTGTGTTTCTGCGTGTATCTATACTGATGCTGGAGTGTCAGAGCAAACACCAGTGAATGACTTCAGTAATGAGATTATACTGTGCTTGTCAGTCATCATCATCAGGCCTCTTGCTGAAGAAGAGCTAGACTGAATATTGTCTGTGAAATAATCAGTACTTATTACTTTTGGATGGACTGAAATCACAAAGTATGTACACATATTTTCCATTCACAAAGACTGCTGCTGCACCATTATTTAAATTAATTGTTTTCCATGGAAGTCTATTATCATGCTATCAGCTATTTCAGGTAATCCGGCTCCAAATGTACAAAATGAGATATAGGCGCTTTACATGTCTGTCAGGTAGTCTCATCCTGTCTAAGAGGGCGATTCTTGGCCAGATTAAGTTGCAACATGAGTCAAAATGAGTACTTACATGCTAAGCATCAACTTGAAGATAAACTGCATCAGAAAACAGTGAGAAATTATTTTTTTCTGTAGAAATGCTGAAAGGCAAGTAGTCACAAAAAGCACTAATTTAAACAGAGAGCAGACAATCATAAGAAAAGAAACATTTTCTGGAGTTATTTCACACTGAAGAAAAATATAATGGTAGATCTATTATAGAAGGAGTTGCCCATCCTTGCCCTAGAATATCCAAAAATATTGCATATTTTGATATTAATGTGGAATTGTGCATGAATATGAATAACCATAAAATGTTAGTGCATGTAAATGTGGTCAATGTATGTATGTCAAAAGGGTTGAAAATAGCTTAACTAAAATTAGACAAAAAATAACATGTATAAAATTAATAAAATAAAAAAATGCATTAAATATTAAATGAAATTAAATACATGTAGATAAGAAATTAAATAAATTAGATAAAATAGATAAAATAAATTTAAATTACAAATAGTAATATAAAATGAAGAATAAAATAAAATAAATAAACACATATCACCAGATCAAACTGAACAAAAGTACAATTACCAAAAACTAAATCGAAATTGAGACAGAGGCATCTAAATGATAAAGATAAAGGGCGAGTGTGCATATGAGAGAGAGAGAGAGAGAGAGAGAGAGAGAGAGAGAGAGAGAGAGAGAGAGACGCCACAGGCTCTCACCGCACACACCTTCAGTCAGTTTTTTTTTTTTTTTTTTTTTTTTTTAGCTTCTTCAGTCTAGCAGGTGTGAAGACAGCCGTATGAACAACCGTACAAACAAAAGAGGCTTCGTTTCAGTGTCTCCATCTCAACTTCCGCTGTGCAGAACAATGCAGGCGTCGCGCGGGGCTGATGTGGAGCTGTCCGCGGTGCTGAACCGCCGCTGTCCGCGGTGCTGAAATCGAGCGCTTCGGTCCCACAGTGACATTCATCGACGTGAATGTAAGACCAGCGGAGGGCATTCACATCTAGCCTGCGTGGAAAGGATGAGGAGAGTTTTCATGCCCACACCGCTGCTCCTATTGAGCTGTTTCGGAGCGTCGTGGGTCTTGGCTGGTAAGTTTATAAGATTGCATTCCATCAATGCTAATGGAGCATTTATAGAGACTGTTAAATATCCTTTTAATTATGACATCCGATGAGGCATTACGAGATAGTTGTGGTCACATGTAGCATGTGTAACGATGTGATGTCTGAACCTTTGTGGAGAGCCTGGTAAAATATAAAGCATGAAATTCATTTGGTTAGAGCCAAAAGCAGATACCATGCTTGGAGTAGAGCAGCTGAACCGAAATATTATGGCAATAATACACACCTGTTGCATCATATCACACACACAGTCACTTGAATGCAGTGCATAATAAATCTCTACTAGATGGTGTGAATTAAATTACATTATCGACTGCAAACAGCAAACAATGTGCCATGTGTGTAAGATATTTGAAATTATGAGTTTAGTAATATTTAATATTTAGCTATGGTATACATATTTTTACTATTTTTTTGATAGTTTAAATCAGATTATTTAGCACAAAATTGAAAATCAAACCATATAATTAAATTAAATAAATAATCTCAAATAAAAAAAAAAAATAAATTAAATTAAAAACTTATTTAAATTAAATATGAAATAAATTCTTAAAGTAAATTAAAAATAAAATAAAACAAAATTTGGCATAAAAAATCTCATCAAAATGTAATTACAGAAAGACAAAAACTGATTCTTTAGTGATTCTGTCCTGCATAAACCTGTCACCTAATTTAAGCACAACATCAAAAAGAAGCTTCTTCTAATGCAGACGATGCCTGCGAAATAATAAATCCAAACTGCAGCCGACACATTAATGTATGGGGCTATAAATTTTACATCTTAATGCACCATATTCAAGCCCTAGTAAAGACGGAAAAGCCATGAATCAGGATGTAAACAGGCTTCTGGCAGCTGCAACCGTCAGATCCTTGATGCTTTTAGAGGCTCCAGTGACAAGATAAACTCAAAGGTTGAGCTTTTAGTAGAAAACGTGCATGATTTTACTTTAGGGACGAGCATTAAACACTGAAATGAAACTCTGGCAGAGAAGATGAAGAGTAAGTTGGAGAGAGAAATATGCAAAAATAAACCCCAAAGCACGTGGCTGAACAAATCAGGTCAGCATAGTAAAAATAATATGATGTGAAGAACAGCTTAAAGGAATAGTTCACCCAAAAATGCAAGTTATGTCATTATTTATTCATGCCATCATTTTTATTAGGTTTTTTTTTTTTTTTTTTTTTTTTTTTTTTGTAACACAAAAGGAGAATTTGTGTGTGAATCTTTTCTGTACAATAAAGAGTTAATGGCTTTCAAGCTCAATAAAAGGGAACAAAAACCACTAAAGTCCATATGGCTTGTGCAATCTATTCTGAAGTCATATGACAGCTTTGGGTGAGATATACAGACTGAAAGAGAGTCATTACTTACATACTTTATCTTTATATGGTGTTTTGTTTACTCAGTGTAAATCTGTCATAAATGTGGACACTTTCATTTCAAACACATTCCCATTCACTTCCTCTTTGTTTCCATAGCAACCAACACAAACCTACAGTATGGAGCTTTTCATATGTGTATTTTGTTATGAAGTAAATACTATATTTCCCTTTTTATCTTTACAAACACACACTAGTTATTATTGAGCTATTGTTGTTGACTAAAACTAAAACAAAAACGTTTTAAATGATTGGTAACACTTATTCACTGTTAACTACGACTTTTCTCTCAATAAATTCCTAAATTGATGCTTATTAATAGTTAGTAAGGTAGTTGTTAAGTTTAGGTATTGGGTAGGATTAGGGATGTAGAATAAGGTCATGTAGAATAAGGCATTAATATGTGCTTAATTACTACTAATAACTGGCTAAGAGTCTAGTAATATGCATGCTAATAAGCAACTCCTGTGTACAGATCTTGCTTCCATTGAAGCCCGAGATCAGTGTTGCTATTGTTAACTAACTATTAAAAAGTTAACTAATAATAATAATAATAATAATAATAATAATAATAATAATAATAATAACAATAATAATAACAATAATAATAATAATAAAAAGGTAACACTTTAGAATAGGCAACACTTATTAACTATTAACTATGACTTTTTCCTCAATAAACTAGTTAGTTAGTTAGTTGTTAAGTTTAGGTATTGGGTAGGATTAGGGATGTAGAATAAGGTCGTGTAGAATAAGGCATTAATATGTGCTTAATTACTACTAATAAATGGCTAACATTCTATTAATATACATGCTAATTAGCAACTAGTTAAGAGACCCTAAAATAAAGTGTTACCAAATAAATCTATTGAAATTGCTTTCAGTAATTGAAATAAAATACACATTTTAGATTAAAACAAAAACAATTTAAAAAAAAAATTACAAATCTAACAGAATAACTATAGGTTTACTAAAACCAAAAGTGAAATAAAAATAAACTGAACTTAAATAGTAAATGTAAAAGAGAGAGAGAGAAAATAACTAAAAATGAAACTGAAATTAAAATGATAACTAAAAATATAAAAACTGAAATCTAATTCAAACTATTAATAAAAACTATAATGGTAGATAAATAATACTAAAATAATACTGAAACTAAAACACTGTCTTTTCTCATAAAGAGCAAAGAATTCTTGGGTCCATTACAGTATATTTTTCCATTGCCTGACAGCTGTAAATAGTCTACAGCTAATGAACCGTATTGTTTTGTGTCATGAACATCCCTTACCTGTGATAAATTCATGTAACTGCTTCATGAGGCTAATTGCTTTGTGTTAAGGTGAGATTATAGTCAAAATCTCCAGAGGAACATTCAGTCAAAGCCTTCCTTCATTTTGCTTTGTCTTTAGTACAATCATCTTGACCTGTTTTTCTTGACTGAGTCATTCTTTATTTTCAGTCTCAACTGATGTTGTCTGAGATTAAATTAAAAAACTTTATACTTTAAAAAATGTAAATATATACAGTATAACATCAGTGTGTAGCATAGCTGATCATTCATGCTATTTTATATTTTAGCAAAAAATAATGTTTTGTAATTAATTAAATACAGATATTTGAACAACAGTGTGAATGGAGTTAAGTGTACGTGTTTATGTACAGTATTTCTGCCCGTCTTCTACATCTATGTGGGATGCTTAATTTATAATTCAACAGCATGTGAATGTTATTGCTCCCAGAATGCCTTTCTACAGCCTATAGAGAAGTCTATTTACCGCAGGCGTCAAGCAGGGGATAGTAAATGTCTAAGCAAGATATTTTGCCTGAAACATACAGTACTCCACAGATGCTTCAGCTATGCAAGCCTGATTTTATGCGTCATCTACATGTGTCAGAGCACAATCCAGAAGACAAATGCATGAATGCATTCTGCAGTGGGCGCTATAGCATGCATTAGCATAAACTGTCATTTGCCCGGCCATTTTTCATAGTTTGAAGAGATTCATAGTACAAGAGAAAGTGGCACAACCATTTTGGCAATTCGAATGAGTCTTTTACGTTTATGTAAGTCTCGTGAGCCTTAAATGCACACAATAACATAAGTAACACTTCTAAACACTAAAAATAACAACGTTCTGTTGTTTGAGACTGATTTGTGAGTCTCTTGTTCGGACTACACTGATCACGCTGTATGATGTTATTGCGCTCAGTATAGCGAGGACTAAATAGGGATGATTTTCCACATCTAAAAATGACAAAATATCTTTTAAAAAATATTTACATTTTCAAGTGTTCTCAATTATTTTATAAAAGAATTTTATAAATTGTGTTTTTTTTTTGCTTACTATTGCCAACACTTCAGGATTAATAAATGTGTGAATGTCAATCACTTCAGAGATCCATGCATAAAATATGATTGCAATAAATGTTCACATACTAAGATTCTCTGCTCTCACTGTAGCAATACTACAACCAGTTTGTTCATCACATGACATGTAGGCAAGGAGGAGCTTATATGCGTGAAAATTTTATCTGGGGCACCATAAATTGTACTGAACTCTGCTGGTGGGCAAGTTTCTCACATGTCATCCCTCTAAAGGCTTCATAACCACATCCTCCTACATCTAGAAACAGAGTTTACATATAATGTGTGTGAAAAAGTGAATCCTAAACAGTAGAGACGAGAAACAACAGCACTCTCTGAAGCACACAGCACTCATTCAGCAAACCTGAGAACACTTGAACACACATGCACCTACACATTATAATTACTGGTCAAACTGAAGCAAATTTATTGAAAGAATAGAAATAGTACAAAAATGTTCTCTTCTGAAAACCATTTGGACAAAGTGTAAAAGTCTTGTAAGATAGAAAAAAAAACACGAGTTATTTTAACTATCAAGTACCTAATCCCCAACCAAAAAAGAAAGACATTATCTGCATGAACCGACTGGATTCCTCTGTTTTTCCCAGACAGTTTTGCTGCTCCAGTTAATGTGTCCATTAGAGATCTGAAGGGCAGCTATGCTGTGGTGACATGGGACATCCCAGACGGGGAGCCAGTCATTGGATTTGCCATCACACAACAGGTAACATAGAGAGACAGGAGGGAGAGAAAAGTCACATACTCAGCACTCTCACAGCATGCATATATTTGTATGTTCATTTGAAATCATCTGGTTTAAGAGAAAAGTGAAGAGAAGGCTTTTGGTTAAATATTGTTTTATCTATCCATAACAGAAAAAAGACGTTCGTATGCTGCGCTTTATCCAGGAAGTGAACACTACCACGCGGAGCTGTGCATTGTGGGATCTGGAGGCAGATACGGACTATATAGTGCATGTTCAGTCTATCAGTATAAGCGGGCCGAGTCCCCTCAGTGAACCGCTGCAGTTCAAAACCCCCAAAGAAGCTGAAACACAGGCGTCTAAGAGCAAAGGTACGGCAGAATCTTCTTTAATTGTTCAGCATTAATTAAATAATTAATATTCAATGTTTGACACGCCACTAATAGCATGACTGTATTTTTCACAGACGAAGTGACCATGGAAGAAGTGGGTCAGAACGCTCAGCTCCGGGCAGGAGAGATCATCATCATCGTGGTGGTTCTGATCATGTGGGCAGGTGAGAGTGAGGAGCACAAAACCTGCTGCTGTCCACATTCAGAACGTTCAGATTAACTGCAAATATCACTTTATTGGATGGTTAATTGAACAGTATATTGCACATCTACAGTGTTCATGTCATTTTTGTCTCTTTCAGGAGTGATCGCGCTCTTCTGCCGTCAGTACGACATCATCAAAGACAACGAGCCCAACAATAACAAGGACAAAGCCAAGAACTCGTCCGAGTGCAGCACTCCTGAGCATCCGTCAGGCGGGCTGCTGCGCAGTAAGGTATAACCGCTGCCCTGCGAGAGGCCAGACCACACTAGGCAGGTACAATCGTCCTGAATTGTAACTCAGACAAAACTCCACTGACATTTCAGTTCATGTTTCATAAGACAGTATAAATATCATTTTCTCAGTGATTGTTAGTAAAACATAAATAAAGTCTTGATTTTCTTGGACTATAAATATTTACCTCCAATTATGCATTTCACATTTGATTTCAACTTTCATTGAAGTACGTTTAATATTTTAAATTATTTTTTATTTATTTGTTATATTTTACTTTTTCATTTAAAATTTAAAGTTGTAGCAATTATGTTGTTGTTGTTTTTCTTTTTTTCAAAATGTTTTTACTCAGTTTTAGCATTAGTTATTTTAATACATAAACTAAATATACTTTATTGTTTTGTGATCAACTTTTTATATTTTTTTTTCCCAAATCAACACAACAACATCCACTCAAACAAACAACAGGGAGGGGGGAACAACAGACTGTAACGTAGCCGACGAGACGTGAGGCGCACGGATCCATGTGGAAGCTTTTATTTAGAAACATAGTCAAACACAGGCAGGGTCAAATATCATCAAACAGGTATGGCACAGGCAAGACAAAAGAGAAATCCTAAACGGGCTTGAGTCAGACGACAGCAAACATAATCCAGAGGGCTTGACAAAATCCGTAAACGTGAGCATAAATCCAGGTGAGGAGCAAACACAGTCCGAAACAGCAAGCAAAGGGTTAATCCAAGATACGTGGCAAGAATCAGGAACCAGGAAAACAGGCAAGGCAAGACTATCCCTGCATCCCAATGTTCATACTATCCATCCTAAATAGTATGTGAGATTACAATAAGTGTGTCCCAAAGCATAGTATGTTGAAAAGAGTATGCCAAAAGTCCCCGGATGGTCTATTTTTTCAGCTCGTTTTTTGAAGTGTGGATCCGTGCACACTCTAATGGCTAAAATTGCCCACAATCCATTGTGCTTTGGCGAAGGATTCGGTCCAGAACTACAAATACGTATAAAACGTGTTAGAAAATCTACAAACGTGGTGGATGTGCGCGATCTATCTAATGGTAGAGAGGTTTACAAAAAGGGGTTTGAGTTACTAATAATCAACATTTAGCCTGGTAAAAAATATTTATTTATTGTTATCCATGTTATATATATATATATACAAAATATGATGATGCTGGTAAACAAAACTTAGTTCTTAGTTCTTGAAGTGAGCAGAGTCCCTGGTTATTATATAAGTCACCGCATGTGTTTATGCCCAATGTAGACCAAGAGGGCTGGACAAATGGCTGATTTCAACACAAAAAATTAAAGTTGTGCCATAAGGGTGTGTTGTTACAAAATTTGAAAGGTCCTCCCATCAGACGTTCCACCCTTTTTAGAAAAAAAAAGTGAAGTCCTTAGATGTAGTATTCTGGATTCTCCAAAGATCGATTACATTAAGTTCAGTGATCAATTTATTTCAATAACTTAGAGGATGGGTTAGCTGTAGTATCAGGGTGAGATTTATCCAGTGAGGGATTTAAAACAGCATTAAAATCACCATCCGTCACTAAAGGACAATCAATCTGCTCAAGTAATATATTGGAAATATTTGTGAAAAATGCACTGTCTGCCTCATTCAGGCAGTAAATGGAGACCAGTGCTAACCTGTCATTATGTATTTTACAGCATATAAAAACAAATCTACCGTCATCATCATTCCTGGTATGTTCAATAGTTAAATGTAACTTCCTATCGACTAAGATAAGCAACCCCTTAGTTTTATTAGGAGCACAAGAGAAGGCTGCCAGTTTGTAATACTTGTTTTGAAAATGTGCCACATCGCATTGTTTTGACTGAGACTCTTGTATCAGGGCACAGGAAATCGATTAACGGTGCAAATATTCTAATATCCGGGTACGCTTAATAGGAGAATTTACACCATTCACATTCAATGATAAGATATTCAGAACATGCATTGTGTGCTCGCCATGCCAAGATTCTGTTTAAGAGAAGAGAAACAAAAGCAATGCTATACTGCCAGTGACATGTAAACATTAGTATGTATCCTGGATACTAATCCACCTAGATGCATAGTCATTTTAAAAGAAAAGCAGAAAATATAAAAGTATTGATGTCTGTTGAAGGGCATAGAAAATAAAGCAAAAACAAGGAACGACAAACAGCTGTGTATAAAAACCAAAGCAAACCGCACATTACCGAGATTGTAGGTCTGCATAAGCAACAGAAACAAATGTTGATGCGTGACCAGTCCACTTCAACGCAAGACATGTCCCCAAAGGCCCACAGAGCCAAAAGCGTAGTGATTGAAGTCAAGTCAAGTCAAGTCACCTTTATTTATATAGCGCTTTTACAATACAGATTGTGTCAAAGCACTTAACAGTATCAAATTGGAGGATAGAGTGTCAGTAATGTATAATGATAAGATTAAACACTCAATTTTCAATTTTCAGTTAAAGGCATTTCATTATTGAATTCAGAGATGTCATTGTCTAGCTCAGTTTAGTTTAAATAGTATCTGTGCAATCAAATCGGCGATAATCGCTAGAAATTAAGTGTCCCCAACTGAGCAAGCCAGAGGCGACAGTGGCAAGGAACCAAAACTCCCTCTGTGACAGAATGGAGGAAAAAAAACCTTGTGAGAAACCAGGCTCAGTCGGGGGGCCAGTTCTCCTCTGACCAGACAAAACCCGCAGTTCAAAAGTTTATATTTCTATTTTAATTTTGTTGCAATTTCTAACAATAGTAGTATTATGTAGTTAGGTATTTTATTATATTTTAGTTATTTTGTTATTTTTTTTTAGTTTTATTGTATTCAATCGAGGTTTTCACTGGGGATATGTCTCTGGGGGTCATCTGGGTGTCCTGGTCTCCGCTGACGATCAGGGCTGTAGACATCATCTCTTGGTGCTGATCCACCATCTGATCGTATACGGACTGAGAAACAGAAAAGAAACAGACAAATATTAGAGTAGATGCCATTCAACTTACGATGTGACGAGTACATTGTGTGTTATGGGGAGTGTTCCCGGTTCCGGTTGATCTATTTAATGCAGCCTAACAATCCTTTAACGGATTTGAATAATAGAAGTGTATTAATGTGTTTATGTGTAAGCCAGGCTAAAGAGATGGGTCTTTAATTTAGATTTAAACTGACAGAGTGTTTCTGCCTCCCGAACAGTGTTAGGTAGACTGTTCCAGAGTTTGGGTGCTAAATAGGAAAAGGATCTGCCGCCCGCAGTCAATTTTGATATTCTAGGTATTATCAAATGGCCAGAGTTTTGAGAACGCAGCGGACGTGGCGGACTATAATGCGATAAGAGCTCGCTCAAGTACTGAGGAGCTAAACCATTCAGGGCTTTATAAGTAATTAACAAGATTTTAAAATCTATCCGATGTTTGATAGGGAGCCAGTGCAGTGTTGACAGAACCGGGCTAATATGGTCATATTTCCTGGTTCTAGTAAGGACTCTAGCTGCTGCATTTTGGACTAACTGTAGTTTGTTGATCAAGCGTGCAGAACAACCACCCAATAAAGCATTACAATAGTCTAACCTTGAGGTCATAAACGCATGAATTAACATTTCTGCATTTGACGTTGAGAGCATTGGTCGCAATTTAGATATGCTTTTGAGATGAAAAAATGCAGTTTTACAGATGCTAGAAACATGGCTTTCAAATGACAGATTGCTATCGAACAGCACACCTAGGTTCCTGACTGATGAAGAAGAATTGACAGAGCAGCCGTCAAGTGTTAGATAATGTTCTAGGTTATTACATGTGGGGTTTTTAGGTCCGATAATTAACACCTCTGTTTTTTCAGAATTTAGCAGTAAAAAATTACTCGTCATCCAGTTTTTTATATCGACTATGCATTCCGTTAGTTTCTCAATTTGGTGTGTTTCACCGGGCCGCGAAGAAATATAGAGCTGAGTATCATCAGCATAACAGTGAAAGCTAACACCATGTCTCCTGATAATATCTCCCAAGAGTAACATATAAAGCGTGAAAAGTAACGGCCCTAGTACTGAGCCTTGAGGTACTCCATACTGCACTTGTGATCGATATGATACCTCTTCATTCACTGAATGTTCTGGTCGATAGTGTCGAACGCAGCGCTAAGATCCAGTAGAACTAATAAAGAGATACAACCACGATCAGATGATAGAAGCAGGTCATTTGAACCTGCTTCTATCATTGAACCTGCTTTCCATCAGCCTGAATAATAATAATAATAATAATAATAATAATAAATAAAAAGAAAGAAAATAAATCATTATCATTTACCAATCAGCGGACGAACGTGCAGGGCAGGGGTAAGATTCCAAAATGAAATTAATAAGTGTCCATGGCCACCTTGTTACTGTCCTCTTCAGGGCAGTTAGGATCACCACAGACCTCATAGTTTATTTTCTCTCGTTGAGCTGAGAGGATGGAGACGGTAGCCGACGTCTTCCCGCTGCTTTGTAGCACTGCAGAATACATCTTCAGTGACAGTGAAGTAACAAAATCCTCTGCCTTTTGAGGAGAGTCGAACATCATCTGCTCACCTTTGTGCCGTAGTTTAATTACCGCCGGGTAGGTGAGGAAGGGCTGGAGACCAAGTGCTGTCATCTTCTTCAAGACTGGATTAAAGCTCTTTCTCTTGGTAGTTGTGGCTGGACTAAAGTCGGGAAAAAATAGTAGCGTGACATTGTCCTGCATATACTTCACCGGATATGCCTGCCGAGCATCTTTCAAGATCGCCAATCTGTCATGCCATCTTAGTACACGAAAGATGAGAGTACGTGGCCGATCAGAGTTTTTCCTTCTGTCATACATGCGATGGGCCCAGTCAATCTCGATGTCACAGCCTTTCAGGGAAGGGATCCATTTGGAAAGATTAGTTCTGAGGAAACCAGCTGCATCGGAGCCCTCTGCCTCCTCCAGCAACCCCACCAGTTGTACGTTCGTAATTTTTTCGGTGAGTTGCTCCAGCTGATTTCTTAAGTTTGTGACTGTCCTCCTATCCTCACGTGCAGCTGCTTGAATGGAATCGACCCGGTCACATGTCTATTTCGCCGCGATGGCTAGCTTTTCAACTTCTGCTTTTAGCTCTTTTACAGAATCGTTGGTCGTTTGTATATCCAAATGTAGATCACAGAGTGCAGGGGTCAGTACAGAGTCTATCTTACAGTCGAAGCCACTACCGAATCGAGAGTACTTTGTTGCTCTTTAAGTGCTAGCTTGATACCGTTAGCTGTAGCAGCGTCGAGATCCTCTCTGGAGATGGTGGAATCTTTGAATTTTTTTCTTTATTGGCGATTGTTCACTCTCTCTTTTCCGGCTGACCTTGACTGCTGGGGCACTCATAGTGAGTTAAATAAAGAGTGGTTCAAATTTACTGACAGGATACACAGTATACAATTTCTGACAAAGTGAGCAGAGCGAAGGACTATGCGTGCATTGCCGCTGAAGGGTCACGTCATCCCCTAACTAAATACACTTTAAGTAAAATATAAAATAACTAAAAATAAGTCAAATATAAAATAATTTAATAATATTAGTTAATTGCACAAGTTAACATGATTTTTTTTTCACTAATTCACAAATGAATAATTTTCACTAATTCACTAACATTAACTACAACAACCTTAATGCAATTATCTTTCATTGTTAGTTAATAAACATAAAAGTGGCTAAATTGCAGGTAATAAGGTAAAAAGAGGGTAATATTGGGTAAATACTAGTATAATATAATATAATAATACACTGAACTGCTGTATATATTGTATTTTTTGTTTTGTTTTTAACACTGTTAGATTTATTAATTAATTATACTTTTTTTAATTAACAACTGTTGGGGCTTTACTATACATTATGGGATTGCATTCTCTGAGAAAGATACATGTGATGCTGCTCAAAATAGTTATCATAGAAGCTGGTTTAATTATGTTGCCTACCTTTTGAAACAGCCTTCGCATCCTTTATTTTTCATTACTCCACTTATTACACCATGTTCTCTGCTGATCGCTCCAGGCCACCCTCCAATCCTCTCACTAACATTAGACATCTGCTTCCACTCTCCGCAGTTCCCCAAGAACAACAACAATAACCGAACGCCATCTGTGAACATTATCAAAGTGTGACAGGATGGTTTCTGCCTCGATGGATTCCGCTTTTACCACACGGATACAGAAAGGCCGTATGTGCTCATCCTCAAAACCGGAATATTGGAAGTTTCCTGAAAACAGTTGGAATAATCCATAGCGAGCATCTGAAAGAGAGGCCAGAAAGGTGAAGTTTCACACAGACCCTCTCTGGCTCCAGCAGTCTGGAGATAAGACCAGATCTGTGGCTGTTCGCGACAGTTGAAAGAAAGAAATGCAGGGGGAAAAAGACCCTTCTCACTTTTCTTTATCACTTTTCAAACAACTGGTGTCGGCAAGGAGATCTGCACCCATTTAAAATCCTCGCTTTTAAACTTGAAAACTCTTGAGCTCTGCTCCTCTATCTGGTTTTCTCTTTTACCCTTTTCAAATGGCATGATCCACATTCCTCTCAATGGTGGTGAAGGCTTTTATAATAAATCTGTAGTAAGCCACTAAATGCAGGACATACATTTCTAGCTGTCAAAAAATGCTCTAGGAAAATTTTGCTAACATTCCTATGCTACAAAAACATTACGTATGAACATTAAAAACATTAATTTTGAGGGGGTGGGGGGTGGGGGTTATGCAAGCATTAAGGGAACATTCCATTTTAGAATTTTGCAAACATGGGAACGTTACTTTGAATGTTCTCTGAACATTCTGGAACAAGTATAGTAACATTAAGCTGGGTTGGAGTTCAATCGTCTGATACCACATTCAAAACAAGGGATTTAAAATACCAGTTAAGTACATAAGGTTTAAGGATTTTGAAATATTTCAAACAAAGTAAGGCTATTAAAGTAAATGAGAAATATTAAAAATTCTGCACAAATTTGTGACATTATTCATGTGATTGTTAAGTACACATGGTCAGATTAGTTCCATTGAAGCTCAAGATCAGTGTTGTTATTGTTAACTAAAACTAAACTGTTAAAACAATTGTCGGTTAATGAAATAAAGCTGAAATAAAAAAAACTTAAATTAAAACAAAACAAAAACACAAACCTGAAATAAGTGTAGATCCTTTTTTTTATTATAAATATGACAACAAGCACTTAAATAACTAAAAAGTAAACTGAAATTAAAATGAAAGCTAAAAACTTAAAAAATAAATCTATTTCAAAATATAAATAAATACTACAATAGTATATACAGTTGAAGTCAAAATTTACACACACCTTGCAGAATCTGCAAAATGTTAATTATTTTACCAAAATAAGAAGGATCATAGAAAATGCATGTTATTGTTTATTTAGTATTGACCTGAATAAAATATTTAACATAAAAGATGTTTACATATAGTCCACAAGAGAAAATAGTTGAATTTATAAAAATGACCCTATTCAAAAGTTTACATACACTTGATTCTTAATACTGTGTTGTTGTGAAAACTTTAGAACAGAATAAAGATGTGCACATTTTTTTATTATTTTGCCTAAATATGATATTGTTTTATTTAGTACTGCCCTTCAGAAGCTACAGAAGATACTTACATGTTTCCCAGAAGACAAAATAAGTTAAATTTACCCTGATGAAATGTTTTCACTTTTGACTCCAACTGTATAAGTAAAATAACACTGCTCTTTGGAACACGATATTGAAAATAAATGTAATATTATATATATATATATATATATAAACAAAGTGGTCTCAAACTTTTTGGACCCCACTGTATAATATGGGATTTTGCAGCAGTTAGAAAATTGACCAATAAACCTGAATATGAATATCTGACATCACCAGGATCTTCCAAGACTTCATTAAGTGTTCCCTTTTCCAAACTCTAAAGCAAAACATTTTCATTCAAATGGCTTGTTCCCTCTCAAGGAGACAAACATTCATCCAGAGAATAGGTGGCTTATTTTAGACTGGTTGAAATGATTTGACAGAGAGATGAAAGAATGTTGTGGAATGATTTTACTGACAGCTCTCATTCCAGCATAGAGAGAAGACTTTTATTTCTATTTCTGGTTGTGTTGTTGTTGTTTACACCTGCAGAGATACTTGACAAAAAAAAAAAAAACACTGGTATAATAAACCAGCAGTGCTGGGGGAGATCTTTTAAAACTGTAAGCCACTCTAATTTATTTAAAAGATAGGAATTTAGAAAAAGATAGTTACACTTTTTAATTAAAAGTGTAATCAGGTCTGTACTTGTTCCGGCAGAAAAATTATGATTTGTATGTCAACAAACCACAATACACTAATTTGTATAACCAAGCTGAAAACATGAACGGCAACAAAATATTTCACTATTTAAAAAAATAAGCACTAAATGCCATACAGAGGCTCAAACCAGTCAATTTTTATGCTTTTATTTTTTTTCTAATCTTAACTGATTAATTAAAATAAATCAGACGCTGTAATGTTAGGGGAGCATGTTTGATTATTACTGTACTGGATGATAATGTGACATAATGGGTTTTTCATACCGCCTTGCTACTACTAAAAAAAAGTACCTTGTTTTTGGATAAGCTGTTAAAGCTGAGATACACTCAAAACATATTTAGGTTTAAATGTAAGATTCGTGTTTTTGAATTGCATAGAAAATTTCTGTCCATTTTGATTACATAGTTTTAACATCAACAAACTAATAAACTTGCATATACATTGTCAGTCATACATAAAAAACAGGTCAGTTTTCTGTAATAGTACTAATAAACTGACTGTATTTTAAATACACAATAAACAGATTATGCATCACCAATAAATCCAATTTGTTATGAAAGGTTCGTATTTTGGTTTTGGGAGTCCCTAACAACAGGTTGACATGCATGAAAGGTCAAAAAACACTTTCATTGTCTTATAATATGCATTTATTTTTTACCTTATTTGCTCAACGTCTTCCAAACGATTTGCTCAACGATTTATTTTTCCAAACCCCTCCTTTGCGTGACACTAATCTGCGGTGATTGGTCAATTTCATTTAAAGCAGTGTTTGTAAGCTTTTAACGATCCAAAAGCGGCACCTGGTGGCAAAGAGTGAATTTGCATTTTCATTCAGACCAACATTAAAATAAAGTTTGCAACAAGTGGGTGGGAAATATGCTAATGTTTCATGTTGACCTCAACATGAAACGGCTTGGGATTCATTTTAAAAATGACTCAGAGTTGACTCTTTCTTTTGAGAGTCAATAACTTTATACACGGTGCACTTTCAGATTTAAAACTTTGCAGGAAGTTTTCATTCACTTAGAGCTGTGTTACACACTGCATGAAAGCTCATTTTCAAAAATCCATAATAGGGGCACTTTAAATCATGCATTTTGCAACTACTGTAGAAATATTTTAATGATGTTCATATTTTTTTTTTACTAATTATATTTTCACAATGAACTAATTTATGCTGATTCTAAGCAATTTGAATAAATATGTTTAGAAAATGAGAATTTTAATAAAAAATAGTTTTTGAGTGCAGAAATTGAACCCGTTTAATTTATGTATGACTGACAAATATGCATCACATTAAGTTTTTAAGTTTGTTTATGTTAAAACGGTGTAATCCAAATAGATGGCAATTATATGCAATTCAAAAACATAAATATGAAATTCTGGCCTAAAAAAAAAAGCAGATTAAATGACAAAAAGCATCTATAACTCCCCAACACTGTTAGATACTACAATACTATTATACTTAAGAGTGGTTGTGTATATTTCATTATTTAGTATATAGTGTTTATTCTTTAACAAAAGGAATTGTAGTAGAACTGAGTAATTTAAACATTCTAATAGTGCTTTTGTTAGTTTGACAAGTTCTCATTATGATGGCAAGCCTGGTTTCAATTATTTTTAAAGGTGTGAGAGAATTCTGTGGTTGTCTGTAAGACAAGATGAATGATAGAGGACAGTTTCGGTATTCTCTGGACTGCCGATCAGAGAACTTTTCTTGAGTGCTAATATCATGTTTCTCTAAAGGACATTCCCCTGTGCTTTCTCAATATCATCTCTGAGGAAGACTATCCTCTCTAAACAAGGGCTGAACATGCTTCACATCAGCAATAATAACCAATGGGGATTCTGACCGGCCTCCAGGATTGCACTTAAACCGGCAGGACCGTCAACGGTGGTCACTGTAACTATGTTCTCAATTGTATTGTGTGCTTTTACCACACTATCCTGAACGCATTGACTGTCATTAAATCTGATGAATGGAATTGAAAAGTCTTTTGTGTTGTTACTGCCACACTTCATAAAGCTGATGACAGTTTATTAAACAAATCAATATTCCCACCCTAAACTCACACTAATGGGTTAATCAACCTTTAAATTTTTTGATTATAGCCATCTCTGCATATTGAAGGAATAGTTAACTCAAAGCTGAAAATCTGTGGAAAATTAACTCACCCTCAGGCCATCAGATGTAGATGAGTTTGTTTCTTCATGGGAACAGATTTGGAGAAATTTAGCATTGCATCACTTGCTCACCAATGGATCCTCTGCAGTGAATGGGTGCCGTCCAAACAGCTGATAAAAACATCACAATAAATCCACACGATTCCAGTCCATCAATTAGTTTTAAGAAACAAATCCATCAAGGCATTTTTTATTTCAAAATTGCAAATTCATTTTTTTTTTTTTTTTTTTTTTTTTTTTTTTAAGGTTAAAGCAATATTATGGATAGAGGACTCGTTAAAAATGTCTTATGAATTTGTTGATTTATCAGCTGTTTGGACTTTCATTCTGACAGCACCAATTCACTGCAGAGGATTCACTGGTACACAAGTGATTTAGCGCTACATTTCTCCAATGGACTTCAATGGAATGAGGGTGAGTACATTTTAAGCACATGTTTACTTTTTGGGTGAACTATTCCTTTAAACTGGGAATAGAGATCAAACATTTTGAACATTGAAAAAAAAACACACTTTATGAGACAGCGCCCTCTTCTGGCATGCATCCTATCCATAAAAAATACATGCAACATCAGATCAGACTATGAAATGTGTCATAATTTTGTCAGGATACCTAACCCACAGTATTTTTTTTCTCAATCACTAAATAACGGTATAGACTGCTTTTTTATTTATTTATTTTACTGTACTGTATATCCAGGTGTTTTCCAGAAACACTTATTAGAAAAAAAGTGAGGCTTCTTGAATAGAAATATTTACAACACATTCTTTTTTTTTCATAAGTGTTTTTATTCCTTTTAACAGTCATCCTGATGACAGTGTGCATTTAAAAAAAAAAAAAAAACATGGACAATTCACTCAAGGAATTTAAGGAAAATTATGTTTTATAAAGGTGAGTAAAACAAACATCTAAAATTACATTTTATGTTAAATGTGAAGAATGTTTTTTTCAGCACTACTAATGGCACCAAATAGAATTGTAATCTGTGCATTTAAGATGCCAAAAACATTGTCTCAGCCAATGGCGTGAGTTTCAGGTAGGCCTACTCGTTCAATCGAGCAATGGTTGAAATTATTGAAACTGAATCATTATTTTTGCAGTTCTTTCTGGAGCTGCTAATGATGCATCATTATAAACTTCACCTTTAAACAAATTATGCTCTTATAATCAAATCTTTCCTATACTCAAATTTGCTAAATATACATTTACATTTAGCTAAAACTGCTTCTAGGTCTGTCCTTTGACAATCATGATGAGAATATTATTCTAAAAGCAGAAGCTGCCAAAAGTACATATATGGATTCTGAATTCTTTGTAAATTAATTAGATATCACAGTTTAGATGTTTGGAGATACTTTTCTGGCTCTGAGACAGCGAATCTCACAGTCCTTCTGAGTGTTGAACCTGTTGCTGTTCCCGTCACAGCCTCCGTACCAGAACTGGACACATTGGCCACTGCTGACGTCATAGTACCATTTCACTGAGAATTTTGAGCAAGTTCCTGCATCGAGTTTGAGCTGGCAAATCTCTATGAGCAGAAAGAAATTAAAGATATAACGGTTTTAAGTTACACACAGTGATGATCAGGCTGATCAGTTTGAGGCAATTTAAAAAAGTCTCACTTTTAATACTTGCATATTTTACCATGCATACTGAGTTCAGCAATAATGTTGCACTTGACTTGCAAGATGGTTTAAGTGAATGAGGGATGCTCCTCATATGTTTACTTCTTTGTAAAAAAAATTCTAAAAATATTTTATGGTTTGGTTTAGGTTATGGAAAATATTATTATCTTTATTTGAAAATGGTGGTAAGTCTATGGCATATCCGTCAAGTAAACGTATCTTTTACCCTTGAAACTGGAATCATCCTCTGGAAGATTTTCAGACTCTGTGGGAGAAATTTGAACAAATCTTAAAACTCTGTATGAGTAAATGGCCTACATAAAACAACCCATCCTTTAAATCCATTAAAAAATATATATGAATTTAGTAAATTTTAAATGGCTAAATTCCTGTATGTAAGAGAGGATGAAATGCATTAAATATTAATATATTCAAAACAACAACAATAATAATAATAATAATAATAATAATAATAATAATAATAATAATAATAATAATAATTTAACCCTCATGTTATGTTCTGGTCATTTTGTCCTGGAGAGGTTTTTCTTTTCCCCAAAAAGGTTAGTTAATGTTCTCGCATTGCACTAAAACCTATTGACTTCACTCACACAGGGTCATTCTAGGATAATTATAATGCAGTACTTTTTTTTTTTTTTTTTTTCGCTACCTTGTTACATTTGCAGTGTTCCTGGACAAAAATTGCCGGTCTACAGAAAACTGCTTGTTAATCTCTCATCAAAATATTGGATTTACTCTTTCTATCAATGTTAGTTTCTTTCAATTTGCACAGATTATGTTTCCTTTTAAAACTGACTGATTGTATGCCTCATTGATCTGAGATTATCCACAAATAATGTATTTTTTCACTCAAAAACTGAGATGCATAAACTGAGATCAATGGGGCCTATTATAAAACCAGTGCTAATTCAAAGAAAACAACTTGAATCCAAGATTTGCTGATAATGTAGCATAATGAGGGATTAACAAGCAATTTTTTAAAGGCTGTTCATATTTGACTGGGAATTTGACTAGGATTTTCAGCACAGCACAAGGGTTAAATAAAAAGTAAATAATCAGAATTTACATCAGTAAAAAATGGATTAGGAACAGCCTAAATATCAGGCTGTAACGAAGTTTGGTCAATTTACCTGTAGACACACATTCCCTAAAGCACTCGTCCTCTGTCAAGAATCGGTTTTCATTTCCACCACAACCACCGTACCAGAAGCGCAAGCATTTCTTGGTCTGCTGGCTGTAGTACCATCTGGACATATACGATCCACACACATGGCCAGAATCTTTCTCAAGGAAGCATCGTGCTGTAGGAAACAAAAAGTACACTCCAGTATTTCCCTACGGCACTGAGTACTGAACTCTGTCAGAGAAACGGTGTAAAAACAACTCATGCATTTTTAATATGAGTGAGGATACATCCACAGTACTGCATCAGAGATATATTCAACTTTAAAAAATGGTAGAGCAGCTATATGAGGGATGTAATTGGTAAGTGAGATTTGGATTCACCACCTTTAGTCTTCGGGGGCTCGGTTTGGTCCTCTTTGTGCTCTCCTGTAAATCGTTCAGTGTCATCAGGTTGACTGGCTTCAGTGATTGGTTCTGTGTTTTGCTCATCTTCATAATCTTCCAGAGGCTCCTCTGTTTCTGTGAGCTCTTCAGTGGGCAGAATATCTCTGAAACACAGTTAGAAGGATTTGTTTCATTAAAAAGCACAGAACGTGTCCTGGCCGCTGTAGTGAACAGCGGTCAAGATGGCAAAACTTCTTTCTACACAATGTATGGAAAGTTATATTTTGATGTGATGAGGCTCTGTGGACAACAAAGGAATGACTTTTGCCTTAAGATAAACAACACTACCTCTTGTGGAGAGGAGGGCTAACATTAACCTACAGTAACCCCCACTCAAGAACCGCTTTGTTTTCCCTCACTCTTATCAAAGTGTGAATGATCATAAATCCCCCTCACAGGAGAAACGAGTTTTGCCATGTGGCCAAAGCCACAAAGGAAAAACACATCTTCACATGCATTCACAAAAAATCGACTAAACCTTCCTCATATCAATTTACAGAACTGTATATACTTAATGAGTACTGTGTGTGATACAACAAGGTATGCAACATTACCTATTAAGGTATATACTGTATATATGAATGCAGGGGAGATTCATACATCATCTGAATATTTGGCCGAGATACAACTATTTGAAAATGTGGAATCTGAGGTGTGCAATAAAAATCTAAATATTGAAAAAATTGCCTTTAAAGTTGTCTAAATGAAGTCCTTAGCAATGCATATTACAAATCATTATTATATTATTAATCATATTTTACAGTAGGAAATTTACAAAATATCTTCATAGAACATGATCTTTACTTAATATCCTAATGATTTTTGGCATAATTTTTGGCATAAAAGAAAAATCGATCATTTCGACCCACACTGTATAATTTTGCATATTGCTACGAATATAACCGTGCAACTTAAGACTGGTTTTGTGCTCCAGGGTCACAAATAAGGTTTACCTTATTACTTCCAAGTGCTTCAGTTTATCTTTCCATAAGATAGTGTCCATAGTAACATCCAACTCAGTCACTTGCATTGATCAATCTTTGCACTTTATCCATTCATTGTATCCATTTAGTAGTTGTTAGTTACTCTTGTCTATTCCTTTGTTAATAAAACCCCTTTTATTACACCTGTGTCTTCCTTGTGTTGATAATACAGTAAAAAGTCTCTACAAGTAAACCATATCTAACAAATCCTACAACTTCCTATAATTTAAATGTAATTCTTATTTATTAAACAATCTTCCATGATTGTTCTTTATTGTCAAGGTGGAATTGCTTGACTGGTGCCCACGTAAAATAGTATGACTTCAAATAAATATTAATATTTAAGCCCAAAGCCATTACATTGGTGGTGCTACTTAAATCTAAAATAACAACATTAAGTACAGATGCAAGTGGCTACATATTGGGCCAAGCATGGTGTACATTTTTGGCATGGTGCAAAGACTCAAAAGTCAACAAGGTAAATTTTTTAGACCACCCTAAAACCTTTATATTATTGAACTCAGAGCTTAACCGACTGTCACACCACACAAAAGCAAGCTAAGGAAATGCTTCTGCAGCTACAACCCAATGGTTTAGAAAATACACAACCCATGCGCTAACCTTTGTGAGTTTATGTCTAACGATTGCGGATGGTAAATCTCATTACCTCTCTGTGGTTTGCTGTCCAGATTCAACAGGTCTCAACACAAAACTACGACAGTGACGAGGCTGTATTGATGACTGGGGTAAGATTCCTCCTGCAAAACAACAGCAGATATACACCAGGTTATTCACATTAACTCAAATAAAAATAAAACCATTAAAAACATTTTTTATCACTTAAAATAAATGTTCATTTAAATAATATAATATATATAAAGAATATATATATATATATATATATATATATATATATATATATATATATATATATATATATATATATATATAAAGAATATATATATATATATATATATATATATATTCTTTTTTTCTTCTTTTTTTAGCTAGTTTCCAAGGCAACATTTTCTTGAAGTACTAAAATTAACTAAAACTAAAACTGAATTAAAATGAATAAAACTATGTGGACTTATTAAAACAAACAAATTAAAACGTGTAAGACAAAAACACACAACAACAATACTAAAACTTTAACTAAAACTAAAAAAAGAATATGCATAACTCAGTATGCATGCAGCAGTGACAACAGATTAACATATACTTATTAGATTTATTAAAAAAAAAAAAATTTAAAAAAAAAAAAACTTCACAAAGAGATATCAAAATTACAAATACAGAACAAAATTACTAAAATAAACTAAAAAAAATTAAATAGAAAACTAAAAATATAAAAATAATTAATTCAAACAATTAATAATAATAATTTAATAAACAAAATAATATTTGGGGTTATATACGACTTACTACACAGACCAGGTTAGTAAGAAGCTCTATCACAGCGGCCTTATGCAAACACAATCATGAATATGTCTTACTGTGGAGCATATGCAGGAAGGCGTAAGCGAAGCGTGTGCTGTAATCTCTGTTATCCAGGAATACCAGGTGCTGCTCCAGACGAGAGCTGGTGAGCTCCTCCATCCGGGTCCAGTCGAATCTCTGTCCCGCCATGAGGATAAACATAACCACATTCTGGCACTTACACAATCTAGATAAATAATCAAATTGAGCTTTGCTGTGCTCAGAGTCTTCACCAAAAACAGCCATGACCATTCGTTTGCTTCGTGGTCTTTCTGCTTTCAGGATAACGTTAGTAATCAGCCACTCCAAAGCAGGCTCAGGATGGGATGTCCCGCCCACTTGCTTCACTGTATTAGTAATATGCCTCTTCATGATACTGCGATCTTTAAATTGAGTGAAGCTGAACTCCTCGTTGATGTAAGAGGAGCCATAAATGGAGCTCTGCTGGTAGACGGACACTCTGGTTTTCCCGTCAGCTCTGCTCGGCTCGCTGCTCACACTGATCTGGTCCAACAGAGACAGCAGGAGCTCCTTCGCATTTACATACTGTTGAGTGTTCAGGTTATCAGACCCATCCAGCAGCACAGACAGGTCCAAATCCATCTGCAGGGGTGGAGGCCGCAGAATTACACCACACACTGGGTCTGGGTTGCAACGATCTGGGAAGAGAGAATAAAAACGCTTGGCTTGTAATTAAAGACACCCATGATCCAAAACCTGCCTACATTAGGCCACACCCTAACAGAAATGGAACCTCATAAATGACTGATTTGGAACACTCTAGATAGGCAGCAACTCTGTGTGTCATACATAAAGAGCTCCTCACTCGGACCTCGCTAAGATAACACTAATAAACATATAATATTAATGCACACAAACATTGGTCAAAACATGCATTTTGGGAAGTTGGCATGCTGAGGTTGCTAATATGACAAAACTAAGTACAAAAAAATAAGAATAAAATAAATGCATTTTGGGGGAATTTAGAATCAAATTTTCTATAACTTCATCCACCATCATAGACTGATTTGTCATGAGCTTGTTGCAATGCATTATGGGACTGACTTCTCATTGGGAAGCTGGCTTGCTGACATTGCTTAGATAATCACATAATACCTACCTACTCTAATAATCATAAAATGAATAATGCACACTAATATTGGTCATATATTGGTCAAATATGCACTTTTTGAATCTACAATAAACATTTCTTTCACTTTGTACACCATTATAGATGGATTTTTACGGAGTTTGTTGCAATGTGTTATAGGATTGACTTCTCATTGAGAGATTGGCATGCTAGATAACGGCAAGATACTCTAATAAGCATAAAAATAAATAATGCACACAAAAATTGGTCAATTCTTAGTTTTTTACGTAAATGTGGTAGACAGGCATGTTTGACCACGGTACTCATATCTTTTGCACATAACACTACATTCTAAAATGCGGCACTCAAGGTAAAATCATTTCTAAAAAATTATTATTATTTTATTTTTTTCTCCCACTGTCCTGTGTCTTGTGTTTTTAAACATAAAAAAACATATTCTGTGTAAATGTTCCCTTGAAATTTTAAATAAAATTAGGTATTTTTAGAAGTAGTGTAATGCTGCTTACATTTTGGACATTTTACACTTTGCATTAGAAGCATGCTTACTGCAAGACTACCGAAAATGCTGCCTACTGTACACAAGTTTTGGAACAGAGCCTTAATTTTTATTCATTTAAATGTTTAGATGCTCAAAGAAGTGAAAAGGATCAAATGTGAATGTCTGCACTGGAGCTTACCAAAACAAATGATGCACCGTTTAATGCGATTTACTCCTCTGCCATCAACAACAATGTAGCTTCTTGTGTCATCATCCTGAGACAGACATTTGAGAAAGAAATGACTCTTTTTCAAAGCTGAGAGAATTAGCACATTATCTGGAAAACCAGTTCTTGAATGAATGTGTAAATTTTCCACAAATGAGTTGTCATATCTACCTGCATTGCTCGGCTCACATCATCAGCAGGATTTAAGGCGATCACTCCGAGGCCAATGTCTGCAGCCTTGAACTCCAGCATGGCTGTTGCTAGACTCAATTCATCCCTCGATGGCCCGTTTGTGAAGAACACGGCCACTTTCCTCATAAGCCTGACATTTCGAACTCGTTTGAAGACATTCCGGGCCACGAAGCTCATGGCTTGTCCGATGTTTCTGGGTTCTGTGGTTCTTTTTAGAGCGAATGATTTTACCGCTTCCTCGAGGGTCTTCTTCTTAAGGTGGTCTGTGAAACGGATCAGATTCCGGGTCTCGCTGCTGTAGGAGATCACAGACACTCGTGCTCCCCATGGACAATTACTCTCAGCAATGAAAATGTCTTCCAATAAGGACAGAGCAGCAGAACGCATTCGCTCGAACACTTGAGAAGTCACACCTGCAGACGTGTCCAGTGCTATCACCAGGTCTGTGGGGTAAACTGGACACCGGCTACCATTATCTGAAAGCATTTTGGAAAAGAAAAAAAAACAATAATACAATTTACTATTCGCTGAAAGTTACAGATAGATGAGGCACTGAAATGTTAAAATATAAATCAAAGTATACCGGAGCAGCAAGCTGTGGAAACAAAATGAAAGATAAATTTAGATACATTTCAAATGATTTCAAGGTTTAACATAGGATAAATGGCACACGTAAGGAATTATAAAGAGAGAATTAAAATAATTTAATGAGGTAATACTAACGACTAGAAATTACTAGCAGTCATTCTGCCTGCCATTCTTTGGATATTAGGCGCTCTGAACTTACGACAGTTTTTGCGAATGTATTCGACCAGGTCACATTCCTTGATGTTCAGAAGCAGAAAAGAAGGACAGAAGGAAATCAATCAAACCTCTGGAACCAATGAGTAATTTAATACTGTTTAAAGATAATGTATAGTAATATCAACCAACAGGCATCGGACTGATTCCAGGAGGCCCTTTTTCACCCTAAAAATAAAATAAAATAAGTACATAAACAAACAAACAAATAAATAAGAACAGAAACATCTCAGTACACCTTATTTACATTTGCTTAACCCTCTGGGCCTCTTCATTTTTGGGTCTCACTTGCTACATGGTCAAAAGTGACTTGAAATGTAACTTTTCTTTTCTTTTCACGAAAAACAAGAAAATATTAAAATTAAAATAAAATATAAGTAAAATATTTTTTGTCCAATAATATTTTTTGATTATTATTTAGAATTTTGAGAGGATTTTATGATGCTATACAATATTTATACAATTCTTATGAAATTTGTTATGCTATTTTTTCCACGGTAGGGTTACTTTATTTTTCAAAACTTTAACATATTCAAACCATGTCCATGTTTTTTTTGTGTGTGTATGTTCATATACCTAATTTGACAAAAGTCAACAAGAGTTATCACACTTCAAAAAGCTGTTCAAAACATAATTTTTCGTTTAGTTCTGAAGAGGCCCAGAGGGTTAAATTGACAATGTTATATGATGTGTGTATATATATTGTGACGCGTGTCCCGGGACCTCTTCAGCGTCGCCCTGGAAACAGAGGAGAAACACCTGCACATCGTTAACACGGGCTGGCCGGCCACACCTGAAGCGGATTAAGACGGGGATAAAAGGACGCCAGAACGGGAGAGGGGTGAGATATGCCTCCAGTTACCGCATCACTAACTTCCCTCTCCCTCTGCCCTAGACAGCAGCGTCTGACCGGCCAGCACCCAGCACGAAGACTGCACGGACACCAGACCCGCACCTACGCAGAGCACGGAAGCACGAGTAGATCCTGGAGCACGATAATCTCACGCACGAGCACTACGGCACGCTAGACTCACCAATAAACGCACCCTTCGGGGCCTTTATTGTCCCTCCGTGTCGTGTGATTCTTCCTCCCGTTACACTGGTGGAGAATGCGGGCATAACACGGGAAGAATCACCGACCGGCACCGTTTTTTTCCCCCTTGTGCTAACGTCTCGTCTTTTTTGTTTGTTTTCATCCAGGCGGCGACTCCTCCCCAGCCATGGAGGAACTATTAAAACACCTAACTGAGGTCAGCATTCGACAGCAGCAGATCGTCGAGCACATGGCGGCCCGACAAGGAGAGGTGGAGCGGGAAATCGCCGCCCTCCGGACCGCCTCCGCCCAGCGGGTTCCGCTGCCCGACCCCCGTGTCCGAGCGCCGGCACTTCTGCCGAAGATGACGGCCCACGATGACATCGAGAGTTTCCTGATGATGTTTGAGACAACCGCGAGTCAGGAAGGCTGGCCCCAGGACGAGTGGGCGCGTGCGCTGGCACCACTACTTACCGGCGAGCCCCAACGCGCCTATTTTTCCATGCCGTCGGAAGTGCGAGACTCATACGAAGAGCTGAAAAAGGAAATCCTATCCCGAGTGGGCCTCTCACCCATCGCGGCGGCACAACTGGTGCATGATTGGGAATATTCCCCCCGGATGCCAGCCCGCGCCCAGGCCGCCGATCTATCTCGCCTCGTCCGCCATTGGTTGCTGGTAGGGGACCCCAGCGCCACCCAAGTGGCCGAACGGGTGGCCGTGGACCGTCTTCTTCGAGCCCTCCCACGTCCCATCCGCCAAGCTGCCGGCATGCGGAACCCGCTCACCATAGGAGAACTGGTTGACGCCATCGAGTTGGCGGAGGCGGCCCAACGTCGGGAGGCTGGGGAGCGAGCGCCACCTATCCCCCGGAGGGTGCACCAGGAGTGACGCGCGCCGGAGGGTACCTACCGGCCAGTAGGCAGGCCGGCGGCTCCCGAGCCCCAGGACGAGCCGATGCCCACGGAGCCGCCCACCGCACCACATCGGGCATGGCTGGCAGGTTGCGTCGTCCACCAAGAGCCCCCACTGGCGACCCCGAAGATCCGTGTTGAGGTCAACGGACGGCCCTTCCGGGCCCTGCTGGACTCGGGCAGTGCGGTCAGTCTCATTCAGTCGACGGTGGTATCCCCACGGCCAGGATCCAAGGCCGTACTCCCCATCACCTGCGTGCATGGAGATACGCGCCAGGTCCCCGCACGACGCGTCACTATCACCGCCGCCTCTGGCTCCTGGTCCGTCGAAGTGGGCGTAGTGAAGGACCTCCCCGTCCCGGTCCTCCTCGGACGGAATTGGCCAGGATTTGACCGCCTGCTCGCTGACGCCACCCAACCTGCCAGCCCGGCCGGGAGCCGCCGTCCCCGGAGATTCAGCCGCCGTCCCCGCCGGAGTACCGCACTGCTGGCCTCGGACAGCCCCCGAGATGGTGAGTCCCCCTCCCAAACTACTAACCTATTTTATGATATCTTCCAACAGGTTAAGGGAGGCGGGGCCTTTGCGAAGGAACAGCTTGGGGACGAGCGGCTGAAGCATTGCTGGGCCCAAGTGAGGGTGGCTGAAGGAAAAGAAGTACAACCACCACCCCACCCGGTCCCCCACTTCATCGTGGAAAATGGCCTGCTCTACTGTGTCGCACCGCGAAGGGGGGAGGAGAAGCAATTACTGGTAGTGCCGCGGACCAAGACGGAGACCGTGATGGAGCTCGCCCACTCCCATCCCATGGCCGGCCACCTAGGGGCCCAGAATACCATACAACGAATCCGGGATCGTTTCCACTGGCCCGGCCTAGATGCGGAGGTGAGGCGCTTTTGCCGCGCCTGTCCCACGTGCCAGCGGACCTCGCCCAGCACTCCTCCCCCCAGTCCGCTGATTCCCTTGCCCATCATAGAGGTACCCTTCGAGCGGATTGGAATGGACCTCGTAGGGCCGTTGCCGAAGTCCGCCCGGGGCCATGAACACATCTTGGTCATCGTGGACTATGCCACTCGCTACCCCGAAACCATTCCCCTCCGGAAAGCAACATCGAAGGCGATCGCCCAGGAACTCTTCCTGTTGTGTAGTCGAGTTGGCATCCCCGCGGAGATATTGACCGACCAAGGCACCCCGTTTATGTCCCGGACCATGGCCGACCTCTGTCGGCTCCTGCAGGTCAAACAGCTCCGCACCTCAGTCTACCACCCCCAGACCGATGGGCTGGTCGAAAGATTCAATCAAACCTTGAAGCGGATGCTCCGTCGGGTGGCCGCGGAGGATAAACGGGATTGGGACCGGATGCTCCCGTACGTCCTTTTTGGAATTAGAGAGGTGCCCCAAGCGTCGACCGGTTTCACCCCGTTCGAACTCCTATTCGGACGTCAACCCCGCGGTCTACTCGACGTCGCCAAGGAAGCCTGGGAGCAACAACCGGCCGCCCATCGGTCCACGATCGAGCACATCCGTGAGATGAGGGAACGGATCGACAGGGTCATGCCGATGGTCCGGGAGCACCTCACCAAGGCCCAGCAGGCCCAACAACGGCACTATGACCGGGCAGCCCAACCACGGGAGTTCCAGCCTGGAGACCTCGTCCTGGTCCTGGTCCCGACCGCAGCCTGCAAATTTCTGGCCAAGTGGCAAGGGCCCTTCACGGTGACGGAGAAGGTGGGACCTGTCACCTATCGCATACATCAACCCGGGAAACGGAAAAAGGAGCAACTATATCACGTGAATCTCCTGAAACGGTGGGTCGGGACGAGGACCCAACTGGCCGCCCTAGCCACCACCACTCCCGTGGTTGTAGACGTTAACCCCCACCTGTCGGCTGCCCAGAAGACGGAGCTACAGCACCTGGTCGGTCAATTCTCCGACGTGTTCTCTCCACTCCCCGGGCGGACCCATGTCCTTCAGCACGACATCCGCACTCCACCAGGCACCATCGTCCGGCAGCGGCCCTATAGAGTGCCAGAGGCTCGGCGACACGCCATTGAAGAGGAAGTGCAGGAGATGCTGAAGTTAGGGGTAATCGAGCCCTCGCGCAGCCCATGGTCCAGCCCCATCGTTATGGTCCCAAAACAGGATGGCACCCTCCGTTTCTGTAATGACTTCCGCCGCCTAAACGAGGTCTCCGAGTTTGATGGGTATCCTATGCCGCGGGTAGACGAACTCCTGGATCGGCTGGGGAGGGCCCGATATATCTCCACCCTGGATCTTACCAAAGGTTACTGGCAAGTGCCCCTGTCGGATGACGCAAAGCCGAAGACCGCCTTTTCTACCCCCAGTGGGCACTGGCAGTATCGGGTTCTCCCCTTCGGCCTGCATGGGGCCCCAGCCACCTTCCAAAGGCTAATGGACATCTTGCTGAGGCCCCATCAACCCTATGCCGCGGCCTACCTGGATGACGTCATAGTCCATTCGGAGACCTGGGAGGACCATCTAGAGCGGCTACGGAGGGTGCTCATGGAGCTGCGCAGGGCGGGACTAACCGCCAATCCCCGGAAATGCCACCTCGCACTAGATGAAGCCAAGTACCTGGGCTACCAGGTGGGCCGGGGACTCATCAAACCGCAAGAGAAGAAGGTGGCAGCGATTCTCTCGGCCCCACGGCCCACCTCCAAGACCCAGGTACGTGCCTTTTTGGGATTGGCGGGATACTATCGGTGTTTCATCCCTAACTTCTCCTCCTTAGCAGCACCCCTGACAGACCTGACCAGGAAGGGGCAGCCGGAGAGAGTCATCTGGGGACACACCGAGGAGGAGGCATTCAGGAAGGTGAAGGAGGCCCTCACCGCGGCGCCGGTGCTCCGAGCCCCGGACTTCAACTGCCCCTTCCTGCTGCAAACAGACGCCTCCGACACCGGGTTGGGAGCCGTCCTCTCCCAAATACAGGACGGTGAGGAACACCCGGTAATTTACATCAGCCGAAAGCTGACCCCCACGGAGCAACGGTACGCCGCCGTGGAAAAGGAAGCGTTGGCCGTCAAGTGGGCAGTCCTGGAGCTCAGGTATTACCTCCTTGGCCGGAAGTTCACACTCTTCACCGATCATGCCCCTCTACAATGAATGGCACGGGCCAAGGAGACAAACGCAAGAGTCACCCGCTGGTTCCTGGCGCTCCAGGACTTCCACTTCGTCGTGCAACATCGGGCGGAGACGGCCAACGCCAACGCTGACGGACTTTCCCGAATCTGGTCAGCTTTCGCAGGTCTGTCAGGTATTTCTCCCCACCCTCCCCCTCTTTCCCCTCTCGCCCGCAGGGACAGGACGACGCTTAGGGGGGGGGGAGTGTGACGCGTGTCCCGGGACCTCTTCAGCGTCGCCCTGGAAACAGAGGAGAAACACCTGCACATCGTTAACACGGGCTGGCCGGCCACACCTGAAGCGGATTAAGACGGGGATAAAAGGACGCCAGAACGGGAGAGGGGTGAGATATGCCTCCAGTTACCGCATCACTAACTTCCCTCTCCCTCTGCCCTAGACAGCAGCGTCTGACCGGCCAGCACCCAGCACGAAGACTGCACGGACACCAGACCCGCACCTACGCAGAGCACGGAAGCACGAGTAGATCCTGGAGCACGATAATCTCACGCACGAGCACTACGGCACGCTAGACTCACCAATAAACGCACCCTTCGGGGCCTTTATTGTCCCTCCGTGTCGTGTGATTCTTCCTCCCGTTACAATATATATATGTATATATATATATGTATATATATATATATATATATATATATATATATACACTACATCATAGATCATAGATATATAAATATTTATCTAAAAAGTAAGAGTGTTTGCAGATGACTGACCCTGTGTCCGTCCATCCCATCCTCTCCTGGAACACCTGGAGGACCTTTGTTACCAGTGTTTCCCTGATCACATCAATACATAATGCAACATAACTGCATACATTTCAAACAAGTATCCTGCAAATATACAGAACCTTCTCTATAATGTTAAGAAAATAATATAATTTAAAAACGCATGATTGTTTTGGTGGACATCAACTTAGCAATAAATAAATAAACAAGTAAATAAACAAGCAAAAAGTAAATCAGATGAAAGTGTACCGGTTTTCCTCGATAACCTTTATGTCCTTTACTTCCACTGGATCCTTTGGTACCATCCTCACCCTATTATCATAATCACTGATATTAATAATGTTACATATTATATTAATTTAAAATTATTATTATTATTATTATTATTAACATTTACATAATTACATAAAATGCCTAGTGATGAGCTGCAACAGATGTTTAACTAGCTTTAACACACCTGCAAACCAGGGAGGCCAAAGTATCCAACGTTTCCCTAAAAGCAACTTTATTCTGTTAGTTGAATATCCATAAACATACACAAAGAAGAGAAAACAATTTACTGTATTTTCCAGAAACTAATGTTTGTGCTTTTCTCATGGTTCTTGTGCTTAAATTTGTTGTAATATAAATCATAGTATGTTTCAAAAGATTAAAAAATAAAAACTACTTACATCCTGGAAAACAGAAAATAGAAATAGAAAACAGTAGATATTCAAATGCAAATTCTCTGATTTTTCAGTAAATTTGCACAGGTACCTTGTGTCCTTTGGGCCCAGAAGGTCCATACTCGTCTCTTCCATTTTGGCCCTGTTTGTATAAAGTCATGGATTAAACTGGAAAGTCACACAAAACTATTTCATGTGGTTTAAAAGGGCATTTTAATATTTTCAAGTCAACAATGCACAAATGCAACAACTGACCGGAGGCCCTTTGAATCCCTCTCGTCCCAGCGATCCCTTCGATCCTGGGTCACCCGGAGGACCCTAAACACATGCAGGCACAGTGTGAAAACAGGAGCACATGAATGGGTGCCGTCAGAATGAGAGTCCAAAAAGCTGATAAAACATCACAATGATCCACACCACTCCAGTCCATCAATTAATGTCTTGTGAAGTGAAAAGCTGCGTTTTTGTAAGAAACAAATGCATCGTTAAGATATTTTAACTTTAAACTGTTGTTTCCGGTGCTAAAATACAAATCCTCTATCCTTAATATACTGCTTTCAATTATTATTATTGTCTTGTCTGAAACAGGAAAGGCTGGAATAAGCGAAAACGGTCCAAAACAGTTCGAAACAAATATTACTTGTGGATTATTGTGATGTTTTTATCAGCTGTTCGGATTCTCATTCTGACGGCACCCATTCACTGCAGAGGATCCATTGGTGAGCAAGTGATGCAGTGCTAAATCACTCCAAACTTCGATGGATCAGTCTTACATACCCTTGGCCCTCTGGGTCCTCGACCTCCCTTTAAACCTTCAGTTCCAGGTGAGCCAAAGGGACCCTATGAAAACACACATGGTTCTCTCAACAGTCATTGCATTGTGCTTTCTGTGTTTTATATCATAAGTTTTGAACATAAAAATGAACATGCAACTGGTTTAAACAATTGAAAACAAACCTGAATTCCAGGTACACCTGGAGGACCATTGTCTCCTTGAGACCCTTTTGGGCCTGGTGGTCCCTGAACAGGCCAAAAATAAATTGATCAGGGAAGTATAACCGTTCATAGAATCAAACACTAACATCAGAAACCTGTTATCTGCGTGTTTCTTTTTAAATTAGGGTGAAAAGTTCCAGTTCTCACCACATGCCCAGGGTAACCAGGAGGTCCTGGCTGTCCAGCTTCTCCTTTTAAATTTGAAGATGCACCCTATACAGATACACACATTTACCATTGTAATAGAAAAGAACAAAACAGACAACAGAATGTTATTTAAAACAGAATAGACTTTTAACAGTTCAGAGATGAATGGTATGGTTACAAAAGAACAGAACAGATTACAAAAATATAATAGCACATAATAATAATAATAATAATAATAACAGGATATGTTAGAATTAAGAGTAGATTAAAACATGCAAGATTAGAAAAAAAAAATGGTATAGAATAGAACATATAAAATAGAACAGAACTGAAAGAACAGAATCTTTGTATATTTTTTATGCTACATTACCGGCAATCCTGGTGGGCCTTTCCTTCCTGGAGCACCCTACAAAAATACAAAAATATAGAAGTTATCTGAAAGATAAAACTTCATGAAGGATGAAAAAAGGATATCCAGGCAATAGATGTTAAATACCCCACACCGAAGGTCAGATGTCATGACCATCATAATACAAAGCATTATCACACATACAGTTCAAACATTTGGGATCAGTAAGATATTTTAATGTTTTTGAAGTCTCTATGGTCAAAAATACAGTAAAAACTGTGATATTGTGAAATATAATTAGAATTTAAAATAACGGTTTTCTATTTTAATATATTGTAAAACATAATTTATTCTTGTGATGGAAAGCTGAGTTTTCAGCATCATTACTCCAGTCTTCAGTGTCACGTGACCCTTCAGAAATCATTCTAATATGCTGATTTGGCGAGAAACCTTTTTTATTATTATCACAGCTGAAAATAGTTATGCTGCTTAATGAAAGTGTGGAAACCATGATAAAGTGACTTTTTTTCACGATGCTTTGATGAACAGAAAGCTTGAAAAACATCATTTATTAGAAATAGAAATCTTTCGCAACATTATAAATGTTTTGTCATTTTTGATCAATTTAATGTGTCCTTGTTGAATAAACGTATAAAAAAAAAGAAGCTCAGTGAACTTCAGTGTATCTACCTGTAACACATGCACATTTTAAAATGCAATATGATATTGTGTACAAATGTTTAAGCATGATTATTAAACTATTTCAGGATGGAGTGACACTGAACAGTACAGAAACTATGCATTTTCAAACAAAAGTACAAAACTAGGATTGTGCGTACAGTTTGGGTACTAATATGGACTTTTAAAGTACTAATATGTACATTTAAGTCAATAATATGTATCATTTAGGGGAAATAAGGTACAAACATGTACCTTTAAGCATTTGTACTTTAGTGTACCACCCCAGTGACAGCTTTGCACCTTTTTTTTTTTTTTGTTCTTCCAGTTAGAAGCTAGCTACTACAATATACAGGTAATACTTACAGGATCACCATTATCTCCAGGTCTTCCTGGGGGTCCAATAAGCCCCTGGTCACCCTGACAACAAAACACAGTCATAACACACTTTTACTGATACTGGTCAGACATTCTTGTAACATGATGAAAAAAATGTGGTTCTAAATCTGATATGTTTCTGATAGTTGGTCACTTGATTCTCTTTTATTAGAAGTTCTTCATTTGGAATTGTTCTCAATAAAAGTCAAAGCAAGAGCCAAAAAGGAAAGATCAATTATGAAGGGGAGCAGCAACAATTGTGTCTATGTCAAATTGCACAAATAGGTTAGTGCAGTATACACACAGTATATAATTAATCACAAGTGTAAAGAGCTAACTTTGACAACCTGCAAAACCCAAAGTCACACGGGAGAATTTTGAAGTGGTATGTATACATAATAACAGAGGAAGAATGTAATTACACAACATCTGACTTACGACACATCGCTACTGAAACACAAACATTATGTCACTCTTACACAAACAAATCGAGTGAACATTTTCCAGAAGGAGTGTAAAAAAAAGACCCTCACCGGGAGCCCAGTATCTCCCCCCTCTCCTTTTGGACCTGGAACAGTGTTGTCTATTCCTGGTGAACCCTGTTAACACAAACAGAGAATCACATGCAGACAAATCAAGTCAGCTTGTTTAGATGGTAAAAAACAACTACTGTAAACACAGAGGAAGACCTACAGGATCTCCTCTCACTCCACTGTCTCCCTTAGGTCCAGGTCTGCCTTTGAAACCCTTCACACCCTAAAAGACAGAAATAACAGTAAGGAAGCCACTGGATTGTTTTAAGTAAGCAGACATATGTGATCAAACGCATGTGTGATAACGTAGTTACAGCACTGCCCGGGTCTCCTTTAAGTCCTGGAAGCCCATTTAGGCCATCGTCACCCTGCAAACAACAGAAACAGAGAACAGTGAGAATGACTCGGTGAATCATTTAGTGAATCATTTAGTCACCTATGTTTCATAGGTCACTTATATTGGGTTTAATTTATTGCAGTTTACAAGGCAGCACTTTACTGATACTCCCCAACTATTTATATTACTTGATCATACTTATGATTACAGATATTTCAAGTATGAACTACTATGTAATGACTTACATAGAAAGAGAGAATGTTATACTTTATAGAAGGTTTAACTATGTATAATGAAATTTCAGATTTTAATTGAGATATTTTCAAAATCAGATGTCAATGGATGCATTTTCATGCAACTTTTTCATGCACAAAATAAAACAACAACAACAACAAAAAAAACAGAAAACAAGACTAAAACTGATTTGCATAGAACAAAAGCCCTAATTCCATTTAGATATCGTCGCAAATCTATATCTGTTCATTGTATATTTCTCTGTATATTGCATATTTTATTGTTCTAGAATTTACAACATATTGGTTTGCTACCTTAACTCTGTAATTTCTACTCCAACAGAATACATATACTTTACACTGCTTTTTGAAAAAATTCAAATATTTATATCTAATTAATATATTATTTACTATAGTACATGGAAATGTAATTGTAGAAAAGGGCAGAGGAGAGAAATGAAGATGAGACCTGTTCTCCATTCACTCCATCCAGCCCCTCCTCACCATGTTCTCCCTGTCAGACAGAGGTCAAAAGGGTCACACACGCTTATAGTCTGTTTAGGGAAGTAATCAACAACCACTGAACAAATAAAACTTGTACTTGCACTTGTTTTTGACCCTAAAAATGTAAACGCAGATGAAAAACTGACTCATAAAAATAGTGAATTTACATGCAAAAAATTCTTAATGAGAATCTGAATGTTAGCACCTTTTAAGCGATTTTTCCCCCTCACATTTTTCAATGTATAAAACAAGAGAAAGAGTCTGTTATTGCAAAAAAAAAAACAAATCTATGAAAATAGTCTTAACATCTCATGCAATTTTGCTTCTCATGTAAATTTGACTTATAACAAGTTTAGTTTTTTTTTTTTTTTTTTTTTAAAAACAAGACAGATACAAATTAAAAACCTTTACATTGGTTTTGAGGTGTAAAATATAGAAAACAACAGAACAAATAATCATTAAAGCACAGTGTATATTTATGTCTGAACAATAACTGTTTAAGTGGGAGCAAAGTAGTGCTAAGAGCCTGTAAATAGAATAATAACTCGTTACTCACTTTATTTCCGATGTAGCCTTTCTGGCCCTATTAAAATGAGATTTAAAAACATTTTCTTTATTCAGCACAACTGTAAAACATAATCTCATCTGGTTTAAATGTCCTCATATACAGGAACATTAACACTGACATAAACATCCTAGTCATGCTGTTAGTACATGTAATCAAATCAGTCACACTTAATGCATAAATGTGTTTGCAACAAATAACAAAATATTACACCATTTTATTTTTATATTAACAATTTTATTCATTGATTCATCATTTTTGATGATTACTTCTTTAAGAGAAAAAATACCAGTTTAAAATTCTATGTACAAGTGGTATACGAAGATATACTGTACAATCTTGCATACTAAGATAAATCCAAAAATTCCAAGCAGAACATTGCACTGATGCAAACGACAACAAGAGATGCATCTCCAATGATAATTGTGTTAAGTTACCTTCATTCCTCTGTTTCCAGGGCAACCGATAAGTCCCTGAGTTCCATCCAGCCCTGGTGGTCCTCGCTCTCCCTGCCAGAAACAAGACAGAAAAAAGACTGTTTATCCATTGCATATACAACTACAGCTGAAATTTCTGAATTGAAAAAACATTGGATTACACTTTATTTTGATAGTCCACTTTAGACATTCTACTAACTATAAGTAACTACATGTCAACTAATTCTCATTAATTTGCAACTACATGTCTACTGTGGACTGTTAGGTTATGTTTAGGGTTAGTAGAATAAGTTGACATATACAGTATCTCACAAAAGTGAGTACACCCCTCACAACTCAGCAATCATTTTAGTATATCTTTTCAAGGGACAATACTATAGAAATGTAAAACTTGGATATATTTTAGAGTAGTCAATGTGCAACTTGTAAAGCAGTAAAGATTTACTGTCCTCTGAAAATAACTCAACACACAGCCATTATTGTCAAATAAGCTGGCAACACAAGTGAGTACACTCTACATGAAAACAGCTATACGTCGTTTAACCAAGCAAAGCCACATGTCCTATTCATCTTGTTCATGTCTGCTTGATAGGATCATACAAATTTGTGTATCTTGTTTTAGAGCAGTTAAAATTTGGTGCTTTGAGTACAATTCTCTCATACTGACCACTGGATGTTCAACATGGCACCTCATGGCAAAGAACTCTCTGAGGATTTGAGAATTAGAATTGTTGCTCTCCACAAAGATGGCCTAAGCTCTAAGAAGATCAGTAACAACCTAAGAGTTACAGCACAGTGGCCAGGGTCATACAGAGGTTTTCCAAGACGGGTTTCACTCGGAACAGGTCTCGCAAGGGTCAATCAAAGAAGTTAGGTCCTCGTGCTGTGCTTCAGGTGCAGAAGCTGGCTTCCAGAAACAGATGCATGAGTGCTGCCAGCATTGCTTTAGAGGTTGCAGAAGTGGAAGGTCAGCTTGTCAGTGTTCAGACCGTACGCTGCACACTGCAACAAGTTAGTTTGCATGGCCGTCGTCCCAGAAGGAAGCCTCTTCTGAAGCTGGCTCACAAAAAATCCTGCAAACACTTTGCTGAAGACAACCTGTCCAAGTGCATGAATTACTGGAACCATGTACTGTGGTCTGATGAGACTAAGATAAACTTGTTTGGCTCAGATGGTGTCCAGCATGTGTGGTGACGCTCTGGTGAGGAGTACCAAGAAAACTGTGTCTTGCCTACAGTCAAGCATGGTGGTGGTAGCATTATAGTGTGGTGCTGCATGAGTGCTGCTGGTTCTGGGGAGCTGCGGTTCATTGAGGGAAACATGGATTCCAACATGCACTGTGACACTCTGAAGCAGAAGATGATGCCCCCCCCTTCAGAAACTGGGCCGAATGGCAGTTTTCCAAACTAATAACAACCCCAAACACACCACCAAGACAACAACTGATGAAGCTGAAGGTGAAAGTGATGGAGTGGCCAAGTATGTCTCCAGACCTGAACCCTATTGAGCACATGTGGGGCATCCTCAAGCGGAAGATGGAGAAGCAACAACCTGCGCAGCTCTGGTGAATTCCAAGCCCAGGAGGATTAAGGCAGTGCTAGATAACAATGGTGCCCCTACAAAATATTGACACTTGGGACACAGTTTTGACATGTTCACTTAGGGAGTACTCATTTTTGTTGCCAGTTCTTTGGACAATAATGGCTATATGCTGAGTTATATTTAGAGGACAGTAAATTTGTACTTCTATACAAGCTGCACATTGATTACTCTAAAATATATCCAAGTTTCATTTGTGTAGTATTGTCCCTTGAGAAGATATACTAAAATTTTTGCTGAAATGTGACTCACTTTTGTGAGATACTGTACTTTCAAAGTTTCTCATAGTCAGTATGTTGTATGTTGTGGACCCATCAAAATAAAGTGTAAGAAGAAATTAAGCAGACAGCCTACTAATACTCGAATGACTGCTAGTTGACATGTAGTCGCAAAGTTACTTATTTTTAGTAGAATGTCTAAAGTGGACTGTCGAAATAAAGTGTTACAAAACATTGTTTTATCAGGCAATGGTCAATCTGAAATTTTGGGCTATTTGGATTTTCATAAAATGTTTCTGTCACGAACTCAGCCTCTGTGGCTCCCTCCGATCGCCACCAGAGGGAACCATCACCTGGGTATTAACGTCAGGAACTCTATTTCCCATATACCCCATACCTGTGGCTGATTACTGGCACAGGTGTTTCTCATTACTCTCATCTTTATAAGCTATCCTCCCTATCACCTCATTGTGAAGTCTTGTCTTGCCATGCAAACATTTCCGAGCGTTTACCCCGTGTATGACTCCCGGTGCATGACCTGGAATAGTTACTGGACTCTGACTCTCTGCTGCCTGCCTACTCTGATTCAACCTGCCTTGTTACTTGATTATCCTGAGTGTTTGCCGCCAGCCCTGATCCTCAGCCTGAACTCTGATTTTGATTCTGCCCTGTCTACGTTGTGTTTGAAGCCTGTGATTGAACTCTGTCTGTTTGACTTGCATTCTGTGTTAATAAAGCTGCACATGGATCCTAACGCCACTGACTCCTCGTTACAGTTTCAGACTCATAGAAAGAAAACACAAAATAACTTTTAAGTGTTTATTGCCTATCTATTGGTATCTATCTGGCATTTCAATTTCAGTACCTATCCTTAAAGGCCCTTTTCTCAAAATGTGTTTTTCTCCAACAAAGTAGCACTTACATACACAAGACTTTCCTATCTATATTCTGAGTTTTTTGTTTACAGAAGGGTTTGTATATAAAAAAAATATATAATAATGCAGTGACAAAAAAATTGATATCCAAAATCTCTTCTGTATAAACATTTGACTCTAATATGTCAGCATAATAGTCAGATTCATTCTGTTCTGGAAATGTTGTTTATTATTATTATTGATTTGCTTATTTAAACATAACATTTCATAATGTTTTACCCTATTCACTTGGGGTGTCTCATCTTTAGTGAAGGTCATGTGACATCAGAAATCAGGCTGACAGTTTCACTTACCATACTGCCTTCATCTCCTGGAAATCCAGGATGACCCTTCTGACCAGTGAAGCCCTAAATAATAAAAGAAAACAGGAATGCTGACACATAAAACCTGCATAGGCATAGGCAGAATTTCTTGAAGACATCGCTGCCACGTTCCTGACGCAAAGACTGTTAAAAAAAATTCAAATGGCCTTCTAACTATGACACCTCATTTTAGTCAAATTGCATTTATCACATTTAGTCACAATGCATTTACCATTCACATAAGGACATAATGCATCAAGCTCAGTGAGAAAAAAATCATCCAAGATAAACATAGTGGTGGAAATCATGTACAACTACACTTATTTTCAACATTATCAGAATTGAGGGGCTCTGACCTTCTGATTCGGGTTTCCAGGGAGTCCTCGTGGTCCAGGTATACCGGTGCATGAACAAGGTACATCACAGCATATCCTCAGTGCCACTGTTTCCTGAGGTGAGAGAAAGGCCCACAATGAGTGAAACGGTTTGTATCTTGTTGCTGAAGTCACAAGCCACGGATCTAATCGAATTTTAGGATATTTTACCACAACTGTATAAAGTTGCGGTAAAACTTTTCTGCACTTGGCAGAAGCTTGAAAAATTTGAAAAGTGACATTCCTGAAAACTATAAACACATCTTCAAGCTACAGAACAAGGTAACACTTTATTTTAAGGTGCCCATAATACAGAGTAATTACCTAGTTAAGTACTTAGTAGTAGCTGTTGTATTTACATGAAACAAAATGTACTTACCATGTAACTAAGTTATGGAACAGCCTGTACTTACAGTTTATAATTATGTAGATGTAATAGGCAGCTACTGTTACACATATGTAACAGACCGAGTCTGTTACACAGCTACTTATGTAACCAAAAGGTTGTTACATATGTGTTGCAGACTTTATACAACGTAATTATAAATGTAAGTACACAGACATAATCTACTTAAGTGTACTTCATGTGTATCTATACTATACACCTTATCCAGCTACACCTGTTTGATTTAATCCACCAGTACACACTTTAAATACATGTAATACATTTCTAATTACATTAAAATTTCAGAATATTACACAGGCATAAGCTACTTAAAATAAAGTGTATCAAGATTGTACTTAAGTGTACAAGTAGCTGTGTGACAGACTCGGTCTTTTAAATATGTGTAACAGTAGCTGCCTATCACATCTACATGATTACAAACTGTAATTAAAGGCTGTTAACTTAGTAACATGCTATGTACATTTTGTTTCATGTAAGAACACTTAGAGAACAGCTAATGTTGAGCTTTTGATGCAACTTGTGCAGAAGGCATAACAAATAAGCCTGGCAAGAACTGCAAACAGCTACTTTGCTTATTATGAGTGAACAGTGCCTTTAAGCATTGTTTTGATACTTACAATCTGTTTCATGAGAGCGTTGCCTAAATTTAGCATTTTGATGGTCAGTGGCTGCATGTAGCCGAAACCTCTGCCAAATTCCAGCTGGTGAACGTCCATTATTCCCTCCAAAGACACAATCAGAAGTGCACTGACTCCTGGTTTACACATCAGAAATAAGCACACATGGGTTTAGTAAAGAGTGACTGTAGAGGAAATGGTTCAGGGGCATAGTTTTTTACTTAAATTTTTGTGGAAGAAAGTCCCACAAAAAGCAAGGAAAACATGGGACAAGTAAACATGGGAGCTATTTATATAAAATTGTTAAAAGGTAGTGTTTCCAAATAAATAAATAAAAAGAACAAAACCTATATGCAATTACGTCCTTTTACAATATATATTAAAGTTCTGCACACAACTGATTTTTAGGTGGATCAATTTTTAAATACTTTACTTTGGACTATTGAAAAGGAAGGTATAATCCGAAAACAATGATGCATGAATGCAATGAGTCATGTGATATTGTACCCACAGCTATCTATGGTTGTATGGTTGTAATGCTGGTCATTGTTGTGCTTTCATAGTGTTTTTTAAATTATACTTTGCACACTCTTAATATTACATTACAAATATGACAGAAACGTGACAGAAAATATACTCCTTGTTTTTCGGCAAAACACGACATTTGAATATTTTGCTAATAAAATGATAACTTTTCTATGTCTAGTCTCTATGTATATCTTAGTGAGCATATGCAGCAAGGTGATTGAAGCATTTTCAGATATTTCTTGTAACAGTCAGGGCCGGACGCTGAGGTAAGTGGTAACCAGAATGACGTTTATTGAACAGGATGAGATAAACAGAGAAGTGAGCAGGTGATCGGAGGTGAGTATGGTATATTGAGAAGGCCACCGGGCGGATGAGGATGATAGTAACTGCTTTCTCTTCCATAGAGCTGTTGGGGTGACGAGACGAGGGGATCCACAACGGCACACACAATCCGACAACAGATTATCTGGGAGGAGATGAGAACACTAGGTTGCAGAGACAGGAGGTAAGGTACAAATGGTAAGTATTCGTATGCAAAGGATATCTTTAGGGGAAGGCTTTCCAAAGTATGGAGTCCACGTAGAATGTACGAGATCGGACACTGGTGTGCTTGATGTGATGGTATATATACCGGTGTTGATGACTGATGTGATAGGGTGCAGGTGAGCGTGATTAGTATTCTGGTGATGTGGAACGCTGTGATTGGTGGGGTGTAGGGCCTGACTGATCCGTGACAGTACCCCCCTCTCCACGGCCTGCTCCTGAGGGCCGCCCTCGGCGTCGTGGTGGTCTGCCCCGGCCTCGGGGTGCTGGCCGATCGGGGTGTGTCGAGTGGAACTCTTCGAGTAGTGTTGGGTCCAGGATGTCGTCTCTGGGTACCCATGAGCGTTCTTCAGGGCCGTAGCCCTCCCAGTCCACCAGGTACTCCAGTTTACCACCACGGCGCCGGGACTCCAGAATTTCCTTGACTCGGTAGACAGCTCCTTTGTCCAAGATGAGCGGGAGAGGGGGTTCCTCATTCTGGTCAGGCCCTGGGGAGACAGGAGGAGAGAAAGGTTTAAGCAGTGACACGTGGAAAGTGGGATGGATCTTGTATTGTGGGGGTAATTGCAGTTTGTAAGTGACCGGGTTTATGCGTTTCAGGATAGTGAAGGGGCCAACGAATCTGGGACTGAGTTTCCTGCTAGGCAGGCGCAGCTTGATGTCTCTGGTGGACAGCCAGACCTTTTGCCCTGGTTGGTATTCGGGATTGGTCGATCTTCGGACGTCTGCTGTCATTCGTTGTCTGCACACTGCCTGCTGGAGCTGATGGTTTGCTGTGTCCCAGACACTCTTGCTCTCTCGGAACCAGTAGTCGATGGTGGGGACGTCTGATGGTTCACCTGACCAGGGAAACAGGGGAGGCTGGAAACCAAGTACACACTGGAAGGGAGTGAGTCCAGTAGAGTTTTGGCGCAATGAATTCTGGGCGTACTCGCCCCAGCCTAAAAACTGGTTCCAAGAGTCCTGGCGGCTATGGCAGAAGGTTCTCAGGAACCGCTCCACTTCCTGGATTTTGCGTTCAGTCTGCCCATTCGACTGTGGGTGGTATCCTGAGGAGAGACTCACGGTCACACCTAGGAGGGAGAAGAATGCTTTCCAGACTCGAGAAATGAATTGGGGTCCTCTGTCTGACACGATATCTTCCGGGATGCCATAATAACGGAATATATGGTTAAATAACAGTTCTGCAGTTTGGAGTGCCGTGGGAAGGCCGATGAGAGGTATGAGGTGTCAGAATTTGGAGAACCGGTCAATGATGACAAGGATACAAGTATTCCCATCCGAAGCAGGTAAGTCTGTAATGAAGTCGACTCCTAGGTGTGACCAAGGGCGTTGAGGTATGGGTAGTGGATGAAGTTTTCCAGCGGGAAGATGTCGGGGACTTTTGGAGGTGGCACAGTCGGGGCAGCCTTGCACAAACCTTCTCACATCCCTGGCCATATTGGGCCACCAGAAGCGATCTCGTAGCAGCAAGAGAGTTGCGTTGACCCCTGGGTGGCCAGTACCAAGGGAGGTATGAGTGGTTTGGATTAACGGAATGTGTTGAGTTTTGGGAACGTATTGATGATCAGAAGGACAGCCCGGCGGATTGGCAGGTGGAGTGGCTGAGGCGACTGGCGGAGAGGTCCATTGGATGGGGCTGGCGATGATTTTGGAGGGTAAAATATTTTCGGGTTCATCATTACTGTCGTCAGGGTTGTGAATGCGGGACAGGGCGTCCGCCTTGATGTTTCTGGAACCCGGTCGGTAGGAGATCTTGAATTGGAATTGTGTGAAGAATAAGGCCCATCTGGCTTGTCTTGGATTCAGTCGTTTCGCATCGCGGAGGTATTGTAGATTTTTATGATCGGTTAGGACTAGAAACGGATGAACTGACCCCTCCAACCAGTGCCATTCTTCCTGGGCGAGTTTAATGGCCAGAAGCTCACGGTTGCCAATATCGTAGTTTCTTTCCGCCAGGCTGAGTTTCCGGGAGAAATAGGCACATGGATGGAGTTTGGGAGGCTTCCCCTGCTGCTGAGATAGGACGGCCCCCACTCCCGTGGTGGACGCATCAACCTCCACAATGAAGGGCAATCTGGGATCGGGGTGTGCAAGGAGTGGTGCGCTGGTGAAGGCGTGCTTTAGATTCTGAAAGGCTTCTAGGGCCTTGGGGTTCCAGGTGAGAGTTTTGGATTTGCCTTTGAGCAGATCTGTGAGTGGGCTGGTGACGGTACTGTAGTTGGCAATAAAGCGATGGTAGAAATTGGAAAAACCTAAGAATCTCTGGAGCTCTTTGATGCTAGTAGGAAGGGGCCAGGAGGTAACTGCTTCCACCTTCCCCTTGTCCATGCGGACGCCACGACTGTCGATAATATATCCAAGGAAATTAACTGCCTTGAGGTATAACTGGTACTGCCGTAGATGTTGGAGGACCTCCACAACATGTTGGCGATGTTCGGCCAAGCTCCGGGAGTAGATGAGGATGTCATCTATGTAAACGATTACGAAGCGGTGTAGGAACTCCCAGAGCACCTCATGCATGAATCCTTGAAATACAGAAGGAGCATTGACTAACCCATATGGCATTACCCGATATTCGTAATGGCCAGTAGGGGTCACGAAGGCGGTCTTCCACTCGTCCCCTTTGCGAATGCGTATGAGGTTGTAGGCGCTGCGGAGGTCCAGTTTGGTGAATATGGTGGTGTCGCGAAGTTGTTCTAGAGCTGCTGGGACAAGGGGAAGAGGATACCTGTATTTGACGGTAATTTTGGCTACAAAGGGAGGAGGAGAGGAGAACACTAGGATGCAGAGACAGGAGGTAAGGTACAAATGGTAAGTATTCGTATGCAAAGGATATCTTTAGGGGAAGGCTTTCCAAGGTATGGAGTCCACGTAGAATGTACGAGATCGGACACTGGTGTGCTTGATGTGATGGTATATATACTGGTGTTGATGACTGATGTGATAGGGTGCAGGTGAGCCTGATTAGTATTCTGGTGATGTGGAACGCTGTGATTGGTGGGGTGTAGGGCCTGACTGATCCGTGACATTTCTATGTGGGCCAATAACTTTTGGAAACCGCCTGATAGCGCTAGTGTGGACAAAATGAAAACACCACTTTCAAATACATCCCAATTAATGTGGATGTAGCCAAAGACATCCCTTACCATTTTTTTTAAGTCTCTCTGAACTTGCCATCAAATGCTGAATGTTGTCATCCAATCCGTCTGTGAAGATTATCAAAACCTAGACACAAACAAATGTCAAGCGCATAGTGTTTCTGTAAACAATACTTCACTATATTTCTTGTCAAAGCATGTCAGTAAAACATCACAAATGTAAAATCATTTGAAAATAACATCAGCAGAGGTGCTCTTGTTTAATTAAGGGAACATTAACAAAGAATGTAATATATTGTTGACAAAAATATTCCCACCTTTGCCTTGGCATCGGAGGAGGCAAACTTTTTGCTGAAGGAATCTAACAGAAACTTGTTGAAAGCCAGGGGTTCCGTAGGTCGCAATAACATCAATTTCTTGACCACATCCTTATTGTACTCCTCAAAGCTATAATCCTCCAGAACACTCCCATCTTGTCCAGACACAAGCCTATAGCCAAATTTAGTTGTAATATTTTTATTTTCAATGCAGTATACATGATCCATCTTGGAGATAAGTTCAATGGCTGCAGTAACCAACGATTCCACTTGAGGCCTCAACAGAGGTTGCGTTATCGTTCGTCTGGACACATCAAACCCAAAGGCAATGTCGATTTTGCAGTCTGTTCAAACAAAACAATGGGTCACAATCTTCAGGAAAGGGTAAAGACAAACTATTACTGTATACATCATTATCAATAATGCAAATGCACATATATAATACAGTGGAGATCAAAATTAGAGAACAACCTACAATTTCCTAAATTCCAAGGTCACTGCTTAGTCCTATTTGATGTTATCCTAACAGGAGTTTTTTGCCCCTAACAGTGCAGTTTTTTAAGCATATTTCATAAATTAATTGTATTCTGAAGAACAGTAAAACAAAAACTTAAATTAGATATTTCAAAAAGGACACAATATTTGATCAAAATTAGAGAACAATCTAATTTTAGTGTTAATCTAATCTCCTTAATTACTGTATATGACAAATCCTATTCAACTGGCATCATTCCTCAATTTTCACTGAGATTGCAAGATGGCAGACCGTTCTAAGGTGACTGAAGCCCTGCAACGGGAGGCAGAGAAGAGAAGAGAAGAGAAGAGAAGAGAAGAGAAGAGAAGAGAAGAGAAGAGAAGAGAAGAGAAGAGAAGAGAAGAGAAGAGAAGAGAAGAGAAGCTAGTCATTCCAAAACTGTGATTTCTAAAATACTGCAGCTTTACAATGACATTAATTCATTCTAGTCCCACAAAAAGGCTGGTCGTCCACATAAGACAAATGCGTGAGAGGACATGATAATGCAGAGACTCTCAATGGGGAATCAGCTCAACACTGTAGCTGGAATTGCTCTGCAGTTTAGCAGTGAACAGTGTATGGATCTGTCTTGCCACCTTTAAGAGAAACTGGACTGAAAACGCACTCTGCAGTGACGAAGCCTCTTCAGCAAAAAGAATCAAAAGGCTAGACTCACCTTTGCTGATGAGCATGTTGTGTGGAGACAGTAGAACTGGACCAAAGTTCATTTTAGTGATGAGAGCAAGTTTAATTTATTTGGGTCAGATGGGAAACATTATGTTCTGTGTCAAACTGGAGAGAAACTGAACCCCGAGTACCTAAAGAAGTCAGTGAAAGGTGAAGGAGGAAGTGTCCTTCTTGAAGTTAAGAACATTGAAATAAAGAAATGGCTGGGGCAGAGTTCTTATCTAAACCCAATTGAAAATCTCTGGAAAATCCTTGGCAACAAAGTTTTGGCTACGAAACCCACTACAATTACCGAACTGTGGAAGAGACTGAAGAAGAGTGGACCAAGATTACACCAGAGCAGTGTGAGAAACTAAAGATATCCTGTGGGCCACAAATGTGCAGGGGCCTCTACATGTCCTACTAATTGTTGACAGCTGTAACCCTCCAAAATTTTAGTTGCAATCTTTTTTGTACTAGAGTGATTACTGTTCTCTAATTTTGATCACTGTGTTTTCCACAAAATAAAGATTTTTGTTGAAATGCCTTGGTTATTTTGTCAAACATGTTAGTATAACAGAGGTATATATACAGTTAATATTACTACAAATTTTGAGTGATGGAAAAAAAAGATGTTTCTGATACATCTTATGGATATTAATGTTTTGTCTATTCAGGGCACAGAAATTAGAAAATTATTGTGAAAATTATGGATGTACATTTTGATCAATTGATTTGAATCAGTTAGCCAGCATCAGACTTCACCAGATTTTAAAGCTGCTTTAAAAAAAGAAAAGTTTTTAAAAAAAAGACAAATGCTGAAATGAAACATGTAAATTAACAGATAGCTTTAGTCCAAGAAATCGTAAAGTTCAGTTACTCAAAGACAAGACAAGATACTGCAGTTTACATGTGCATAGTCATATCTGTCTGGTGTCAGAAGGTTGTGGTGGTTTAGAACAACTCTTACTTTAGGTCTTTGAGTTCTGAAAGTTATGGTATGTTTCATTGAAAAAAATGTTTCTTTCATGTAAAAATTAAATTTAAATTAAATGATTAATTTACTTTCCATTTATTAAATGATTAATGAAAAATTTACTTTCCATTTATTTTACTGTTGAGCTTCCTCATCAGGCAGCAGTTCATAAGGTACATAATAAATAAAGTCATTTGGAGGCAGGTGGCAGATCATCGGGCTTAGGAACAGAGTTAAAAAAACTAGTCACTTACCACATGAGCCTTTTGGTGTTATCGCTTCACAAAGAAAATGTAACACTTTCTTTACGGTTGTCTTCAGTTCAAGGCCTTCGAAAGTCTCAATAAGGACCCGCTCATTTGATCCGGCTATTTCAACCAGCTCAGATTTCTTTATATTACTGCCAACCCCAATAACAGTTATTGCAATGTTCTTGTTTCTGAGATAAGTTAATGCATTCAAGTCTTTCGGATCATTAGCATATCCATCTGTGATCAGCAGAAGATTCTGAGCGACTCCTTCATCTATTCTGGATCCATTCTCTTTTGTGAAATAGTATCTAATATTTCTCAGGGCGTCCCAAGTACGTGTGCCCTCCTTTAGTTGTACAGTTTTGTTTATAGCTTTCTCCACTTCTGCAAAACTAGTGTAGTCGTTCAGGTAAAATTCCTTCTGGAATTTACTGCTGAACTGGGCAACACCCACTCGCCATTTGTCTTGACCAATATCCAGCTCTTTCACAATGCCAATCATGGTTTGTTTGAGAATATTCCAACTTGGATCCAAAATAGAGTCTGATCCATCAATTAAAAAAACAAGGTCTGATACCTCCAACTCACAAACTAGAAAGAGAAACAAAAAAACATTAGGACTACATTAATGGACAGTTCTGGGAAGCAGCATAGATTGGCTGGCCACAAGCTTCTCATTATTTAGGGGCTATGTACACCTGGAAACTAGATCACACATTTTTACTGATAGTTTGATAGTTCAGTAGGTGGTCTAAGAGACATACTGTACAAGATGTGACCTGCATAAGCAATCCACACCTGGACAAGCAATCATGGAAGAAGCAACCACGAGGCACAAACAACAAGCATCATACGGGGTTGAAGAGTTTTGAATTTAATTATATTGCCATATATCATGGGAATAGTAGATCAGAATTATATCAGTTTTTTATTTTTTTTTGTGAGGTATAATTGGAAATCAGTCTGATCTCTCAAGATGCATGAAGTGACAAAGTGACAAACTTACTCTATTGAAAATGTAGTTACTGACAAAATGTAGTGGTCAACATATTTTTAAATATATGTAATTTATTTGATATAATTTAATCAGAAGATATATTCACATAGATCTTTGAGTTCACGTCCAGAAAAATGTATAGCTGTAAGTGTTTAATGAGAAGAATAAGATTTACTTGGTTTATTAAGGTTGCAGAGCTCTTGGGTGATCTGTTTTTGTAGTCCAGGCAGATCTTGGTAGGTGTCTGCATAGTGCACTCTTTCATTCATTCCCACCATCTCCTTTAGCTGTTGTTCATCGGCATCTTCAGTACCAATAGCAAAAAAGTTGACCTCTGAATTTGCCAGTGATTCACGCCATGTTGACAGACCACTTAAGTCATTAACCTGGCCATCTGTTATCAGGAATAGCACTTGGGGAACATTCTTTGCTCGTCGCCCACCATGTGTTTCACCAAAGAATGAGAGAGCATAGTTCAGGGCTCGGGCTGTGTTTCTGCTTCCTCCTGAAGCTTTGAGGTTTGAGATAACCCCCAGAATATCAGTTTGTCTGTAGTACTGATTTAGTGTGAACTCCGAACGAGGGTTATTAGAGTAGGTGATGGTGCCAAATCGTACCCGTTTTTCTCCAACCAAAGATTTGCTCACTGTATATTTCATTAAGTTTACCATTTCATGAAAACCATCTTTATTGGCACTTCCAGAGGCGTCAACAAGGAAGATTATGTCAATCAGTTCCGATGTCTTGCATTCTGGAAAGATATATGATCATAATTTTAGAAGTCATTCAGAAGTCAGAAAAGTCACTTTGGCAAGAGACAAACACACTTTCGGTAATACTGGGTAAGTAAGTTGGGTAAGTTACTCTGACAATGTAATTAAATGGATTACTGATTACTCCTTTTAAAAGTAATCACTGTTCTGATTACTTTATTTCAAAAGTAATTTTGTGGCTACATCCATGAAATTTAAATGAAATCCCAGCATAAACGCTCCCGATAAATATTTGTTATTAAAGCATCAACATTCCCAAAACACTGTTATTTAGGCTGCTGCAAATAGCGCTGCTTTTATAATCTCTAAAAATATGACATCTCAGTTCATCGTAATCTAACAAAGCTCTGTTATAACTAGAGATGTTCCGATACCCTTTTTCCCTTCCCGATACCTAGGTTCAGGATATCGGCCGATGCCGAGTACTGATCCGATACCTGGGTGTGTATCTGGTTATACAGCTGTATGCACTACTAGACCTGTATGAATTGATACAATTATTTTATGGTGTGCTTCACCATATGCTGTATATATATATATATATATATATATATAGATAGATAGATAGATAGATAGATAGATAGATAGTTATAAAAAAATATAATATATAATGTTTGGAAAATGGCACATCTATTTAAATATCTAAAACTACACTCTTAACATCAGTCAGTCAAGTATTATAAATTTATTATGATAATCGAGTATTATTTAATGATATAACTTTAGCAATTAGAATTAAAACTTGGTAACCATGTATGAATAGTCATTTTAACGGAACTGGTGGTGGTGCTTTTTTGGTCATTCAAGTGTTTCTGTAAAATATGGGAGGAAAACTATCAATAATACTGATAAGATAATAATCATACTATGAATTATACTAAGAACAACATAAAACGCACTAAGGATTAATGAGCTCATGAATCATGAATATTAATCATGTTGTCTGCGTTCCTTGAACTGATTTGCTGAAATCAAACCAGGGACGATAATAGGTGAGCGCCAGCCAATGAGATTGTCGTTTGCGTATTAGCTCCGCCTACTACCGGAAAGCTGAAGAATTCCAAAGGAACTTTGACAGGAAAATACAACAAAGAATATTGTTTACATACCATGCAGAATTGACACGCTACATAAGACTCTCTCTCTCTCTCTCTCTCTCTCTCTCTTTGCGTGTGAGAAAAAAGAAAGCGACGGTGAGTTGTGCACTTCACACTAGAGCTTACGGTACGTCAAATACAGGTGCGCTGCGCATTCATTCAGATGAAATGAAAAATAGCACAGATCGCTTGACGGAGAGTGAAACTCAGAAGCGCTCAGTCAGTGTTCGGCGAGTGAAAATATATCTGTGCTAAACTTATACATAACCTCCAACTCACACACTGGCGAGTAGAATCTGAGCATTTGAGTGGCTAATATTATATACCATTTAGTCGCCCAGGGTGAAGATTTAGTCACGAGTGATTTACAGGCAATGTGCTACCACGTTTGTATTTCTTCTTCGCTGCTCGAAGAAGAATTGATTTCCGATTTGCAGCGTTAATCTAGCGCGCATAACTATAGGTCTTGTTTAAAAATGGTATCGGATCGGTACATGGGTTAAAGTACTCGCCGATACCGATGCCAGAAGTATTTGTGGTATCGGTGGAATTTCCGATATCGAAATCGGAACAACTCTAGTTATAACACAATAAATATATGCATTATGAATCTTTCGTATGTCTACAATTCGTGTGTTATTATAATGAGAGTATTCTTGAGCACGCAGATTTCAGCACTGCACTCCTGACTGGCCATTGCGTTCCAGAAATCAACATTGCTCCAACGCAGCAAACGTGTTATAGCCTAAACAGAAACTCTGCCTACGCTTACGCCTGTTAATTGTTTTTTTAATTTTATATTAGTTCTTGTTGCTTTTGTGCAATAGATGAATAACAATTTATTTGTATTAGATATTTTATGCGATTGATATGGAGTAGCAATTTGATGATTTCATGTTAAATTAGCAAATAAAAGATTGCTCTGATCTGTCATATAGGCTATTAGGGCTTAAACGGATTGCAGTTGATCCGTGATATGCGGTCCGTGATATAGGGGCCCAGGGATGTGCACAGACATTTGGAGGGGCAGTGGTCCAAACCAAAAAAAGGGGCACTAAGGGGTGGGTGCTTGTTAATACAAATTATCTAGTTGTTAGTTTTTGAACAGTAAGATTTTAATGTTTTTTAAAGAAGTCTCTTCTGCTCACCAAGCCTGCATTTATTTAAACCAAAGTACAGCAAAAATGGTAATATTTTGAAAACTTTTTACTATTTCAAATAACTGATTTGATTTCTATTTGAATATGTTTTAAAATGTATTTATTTCTGTGATCAAAGCTGAATTTTCACCATGATTACTCCAGTCTTCAGTGTCCTTCAGAAATCATTCTAATATGCTGATTTGCTGCTCAAGAAACATTTATTATTACTATTATTATTATTATTATTATTATTATCAATATTTAAAACAGTTGAGTACATTTTTTTCAGGATTCTTTGATGAATAGAAATATGGAGTCAGTGAGCAGATGGATCCTTATGCTTTCGAATCGCTCTCGCGGTACTTTGATGTCATACACTGATCATTCTAAGCAGCACCGCTTCAAGTCGGACACGCATTAGATGTTATAAGCTGGTGATTTCTGGGAGCAGACGGGGTGGAGATGCACGTAGGCTACGCACAATCTTCCCCTGACTGGGATTTATAAAGGCATTTTTGTGCATGTTCTGGTTTACGCATGCTATTATAAATCTGAAAACTTTTGTGCGTACGCAAAATATAGCTTTTGTGCGTACGTACACTTTTAGGATGAAATCTAGTTTTATACATGAGGCCCCAGGTCCAGACCCCACCATCCGGCATGTAATTCGCAGATTAATTTGCCAATTTACACGTTCAAGCTATTTAAAACCACAAGAAGAAGAAACAAAAAGGAACGGAACTCAATTAGTTATTGAGTTATATTAGTTATAGTATTACAAGCATAGAGACGTGTTTCAGACAGCGCGGCATACCGATTTGATTCCTCTTTCATGTATCCCTGCATTTAAGATATGCATGGGGGTTTGCGGTTACGTCGCAATACTGGAAATATTTCTGTTTTAAACCATGAAGGCGAGCCAATGGAAATCACACAAGCAACGTGCAAACTTTGCGCAATAGTTGTGCCGGTGAATGTCTTAACTTCAGTCGTACAGGAAGTGAAAGTAAAAAAACAGACAAAGTTTTCTAACGCTGCATTAACAGTGCATATTCTCTCAGAGACGAATCTACTTGTGCTGATAACAGTATAAATGATTGGAGACCCCGATCTAGATTATAAAGCACTGCATTCTGTCAGCAATGTAACGCGGCAGAAATGTATTGAGACCTTGACTTGTAACTATACTCTAATTACTATTTTGAAAATTATAACGCGTTAAATTACTCCGTTATTAAAAAAAATTAATCAAATTACAATAACGCGTTACTAAGTAATTTGTTACTGCCCAACACTGAATACACATGAACTGAGAAGCATTTAGTGGATGTATACATTAAAAATGTGTTGTCCTTCTCTTTTTGACAAAACTGCCATGCATAAATGTCTACATGCTCTAGCTGGTTAGATTCAGATGGTCTCAGGGGACTTTGGAAATGGAACATATATTGAGTGTAAGATGAATTATCAATACCTTTGGGAGCATTTTCATGGAAAAGAAAGATTTATAAATCTGTACACTTTTTGGAGTACACTAGCATGTAAAAATCAAATTTGGTTTACATACCCGTGTTGCAGATCTTGAGAAGGACATCATTGCTTAATTCTTTTAGGGATGCAACTGCGTCTTCGAAGAACACTCCATCATGGGATCCAGCAATGGCAAGAATCTGAGATCTGTTTGCATGTCTCATACCAATGGCATTAATGTTGATGGAATTGTCTCTCAAGTTTTTAGCAGGCTCGGCTACATCATCCCAACTCTCTCCATCCGTAAGAACTATCAAGAACTTTAGAGCATTGGATCGTCCTCCTTTAGAAATTTCAAACGACTGTAATACTTCTTTAAGTGCTTTTCCAGTATTAGTTTTTCCTTTCATCTGTTTGATATTTTTAATTTCCTGTAATAAAACAGCTTTATCATCAAATGTATTTAAGGAAAACTCCTCATTTGGGTCTGTGCCGTACTGAACAACCGCAACACGCTCCTTGTCCGGTCCAATTGCAAACTTTTCTATCACAAGCTCCATTATGTCCTTCATATTTTCAAAGTCCTTAGCACTAACACTTTCTGATCCATCAAGCAGGAAGACGATGTCTGCTAAAAGACCTTCACAACCTAAAAATAAGAAATTCAACAAATTCTATTTAGGCCAAGAAAAAAAAAACTGGATACAGACAGTCATTTATCTGCATGCACTATTATTTTATCACCCATTCAATTAAAAATTGTGCAAATCAGGTAACACTGAAAACATTCAGTATAAATATATGCCATTAATTGAATTTCTCACCTTCAAAGGAGCATATTTCTGTAATGATGTCTTTCTTGATTTCATCAAGGAAATCATAGTTTTTCACATAAAATGTGTTTTGTGGGCTGCCAGATATTAATTCCAGCTCTGGCACAGATGCATCTTTCACACCAATAGCATAAATATTGACATTCTGTTCTGTTCTCAGAAGTTTAGCAGGGACTTCTACCGACTCTTCTGTCCCTCTAGACTCGCCATCCGTGATAACAATCAGGATCTTATGAACCTTTTCCCCACGTGTTCGCACTGCTTCTTCGAAGAGCGGGATCATTTCTCTCAACCCCAGATCAGTCCTGGTGCCCCCTCCCTCCATTCTGAGGGCATTCACTGCCTTTTCAATATCAGCTTTTGTGTTATAGTCATGTAATCGGAAAGCTGTGGTTGCACGGCTTGCAAACTTCACCAATCCAAAGCGCACATAGTTATTTCCAACCTCGAATGCTTCAAGCCATTTCTTAGTAAAGTTCTTCATATCATCAAATTCTTCATAGGATATACTTCCTGATTCATCCAGAAGAAAGTATATGTCGGCTTTCATTGTTTTCTTGCAATCTGAAGTGGAGTGAAAGAAGATTTAGAGCATTCAGATAAGAAATTAAGATTTTTTTATTATTATTATTATTATTATCACTGTGCTTTTAGGGCCAGTAATTTAAAAGAAAATATGTAAAAACATCTTACCAACCTTGTAACACAAAGCTCTGTGAGGCTCTAGGTATGATGGAAGCTGTGATTTCATTGCAAAGTGTTTTGGTTAAAATATTTGAAAGTGAATTTAGTTTATCAAAGCCTTCCACGTTGAATACAAACTTCTTATGTGGGTAGGATGCAATCTCTCTCAAGTCATCCTCCACGGTGTCTTTGATACCAAGCGCAAATACAGTAACGCCAGATCGCCGCAATGCTGCTGCAGCACTGGCCACATTATCTGTTGACTTTCCATCAGTGATAACAACAGCAACCTGCTGAACATTCTGATCTCTTCTGCTGCCTCTTGCTTTGGTGAACACATGCTCTTTGGCAAACTTCAGAGCAGCTCCAGTGTATGTTTTACCACGACCATATGGCATGCTGCTGATGTAGCGCAGGATGTCAGACTTATCCTTGAAGGTGTTGAAGTACACATCGGCTCGAGGAAAGTCACTATAGAGAACCACAGCTATTTTAATTTTTCCCTCACCCACATCGAGACCTCCGATGGTGTTCTCGAGAAAGTCGCGCACATGTTGGAAGTTTTTGGATCTGATACTGCTGGACTGATCAACAATAAAAGCGATATCTGCCATCACGTCAAACATGCACTCTGTCAAAAAAACATGAGAACTTTACAAACCAGATTCGTTTAGATTATGTACTGCATAACAGATTTTCAAATGACTATTAACACTCTAAACAAAGGGGAAAAAGTTAATATAACTGTTAATGGGTTTTATGAAAAGAATAAAAGATTATGCATGCACTCACCCCTTGCAACTACAGCATCTTCCCAGGTGTCAATGGCAGACTTAATTTTCTGTTGCACTTGTTGCACTTGTTGCACTTGTTGCACTTGTGGCATGTTACCTACTAACTTGTAGCTGTGTGGTTGACTAGAGATGTACTTCATCTCATTTGCATCAGCTTTGTTCAAGCCAACAGCAAAAACTGTCACTGCATCATTTTTGATTGTGCGGGATGCTTGGACAACACCATCGGCAGATTCTCCTGCTGAAATGACTAAAAGAAACTGCTTAAATCCTTCAGCGACACGGCTTCCAGTGACACTAGTGAAGAAATTTTTATGAGCATATTCAATTGCATTGCCAATTCTACGATCCCCTGTGGGCCTCAGTGTCAGGTCGCGAATAGATGACAGTATCTCATTCCTGGTCTTACTAGTATTTAGCAGAAACTCCTCTTTGACATTTTCACTGAACTGAGCCAAGCCGACACGATTAAAATCCTTTCTCACGTTGAGCTGCGTGACCAGTCTTGATAAGAAAATCCTTATTATTTGCTGCTCTTGTCTAGATGCTGAACTATCAACCAATATGAAGAGATCAGCAAATTTTGGCACAAAAGCTAAAGAGAATGGAAACAAAGGAATAGAATTATTTGCATCTAAACAATAAATCAATAAACTGTCACATACCAGAGTGCAGACAACAGCATATGGTAGTTTATTGTGATGGGACTCAAAGCTAGTACATTTGAGGAAAGTTTTTGTTTTGTTTTCATTCATTTTAAGGTGTCTAAATTCAAGAATCACATAGTATAGTCACAAATAGTAAAACATACCAAATAAAATCTGTTACCTTCTGACTGGAGCGTAAAGCACACTTTGTTGCGTAGACTCTCTTTTAGACCTTGCAGTTCTTGATAACTGTCGATACTGAATAAGAACTCTTCATGTGGGATATTAGCAATGGCATGCAGTTTTTCCATATTGCCCGTTCCCACCCGGATGACAAAGATGAAAACTCCCAAGTTTCGTAGTCTCTGGGAAGGTTCCTCCACATCATCATTTGATTCTCCATCTGTGATGACTATCGCAATGCCAGGAACATTCTTTCTGGCCAGACTAAAGTAATTATCACGGATAAAAGTCAGGGCCTGACCAGTGTTGGTGCCTCCTCTACGGTAGATGAGATCATTCAACTTTTGGTGCAGGTCTCTCTTATCTGAATAGGCACCAAGCAGGAACTCTTGGTATGGTTTATCACTGAACTGGGCAAGTCCCACTCTCACCTTATTGGGTCTAAGATTAAAACTGTCCACAAAAGCATGGAGGAACTTCCTCACTTCTTCAAAATCACTGTCTCCAATGCTACCAGATGAGTCCACAAGGAGCACAATGTCTGCCTGAGCAGTTTCGTTGCAGCCTAGGGCAAATGGAAGAATTTTAGTTAGAACTTTGACCTCTTGATTCTGTGTTTGTACTAATAGAATAATACAAAGATAATTTAATGGCGTAATCAGTATTTGCTGCAAATGTGCCACCTTCATTATGTTGGCTTAACCTGAGAATCCACAATATTTTTTTAAATGTCAGCCTGTTCTGACTGAACCTGCTCTGTCTTTTCTACCTAATCAGACTGAATTATGTCTATCAATTTTCTAATGAAAAATATCTTATAATTCCATGAATAACTTCTGATCTGTATCTTTCAAGTTATGTGTATCAAAATCAGCACAGTCCTTCAGGCTGTTCTGACGTAGTATGCTTTATTTCTGAAAAAAATAAGTAGACTTGCACATGGCAGATTACCAAAAATCCCCAAAAAACCCAATTTACATTGACGGAATACTCTGAACCTTGTTTGGAATGTTTTTGATTTTATACAAATACGGTATTCAAACTATATTGTCACGGTGCACACAGCAGGGAGGAACACGGACACGAGGATAAACTTCAAAATAATAGTCTTTAATGAGGACATCAGGACAGGGCAAGACAAGGCAAGGTTAACACAGACAGGAAGACCGGGGAATAACGAGTAGACCAGACAAAATCTAACTAAACAGGCAGGAACTAAATACACATGACAATCACTGATAATTACTAAAACACAGCTGGACACGACTTAACTAATAATCACACTTAACAAGGACAGGAACAAGACCAAATAAGGACACAAGTGGCGGGAACACAAGACACACATGACAGAGGACTGACATATATAACCTCCGAACTTCAGCTCAACCCTAAAAATGTTTTAAAAACCCAATCAAGGCTTTGTCAAACTAATGTTCCAAGTTTAAAAAATTCCTTGAATATAAGTCAATAGAGAGCTTAAGGGGTTTGTTTGAACTGGCTACTGATCTCTCATCAAGTTCTCTCACTCAAAATCCAGTAAAATCAAATTTCATGCACATAATTAAAAAAGTTTTGTAATGTAATATGTTACCTCGTGACATCTGGATGACCTCTTTGCGCGTTTCTTCTACAGTGGTACACACCTCCTGGATTACACTCTGAGAGATTCCCTTCAGAGCTGAAAAGTCTGATACGCTGTAGACATGCTGATTGTACGGCTCACTTGCAATCTGTCTCAGTAAAATCTCGTTTGCATCTTTGATTCCTATGGCGAATATTTTGATTCCCCTTTGCCTCAGCTCCTGAGCCTGTGACTCAACCTCATCTTGAGAATCACCATCTGTGATAACAATGGCAATCTGAGGAGCATTCTGCTGTGCTCGACTTCCGGCTTTTTCAACAAAGTGTTGTTTCAGCATGAACTCCAAACCCTGGCCGGTAAACGTCCCGCCGGTTTTATATTGCAGATTTTGGATGTAACTGAGAATTTCCTCTTTGTTCTGGTAAGTGTTGAGGGAAAACTCAGTACGCGGTGTGTCACTGTACTGGACCAGACCGATCCTGATCTTGTCAGGAGCAACATCAAAGTTCTCTACGAGTGAGGAGAGGAATTCACGGACTTCTTGGAAGTTTTCCTGCCTGATACTGTCAGAGCCATCCACCAGGAATACAATGTCAGCCACAGTCTCCTGTGTACACTCTGAGAGAAGGACACCAGATATTTTCAATTGCATCAACAATCAGAATTTAAAATAAATTGGTCCCACTTTATATTGGGTCCCTAATACCTGTGTACTTACATAGTAATTACATAGTAATTAGATGTGTATTAAGTATGTAACCACAGTGTTACACATTGGTACATAGTAACTACAGCTCTAATGTTTGTGTGACTACACAAATGTAACAACCCACTGAATGGTATGTGTAAGTACAAATGTGTAACAGGACTAACAGCACTTTTTGGTAAAGAAAGTGTTACACTTTATATTGGATTTATCATGTAATTACTCTGATGTTACACAGCAGTGGCCAGTAAGTTAGGCTTTACACATAAATTGTGGTTGGTGTCCAGGAAGTCATGGCCTAATGGTTAGAGAGTCGGACTCATAACCCAAAGTAGCCTCGCCCTTGAGCAAGGCACCAAACCCCCAACTGCTTCCCGGGTGCCGCATCCGGGAGCTCCGGGTGTGTGTTCAATGCACAGCACAAATTCTGAGTATGGGTAACCGTATTTGGCCACATGGTCACGTCACTTTCAGAATGTTACACTTTATATTAAGTGGACAGTTCCTGAGGAGTTACCATGTACGTACACTGTTATTACAGTGGTGCACCAACTCCAACTCGAAATCCAACTCCTCCCAATTTACATATCCCTAAACCTACCCATCTCCACTCCCTGGATCCCATTTCCACCCCTAAACCTACCCATCTCCACCCCCTGGATCAAATGGTTCCAATTACTCTTATACATATTGTTGTTACAAAATGTAGTTATATAATTCCTGTTACACGAGTACCACGAGTAAAAAAAGAAGTGTTGTTACCAATGTCCTGTTACACATTTGTACTTACACAAACCATCCTGAGGGTTGTTACATGTGTGTAGTTACAGAAATATTACAGCTGTAGATACTATGTATGTACCAATGTGTACTTACACTGTGGTTACATACTACGTACACATATAGTTACTAAGTAAGTACACATGTATTAGGGACACAATATAAAGTGGGACCAATAAATTTACTATTAATCTCATCTAGTAAACCCTGACCCTACCAATGTTTTGGCCACTGCTGACAAGAAAACACAATGACAGAACAAGGAAGCCAAGTAATCCCCAATCTTTCTCCATGCTTGAGTTCCTTGTTCCCTGAAAAAAAAGCAACGAATGAGGTTAAAATTTTCTGCACAACTTGCATTATGAAACAGAATTGCAAATATAATATGTATGTAAAAAAAAATTACACACTTCAGCTTTATGAAAGATATAATAGATTAGTAGGGATGCCGTCATACAAGTCAAAAGAGACCCACTTTCCTAATGATCTTTCCTGATTTACATGAAAATAACAAACATAATGTTTATAAAGGTTGTCAGGTTGAGATGTGAGTGTTACTGTTTTTGTGTACTGGCCTACAACCACTTACTCTTGTGTCATTACCACACAAAGGCCTTGTCCCAAATGGCACACTTCATGTTTATTTGTGTAAACAACAGCCATCAGGTCAACCAAACCACAAGTCAGATCAAACTTTATCAAATGCACACCAGTACAGCATTCGTGCATGCATGCAGCAGCATTTGCCGAAATTACATTTCAGTCTTACATATTTCTTATACTGCACACAAATGTAGCAACCAACAAAACCCAGATGGCCAAGACTCCAAATCTATACATATATTTAACACATCTTCAGTCAAAAATATGTCACGTATGCATGCCATGTTTCTTATATAAACATTTTTTCGTCGTCTGATTGTTTATGTGGGACAGCACCAAGAGGGTTCTCCTATTAAGGGCTAATGTTTGTGGATCTCTTTAGTCTCTGAATTACTCTTACCTCCTCAGAACATCTGCCAACAGTTAAGAAAAATATTTATTTGAGACGAACATCCAGACCAGCATACAAAGAACAGGTGGACATCTCCATAGAGCGGCAAAATTACAGGACAGATGGGATGTTTAGAAGCATCACTCACTTTCAGGTTCTTCGGGGTTTCAGGTTTACATTATATGTGCAAATTACTGAATGTAAGTGTAACTAAATAAACTACTAGAAAATGATTTTTACAAAATATGTTAGCAACATTGGGAAAATGATTCACTTTTCACAAGCACCGTCTTGATTCTATCTTTAGTTAAAAAGTTGTGCCAAGAGCTAATACTGTATATTCATTTTCAACCAATATAATTGATATAACTTTGTCTTGAAATGTAACCAAACACTCACATTTTCAAATGCTATTCAACTGTCAAGTTTCACACGAAAACATTAATTTAAACTAATATTTCTAATTCATATTCATCCGAAGCCAATAACAATAACGCAAGCAGAGCTCCTAGAGATTTGAAATGTGGCTTGTGTTCTTAGTTTTAGCAAGGATTGTCAGACATCTCTGCTCCTTTCCTGATGTGTTTAAAAACAGGCACTCATGATAGATATGAATCCAGAAAAAAAGACTTGAATTAAACTCATGAATAAAATCTATGCTTAAGAGTGCTTTAAAAGTATTTGTTTTTGTTTATAAAACAAACCTGAAAAACCCAGTCATCTTTTCTATAAAGTATTTCTTATAAAAATTTTAGGCATTCTTATGATTTTAAAAAATACTGTAAATCATAGTGTCATCATGCCTTTGCATGGACTACACTAGGACTGCCCAAGTGCAAAAACCTCTGAATATAATCTAAATATAATAAAGGAAGAGAGCAAAGAGGTGAACTTACACAGAGCCCAGGCATGGATGAGACGAGTCCAACCCGAAGACTCTGAATGAGATACCAAAAATCAGAAACTCTTCTTTGAAACTCATCAAGCCACTCCTCAACACCACAATTTCCATTTTAGGAGAAGATGACTTACAAAACATGTGTATACAGACCCACACGTGCAAGATAGATTTATAAATTGTTTATATTCTCGTTAAAAAGCTTGAATGCAATGTGTTTACATTCCACTTTTGGATTATTGCAGATGTTTACAGCTTGCTTACTTAAATTCTTAGTTAATCTAATTTAGTGCATCAAAAATGAAAATTATTAAATAATATCTCACCCTCATGTTGTTCCACGCCTTCAAGTGGTTGTTTTCTCTATTGAATATAATTTACAATAAAAGCATTATAAAAGCGATTGTGCAAAATTTCCAGCAAATAAATTCTAAACTTATGTGATAGCTTTAAGACACAGGCATACTTTAAGTCACTATTACCTGAAAATGTAATATTCACATTCAAATTGGCACTCTAGAATCGATTAAGGCATTTGTGAGAAACAATGGCATTTGGTGTCAAAGACATGAAAGCTGGTGTTGATAACCATAAAAAACATTATTAATGATTGAACACCAATTATAATTGAGCAGCAAATCAGCATATTATAATTATTCCTGAGGTCCCATGTGACACTGATGACGCAAGTAATGTCTGCTAATAATCAGCTTTGCATAACAGAAATAAATTACATTTTAAAATATGTTCAAATAAAAAACAGTTATTTTAAATTGCAATAATATTTCACAATATTCCTGTTTTTACTGTATTTTTGATTAAATAAACCCATAGGAAAGAAAAATCAAAAGTGAGATCTTTTTAATATCTCAAATACAGTATCTCACAAAAGTGAGTACACCCCTCACATTTCAGCAATCATTTTAGTATATCTTTTCAAGGGACAATACTATAGAAATGAAACTTTATACATATATATATATATATATATATATATATATATATAATTTTTTTTTTTTTTTTTTTTTTTTTTTTTTTTGAGTAGTCAATGTGCAACTTGTATAGCAGAAAGATTTACTGTCCTCTGAAAATAACTCAACACACAGCCATTATTGTCAAAAAAGCTGGCACCAAAAGTGAGTACACCCTACGTGAAAACAGCTATACGTCGTCTAACCATGCAAACCCACATGTCCTATTCATCATGTTCATGTTTTTGTCTGCTTGACAGGACCATACAAATTTGTGTATCTTGTTTTAGAGCATTTAAAATTTGGTGCTTTGAGTACAATTCTCTCATACTGACCACTGGATGTTCAACATGGCACCTCATGGCAAAGAACTCTCTGTGGATTTGAGAATTAGAATTGTTGCTCTCTGCAAAGATGGCCGAGGCTATAAGAAGATCAGTAACACCCTGGAACTGAGTTACAGTACAGTGGCCAGTGTCATACAGAGGTTTTCCAAGACGGGTTCCACTCGGAACAGGCCTCGCAAGGGTCAATCAAAGAAGTTAGGTCCTCGTGCTGTGCTTCAGGTGCAGAAGCTGGCTTCGAAAAACAGATGCATGAGTGCTGCCAGCATTGCTTTAGAGGTTGCAGAAGTGGAAGGTCAGCTTGTCAGTGTTCAGACCGTACGCTGCACACTGCAACAAGTCAGTTTACATGCCGTCGTCCCAGAAGGAAGCCTCTTCTGAAGCTGGCTCACAAAAAAGCCTGCAAACAGTTTGCTGAAGACAACCTGTCCAAGAGCATTAATTACTGGAACCATGTACTGTGGTCTGATGAGTCTAAGGTAAACTTGTTTGGCTCAGATGGTGTTCAGCATGTGTGGTGACGCCCTGGTGAGGAGTACCAAGAAAATTGTCTCTTGCCTACAGTCAAGCATATGGTGGTGGTAGTATTATGGTCTGGGCTGCCTGAGTGCTGTTGGTACTGGGGAGCTGCGTTAAAAATATTTAACGCAATTAACGCAGGGGCGGGGCTAGGTTTGGCCACCCCACTCACAACTGCTAAAGAATTGAGTTTGTTCAGACGCAGAACGTCTTTACGAGCACATCAAACGGGACACTTTTCAGAAGCGCGCTCCAACTTCACTTCAGCGCCAGGCGCGAGTCACACGAGCGCGGAAACGTTACCGGAGACGAGGAGCTTCAGTAGAACATCAGTGAACTGCGGTCAGATGAGATGTTGTCAGGCCATATGTCAGTAAAAACTAATCTTCCTGTCCTGTCAGCTGTTATACTGTGCTATTAGTGCATGCTCTTCAAGTGCACGCACAAATGTGCCGGCGCGCGCTGTATTAGGCTATATTAAAGCGCTGTATCATATTCAAACTCAAATGAAACTACGAGTATGCAATGTCGTAGTTATGTCGTCAGTTAAGTCATGAAGTCACAAAAAAGGTGCCTTAAAACTGTGCATGCAAGTATTTATTTTTTATGAGTCATATGTAAAGCAGTCAGATCCGCATCAAGTTCAGCAGCAGCAGTTTTTAAAGTAGCAGCCAAAATAACCTAATAACCAGTGATGTCTGTTAATCAAAGAACAAAAGAAAAAAGAGAAAACCAGTAACTTCTGTAGTTTTAATCTCTATTATCTCGTGTCTCTATTTAATTTAGAATTTAGTGTTTGATAACTTTATTAAATTAGGCTATATTTTCACATAATTTATTGAAGATTGTTATAATTGATAGCGCTCAATTATACTGTAATGTTGAATGGCTAGTCGTTGGTTAAATTGAAGTAAAAAAATTCATAGAGACATCAGTTGTTGTCAGTGATACTTGCCTTCAGTCAGAAGAAAAGATGGCATTAAACAAACATTAAAAATATACTGTCTTTATGTTGTTTCTACATTAATTTGAAGATTGAATGTGAAATTATTGCAATATAAAGGTATAATTAAATACTTTAACCCTCAGATGCATCGTGGTGGACACTACAGTGGACAGCTATTTGGAAGCCATTTTGAACCATTTAGGATGTAGTATCATGTCCCAACCACCAACTTGCGAACTCCCAAACTGTTGTCTACAATTGCATTTAATTGTTGTTGTTTTTTTTTTTTGTAAAATTTTTGGGTTTTGAGATATTGCAAAATATATTCAAGATGGCGGCGGGAAAAGGGGGTGCACCTTGGGAATAAATGTTAAATAATTTTATTCTTAGAAAACCAGACAGGTACAAAAAATCTTTTTCAGTTAAATAGTATGTCAGAAATAGATTCATCCAGATTTTAACAATATTTTTCTTGTACATTTTTTTCTGTGACAGAAAATATATTGGTCCACTACAGTGGATGTCATGCAGCATTATTTGTATGTTTTATTAAAATTATTATATAATTTACACTTGAATGGTTTTGAACAGAAATATTAAATAGTCTTCAGATTTGATCATTTATTTAGATGCTTACAGTCTATATTTATTTATTAGGTCATATGAAAGTGTAGGCATGTATACAAGTATACTGTATGAGTGTAGATATATGTGTGCATGATTGCGTTCGAGTGTGTGGTGGGAGGGTGTGTTTGCTTGTGTGTTTGTATTTGTGCTCACCTGTATGAATAGCCCACCACCCCTACCCTCCCCCCACACTGCCCCACACACCCCTGTCCCATAGACACACACTCTTACGTTTTGTTTGTTACACTTCACATTTCTGTGCCGTCATGACATAGCTTGTTCCCTTTCGAGGGAACTTCGAACTGCGTCCTCTAGGGGTCGCTATGGGGAACGCCGTCAGCGTGACCCGTGTCTGAAGCATATATACAAAAACACCACATGTTGGCCGGCGACAGCCTATGACGTCACTACCGGCACGACCACAGTATAAAGGGGCGCCGGGAAAATACGTCATTCTCTTCTTCGTCTTCAGTGACTGTTTTGTTTGAAGCGTGTATTCTACAGGTAAGAAACGATTTTTCTACTATGGTGAGCACTAGCAAGGCGTTTAAGAGATGTGTGCATCCGTGTCCTCGTTATTTGACACCTGATGACACACACGATCTTTGCGTCTTTTGTTTGGGCGAGGAGCACGCACGCGATGTTCTCGAGGGGGCAATCTGCGTGCACTGTGAGCTTTTTTCTATGAGAAAGCTCCGCTCTCGTCTGTCTCTCTTTTTGAGGAAGGAGGGGCAGCCGTCTGCTTCCCGCGGCTCGAGACCCACTGCTGCTGAGGCACGGAGGACAGTGAGCTCGTGGGGCTCGCAGGCGGAGCTGGCTCATGAGTTAGAGAGGGGGCTTTCCCTCTCGCGCTCGTCGGCCGCGAACGAGAGTGAGTCGCTGGATGACGATGATGCGATCTCTCTGACATCATCTGATCCAGCAGCTAGTGCTCTGCTGGGTTTTGCCCAGGAAGAGCAGGAGATGTCTGAGGGCGAAGAAGTTGAGACTGAGCCCTCTCAATCCTCCTGCCCTGCGTATGACGAACTGTTGGAGGTTATGGAACACGCCACGGCGAGGCTTGACTTGCCGTGGAAGCGGGCCAAGATGGTGGCGCCGCGGGGTCGTCTCGATGAGCGTTATCTTTCTGGCCATAGCCCCCCAGCTCGAGTGAGCCTTCCATTTCTTCCTGATCTCCATGCGGAGGTTGAGAGGGAAGGGAAAAAGCCGTTTTCCTCTCGCATTCATAGGTTTCAGCATACCAGTTATGCTAACATTGAGGGGATGCGTGAAAGCGGCTATGAGGGGATGCCCCCTGTGGAGGAGACGCTGGCCAGCTATCTCTCTGTGGGCGAGACATCCTCTCTCAAGGCTCACTCCTTGCCGTCTAAGCCCCTTCAGGAAACATCTCGCTTAAATGGCAGGGCATACGCAGCAGCAGGTCAGGCTGTCGCTTCGTTGCACACGATGGCGGTGGTTCAGGCTTACCAGGCTGATCTGCTGAACAACGCAGGGGTCCTGGCCCATCTCCATCCGGGGATTAGAGATGGGCACAGAAGGCTAGTGCCGCAACTCGTGCCCCTCCCCCGCCTGCGGGTAGGGCTAGAGGGAGGCGCGGGTCAAAGAGAGGTAGGCAAGACCTGAGGGAGGTGATCCAGACGAAGCGTTCTCAACGCTCTCTTCCAGGACCAGAGTAATAATTGAAACATCTACTCCCTTTCCTCGGGGGGCCTGTCATCTGCCCTTATCTTCCCCTCTCTAATTCCTCTGCAACCTCCGTTTTATTCCACCTGACTGAGGTTGGGTGGGGACCAAGATAGAACCTGCACTTTAAAATCATTGCAGTCTCTATGCTGGACTTATGATGTTTTGGTTAAGTTCTATGCTTCATAGAACCACCTTACTGATGGTCCGGACCCGACTCTTCGGATTTCGCCTCCGGGACTGATCTCATGCGCAGGAACCATGGATGGGTGAGTACGATCCAGTTCTATTGTTTACTGGTATTTATGTGTTCCACACTGGCGACACTGCAGTTCCAGGACCTGCGGGTCTTTTTACTTCAGTTTCTTTGGTTTGAGAAGGTGCATGGCTATCTGAGGATATCTATGTGCTAGCTTAGGGACTGCTCCCCTTCCGAGGGTTTTTAAGTAGCAATCTCCCTGAGCCCTTGACTAGTGTGTGCGTCTCCCCTGCTAGGGTTTAAGTAGAGCCCAAAAGTTTTGTGGCAGCCTCCCTGGAGGGCTTACCGGCTTTTTAGGCCAGTGGTCGCTCTCCAGAGTTCTGTCATTCAGCCCTTTGCTCTTCTTGTTGGTCGAGCTGGCATTGCTCCCCTCACTATTGAGGGTCAACTATGAGCATACTGCTCCCATCTGAGCGTCTGAGATTCCTCTCATGCTGAGAGTTGGGTTCTCCGCTCTCCAGAGCCATGTTGTTGGTCGAGCTAGCATTGCTCCCCTCACCATGAGGGTCACCTATGAGCATGCCGTTCCCTCTCATGCTGAGAGTTGGGTTCTCCGCTCCCCTAGAGCTCTGTGTCACACATGCTCTCCTTGTGGGTCGAGCTGGCATTGCTCCCCTCACCATGAGGGTCACCTATGAGCATGCTGCTCCCTTCTGAGCGTCTGAGTTCCCTCTCATGCTGAGAGTTGGGTTCTCCGCTCTCCAGAGCAATGTGTTGGTCGAGCTAGCATTGCTCCCCTCACCATTGAGGGTCACCTATGAGCATGCTGCTCTCATCTGAGCGTCTGAGATTCCTCTCATGCTGAGAGTTGAGTTCTCCGCTCTCCAGAGCTCTGTCATCAGCAGCCTCAGGTTGTTAGGTCTCTCTGCCTCCCTGTTGGGTTGCTCTCCTTGTTGGGGCGAGCTGGCGTTGCTCCCCTCACCATGAGGGTCACCTATGAGCATGCCGCTCCCTTCTGAGCGTCTGAGTTCCCTCTCATGCTGAGAGTGGGGTTCTCCGCTCTCCAGAGCTATGCTGTTGGTCGAGCTAGCATTGCTCCCCTCACCTTAGAGGGTCACCTATGAGCATGCCGCTCCCTTTTGAGCGTCTGAGTTCCCTCTCATGCTGAGAGTGGGGTTCTCCGCTCCCCTAGAGCTCTGTCGCATATGTTCTGTTTGTGGGTCGAGATGGCATTGCTCCCCTCACCATGAGGGTCACCTATGAGCATGCCGCTCCCTTCTGAGCGTCTGAGTTCCCTCTCATGCTGAGAGTTGGGTTCTCCGCTCTCCAGAGCTATGCTGTTGGTCGAGCTAGCATTGCTCCCCTCACCTTAGAGGGTCACCTATGAGCATGCCGCTCCCTTCTGAGCGTCTGAGTTCCCTCTCTTGCTGAGAGTTGGGTTCTCCGCTCCCCTAGAGCTCTGTGTCGCATATGCTCTGCTTGTGGGTCGAGCTAGCATTGCTCCCCTCACCATGAGGGTCACCTATGAGCATGCCGCTCCCTTCTGAGCGTCTGAGTTCCCTCTCATGCTGAGAGTTGGGTTCTCCGCTCTCCAGAGCTATGCTGTTGGTCGAGCTAGCATTGCTCCCCTCACCATGAGGGTCACCTATGAGCATGCCGCTCCCTTCTGAGCGTCTGAGTTCCCTCTCTTGCTGAGAGTTCTCCGCTCTCCAGAACGGTGTTTCAAATCCATGTTATGGTAAGTGCGCACGCTAGTCTCTGTGCACTTTCTGAAAGCCACGTTGTGGTAAGATCGCACACCAAGTGTTTTGCGAACTTTCTAAAATCCTGTATGGTATGGGTTACGCGCTGCGGCTTCGTGCCCTTTCTTTGAGTCGGTCAGGTCCCGGTTTTCACCTTGGGCCCCACTCTACCTATGTATCCCCAGTGATACTGACTTGAACAGGGTGTTGCTACCAAGGATCTGTTGAGACAATTCCTTCAGCGAGCTCATGCTGAGCAAGCAGTAGCCCCTGGGTGACAGGCCAAGGCCTAGTTACTATCCTAGGCGCTTGGTCGTATCCCCTTAAAGGAATCTCTACTAAATCTGATTCCAAGCCTTTGAGCTCTACCCTGGGTCCAGGAGGCCTGGCCCCTAACAGGTAAGTTCTGGGGTATGCAGCTCAGGTTTTTGGCCTAAGGGGATAATGTCACTGACAGCCGTCGAACCGTCCCAGGGGCAACTCCCTTACCCGGGTAGAGTTGATACTTAGTGCTCGCCTTTTTGTGCTTGGCTTGCACTCCCCTCAGCATGGTGGCGTGGGTATTCCGTTCCCCATAGCGACCCCTAGAGGACGCAGTTCGAAGTTCCCTCGAAAGGGAACGTCTCAGGTTACATATGTAACCATGGTTCCCTGAGTAGGGAACGAGACACTGCGTCCTCTAGGCTCGGTGCCATGCTTCGGACGCAAGCTTCAGACGAAGAAGTGAATGACGTATTTTCCCGGCGCCCCTTTATACTGTGGTCGTGCCGGTAGTGACGTCATAGGCTGTCGCCGGCCAACATGTGGTGTTTTTGTATATATGCTTCAGACACGGGTCACGCTGACGGCGTTCCCCATAGCGACCCCTAGAGGACGCAGTGTCTCGTTCCCTACTCAGGGAACCATGGTTACATATGTAACCTGAGACGTTCTTACTGAATGTTCTTATGTGTATTCAAACCATTTTCACATAGTAAATATTTTAAAAACATGTTTTTTTTTTAAGACCACACATTTAGTTCTATTGATTCACTTTTTATACCTTTGGTACATGGTGTCCACTACAGTGGACATATATGTAACTCCCTCAAAATATAATATATTGACAAAAACATTTTTTGGCATGATTTTTCACTTGTTTAAAAGTATGTAAATATATATATATATATTACTTTGTGATTTAATAATTCAAAAGTCAGAGGGTTAATGTTAGGTGGGATTAATCACGATTAATGTCAGAAAAAAAATTTTAATCGATTAACAGCACTACTATATATAGTGTGTGTGTGTGTGTGTGTGTGTGTGTGTGTGTGTGTGTGTGTGTGTGTGTGCATACATACAGTACATACATACATGTAAATGTTTTCAAAATATATACTGTGTGTCTGTCTTTATATATACATAATAAATATGCACAGCACACATACATATATTATGTAAATGTTTATTTTGGATGCGATTAATCGTGATTAATCGTTGCCCAGCACTAAAATAAATTAAACACTAAACTAGTAACCCTTGTTATTCTGAAATGTTTAATGCTACTAAATGATAGTTTTAGTATTTACAATAAAAGTTTAACGTATCTCCTAAAATAAAACTGGAGACATCTTAAGACAAAGCTATCTCAACGAGACGTATAAGAGAATTACCCCTTAGTATCCTGAGCGTAAAGTAACCTCTGTCAGCCATAGCCTTGTGGACGGCACATCAACATGAAGGTACAACTGCACCTCAGACAGCATGGGTTCGGATCCCAGCTAAAGGTACTTTCCTGTTCCTGTTCAATTCTCACCTGTTGCAATCGTCTACTGTCCTGACCATTAAAGGTGAAAAACCCCAGTGCAATCAAGAATAAAAAACAACCTCTGAGCAGTAAAACATTTTCATAATGGAGTCTTGCAAGAGATTACAGCAAGAAAATAAAGAGATCTCCCAAGTTTCTCAGACGTTTCTCTCCCATTGTCATTTTGGATTCCTTTCTTTCAGAACTTTCTCATGTCTCAGTTGTGTCTACTTTTATTTCTCGTAAGGATTTTTAGAGGAAACATCTGAGACACTGTTGAGACTAAAATGAGAAATACATGAGAAGAATCTCATCTAAGTCTCCTGATGTTAGAAAGAGCAACCACTGAGCAGTAAAATATTCCTATAATGGAGTCTTGATAGAGATTGCAGCGAGACAATAAAGAGATATTATTTGTTTGCACCACATTCTCAGTTTTGACTTTTTTTTTTTCAAATATTTCTCATGTCTCATTTGTGTCTAGGAATTTTAGGAAAAACATCTGAAATGCTGTTGATACTAAAGACATAGTTATATGAGAATCTCTCAACTTCAGAATCAACTTCATAAACACATGCATCTTGAAAAGTGAATGTTTCTGAAAGTGCTATGCCATGTTTTTGTGCCATCTAGTGGTTTAGATGAAAATAATATCAAAAGGCGCCTTCAGCCTCGTTGTACCCTATTATTTATATTGTTAGTTCTCAAGAGATGGGTCACCAAGTATATTCTGATAGGGTCAAATCAATATTTTACTTTTGTTTAGTTTTGGGAAAAGAACAAACAGTTGTGATTCACTGTTTCTGACACACATTCTACAAACCTGAACAATTTCATAAACCAGAGGAATTTCAGTAGGCATTTTATTACTTAACATGTTGTATTTCATTTAAGATTTTTTTCATTTAAGAAATTTTCTGTTATTTACTCATCCAAGATGTAGAATATTAAATATGATTTTTAGCTGAATCCATGGTTCTTGATGATTCATAAAATGTAAATTAACAGGGTCTGTCAAAAATGCAGATACAGGCAACATAAAATTAATATCTGTGGCTCATAATATATTAAGTCCAGTTTCTTACTGAGACTAGATTTTTTTTTTTTTTTTTTTCTCTGATAGTTTTGTTTCATACGACATCAATATATCATCAGAAGCCGCAGGTAATATGTTTTTTTTTTTTTTTTTCAAGTGATGTTTGAATTTGGAAACTATAGTGCTCTCTTTAAATATGAAGAGGTCAAACAAAAGATTAATGAGATACTCCAAATTTAACAAAAAGCTTATGGGTGTAATTATAAGTCAGACAGTGAGTTGCTAGTTTTGTCACTCTTCTGAGGAAGATGCCATTCACTTGTTTGGCAATGTACCCACACAGAGAAATTTTGGTCAGATTTTTTTAATGTTCCTAACATCATTTTGTATACAAGGAACTGTATACAACACAGGTATAAATTGATTATTAAATTGTTTAATTAATGTTTATACATAATTTCTATGACAGAGTTCAAGATAAATTATTTTATCTTACTTCTGGAGCTGCTAGTTTCAAATGATTATTAAACAGCAAGCACAACTATGCAAAAGTGGCAGTCCTTCCCAGTAGCCCTTCACTGCAGAACACAAGATCCAGCGGGTGGGGTTGGATCCTCATCTAGGGGGTGGAGATGGGTGGGTTTGGGGTTTGGGGATTAGGGGGTGAAGACAGGTAGGTTTAGGTATATGTAAGATGGGAGGAGTTGGATCTGGATCCAACTTCGTCCCCTGGAGCTTGTGTTCTGCAGTCAAGTCACCTTTATTTGTATAGCGCTTTTAACAATACAATGACCATCTCGTCCTTCCGGTGCACTTGGTGTCCTAATTCATTATATTAGTGGCCCAATGTATACTATAGGGAATAGTGAGTGAGGGTAGGAGGTGATTTTGGATACAGTCCAGGACTTCGGACCGCGGTTCACAAATCATTCAATTCGCAGAAAGATTCGGAAACCCCGTCTGTGCTAACTGAATCAAAAGATTCACAAACCTGCTCCAAAGTTCCGATCTAAAGCAAATGATTCACGATACGATCAGACTAGAGCGCTTCGAAACAATGAATCATTTTGCGACGCAGTGGTTTAACTGATTCAGAGTTTTGAAAAGCTCTGTTTCACCCATCACTATACATGCTTTTTAACCAGAGGCGGACAAAGTACACAGTTTCCTTACTTGAGTGAAAGTACAGATACTACTGGTCAAATACTACTCCACTACAAGTGAAAGTTGTAAAGACAAATTTTCACTTAAGTGAAAGTATGGAAGTACATGTTTTTAAAAGTACTTAAGTATCAAAAGTAAAAAGTAAATGCATTGTCGTATTGTTGTATATTTACAATACCATATGCCACTAATGCAACCTACTGAATTCACTGACTAGCTTGTATTATCTTTGGAATTAAGAGCTTTTATGTTACAAAACATATTAAAAGGGAACAACTGAATGAAGATAATCATCTTTATTTTTATCTAACACTCCTACAGCTACATGGAACTCATTTTAATACTTGTTTAAAAGTTACAAAGTTCTTTTTCAAAGAGATATTGAAGTCTATGATATGGTTCATTTTAGGTAAACAAATCAAACATTGAAAAGAAAACAAACTATAGGTTACTATAGTGAGATAATAGTAAATTTGTGGATACTGTGATTTTACTGCAAATACCATAGTTATGGTTACTATAGTAAAAACATGGTTAATTTTCCAAAGGGCTTTAATGAGTTAACACATGCCTTTTTAGAGCGCTTTTAGCTGTGCAGTAGTGCGGACGTTTACATTAGTTTAGTGGGGAAGATCCCGAGGTTGCCAGATTTGCATAAAAAAAGTCAGCCAAATGTCCATTCACAACTGGGCAGAAAACTGCAGGGTTAGAAATACTGTAAGACTTGGCAACACAGGAAGGTCCCGGCAGATCGCAGGCCGGATTTTCGCAGAAAAAAAGGGTTCAGTGAATCTGAAAATGCACTCATTGTAAAAACTGCTACATATAACGACTTTCTACTTGGGGACCTTGATATAAATGTAGTTGAGTAAAAAGTACGATATTTGTCTTTCAAATGTAGTGAAGTTAAAGTCGCAAGTTTCCAGAAAAAATAATACTCGAGTAAAGTACAGATTCTCAAAAAGTGTACTTAAGTACAATACTCAAGTAAATTTACTTCGTTACTGTCCACCTCTGTTTTTAACCCTTTCATGCATTAATTATTCAACCACAAAGTAATATTTTTTTTACATGTTTCTACTTTTAAACAGATGAGAAATCATGCCAAACACCATGCATCAAAGATATAAAAAGTGAATCAATAGAGCTTAATGTGTGGCCTTAAAAAACATGTTTTTAAAACATTTACTATGAGAAAATGGTATGAATACACATAAGAACATTAAATAACAAGCTATGTCATGACAGCACAGAAAAGTGAAGTGTAACAAACAAAAGTGTGTGTATGGGGCAGGGGTGTGTGGGGCTGTGTGGGGCGGGGGTGGGGGTGGTAATTCATACATATGTGAGCACAAATACACACACACACACACACACACACAAGCACAGCTTCCCACCACATACTCGAACGCAATCATGCACACATATATCTGCAGTCAACCAGTATACATGCCACTTTCATTTGACATAATAAATAAATATAGACTATAAGCATTGAAATAAATGATAAAATCTGAAGACTATTTAATATTTCTGTTCAATAAAACCACTCAAGTGTAAATTATATCAGAATTTTAATAAAACATATAAAATAAGGCAGAAGCTATAGGCCCATAGGCAGAATTATACCCTTTGCTGCATGACGTCCACTGTAGTGGACAGAAATATTTTCTGTCACAAAAAAAAAAAATGTACAAAAAGAAATATTGTTAAAATCTGGATGAAAGTATTTTATATTTTTTGTACCTGTCTGGTTTTCTGAGAATAAAAGGATTTAACACTTATTCCTGAGGTAACTGGTGCATCTCCTCTTCCCTCCGCCTTTTGGAATATATTATGCAATATCTCAAAACAAACAAGATACAAAGACAACAATTAAATGGAATCATAGACAACACTTTGGGGGTTTGCCTGAGGTAGTTGGGACATTGCTACAACTTAAATGGTTCAAAATGGCTTCCAAATATCTGTCCACTGTAGTGGACACCATGCATGAAAGTGTTAAAATCATTACAAGCGATGATTTTAGTTGTTTATACCTGACAGGCATCATTTCTTCTATTTCCAATAGCCTATTCGTTCTGAGCTTAAGGAGCAACATAATCTGACTTAAGAACTGTATTACTATGTTAATTAAAATAAATTAAAATATTATTTTACATTTTCCCACAGCCATAATTATTTTTACAAGCCAAGAAACTGTACATATATTTTTATCCCAAAATAAATGACATTATATATGCTATGTTTTTAACATTGAAAATGAGTGACAAACAGTACACGCCACAGACCACTCCCATCATCACGTTCATCTCTCAGTGAAACTGCACCTGTCAAGTGGTCCAAGAGACTACACCCAGGTCATACGAAGTGTTAACAGAACATGGAAAAGTAATGAGGAAACGAAGACACCTGCTGAAAGTACCTCAGAAAGAAAGAAAAATCATGGAAAGTAACACACAAGACCTGACAACTGCAAAGCAGAATGAACAACTCGAAATGAAAGACAGACATAAGCTAGCAGTAATTTAAAAAAAAAAAAAAATTATGTGTATTTAGTAGTGAAATTTTGTATTATTTTTTTTAAGAAAATCTATTATATATATATATATATATATATATATATATATATATTTTTTTTTTTTTTTTTTTTTTTTTTTTAATTTGTTTGGGAAATCCAAAAATTGAAAAATACAATATGTTATTTTGATTATCTAGTTAGGAAGTCAGGTATTGTTAGTGTATGGAGTTATAAAGTATCAACTGTTAAAAGAAAAAAGGGGAGATGTATTATTATGTGCTTTTGCAAGTGACCTCTAGATGGCAGTAAGAAATAAGTTCCAGTCTTGAGTGAAGGAGGGCCAGTTGAAATCAGCAGTCACTGGTGCAGCTTCATCATTACAAACGCAATGATCTTTTGGGGGTAATTTCTCAGCCGAAACTGATATATGAGACACCCTTGTCACATCCATGCTGATATAGAGTGATATCACGTGGCTACAAGTCTGATATTACGTTCAGGGGGTCATAAGTGAGAGAAAAGGGTGACTGAGTACACAGGGCATGTAAGGGACCCTGGCTGCCCTGTCCTTGAAGATCCTAAACTACTTTGATTATTGGGAAAATTGAGTTTATACCGTGGGTGTGCCTGAATGCAATATTCTGATCCTCGCTATTTTAACACGCTTCAGAACACCCACACGTCAATGTTGACGCCTCCCCATAGGCACAGCATGTATGCAAATTAGGATGATTTGATTGGTTGTTTGGGAACAACTTCAAAATTGGTTGTGAGGGAGAGATTGTCTGATGCAGGTCTTGAATCGAATCTCACTACAGTGACTGCGCTGGAGCAACATCCTCGCTGTAACAGATCAGCATTCGAAATGAATAAATTAATAACACGTCATTAAATGTTTCATTCATTTTTTTTTCAGTGAATATGTTAATAAAATAATTATTAAATACATGCCCTTGTGTTTTTTTATTGTTGTAACTATCCTATAGATAAACCATTTATAACCATATACCACTTTACAATAAGGTTTATTTATAAGTGCAGAGACTTTATAAGTGTTTTCTCGTGCTGAGAAATAAGCAGCTGTTTTTGTGTGGAAAAATATCACATATTGCTTTAAAATTATAATAATGATCATGGTGATGACACAGTGCATGAATAATGACACAGCATATGTGAACAGTAGGCTGTTTTTATTTGAGTTCTGTGAGATGACGAATATTAAACCTAGGAACTTTTTGTTGCGGTTACAGACTATTTTATTACAGCGAAAGGAAGGTATTTAGTGATTTTACTTAATGAAAGTACTTAGTAGCATATACTGTAATAGTAGCATTAATACATATTTTTTGGTTTTAATATTTTGTGTAGTGTGGTAAGCAATTAATAAAAGTAATAAGGTACTCGAGGCCGTGCTGTATTGTGAATAAGTCATGGCTGAAGGGCTTGCAGTGACTCGTGCCTAACAATGCGCTTCAGGCATGACTTAATCACAATACAGCATTGCCACTCGTACTGTACCTTACTGCTTACATATATACACAGTCGTGGCCACAATGTTTGACGCACTTGGTAATTATGAACAAAGAAGCCTATGAAAATAAATCTGCATTGTTAATCCTTTTGATCTTTTATTAGGGAAAACAGTAATTTCACAATGAGATTTACCCCACATTTAAATTATTATTATCCAATGAAAGATGATATTTTTGTAAATGTATAAAATAAAAGCTCAAAGATTAATGATGCAGATTTATTTCCACAAATTTCTTTGTTCATATTTACACCAAGGGTGCCAATAATTCTGACCACGACTGTATCACAGTTTAGATGTTTGGAGATACTTTTTCGGCTCTGAGACAGAGAATCTCACAGTCCTTCTGAGTGTTGAACCTGTTGCTGTTCCCGTCACAGCCTCCGTACCAGAACTGGACACATTGGCCACTGCTGACGTTGTAGTACCATTTCACTGAGAATTTTGAGCAAGTTCCTGCGTCGAGTTTAAGCTGGCAAATCTCTATGAGCAGAAAGAAAATAAAGAAATAAAGGTTTTAAGTTACACACAGTGATGATCAGGCTGATCATATTAGCATAATAATAATAATAATTGTTATTATAAATTAACCCTCATATTATTAAATATTGGATTCAATATTTTAATTAGCACAGGTTATGTATTTCAGTCATTTGAGCTTATGCACTGCACAATGTTTTTGAATGAACACTGACAAAATTATTCATAATGTTTTGTTTTTGAGTTTTTTTTCCATTCAAAAACTGAGGTGAATAAGCTCAGATCAATGAGGCCTAATTAAAAAAAAAAAAACAAGTTGACCAAAAAACTGAATTTTTAGTATAATAAGAGATTTACAACCAATTGTTTAAAGGCTTTTCATTTTTGACTGCAAGGGCACATCAAATTAGGTAAAGGATTTTCTGCACAGCACAAGGGTTAAATAAAAAAGTAAATGATCAGGAAAAAAAATATTGTTAAGCAATTTGGTAAATTTACCTGTAGACGCACATTCCCTAAAGCACTCGTCCTCTGTCAAGAATCGGTTTTCATTTCCACCACAACCACCGTACCAGAAGCGCAAGCATTTCTTGGTCTGCTGGCTGTAGTACCATCTGGACATATACAATCCACACAAACGGCCAGAATCTTTCTCAAGGAAGCATCGTGCTGTAGGAAACAAACAGTAAACTCTAGGGCTGTGAATCTTTGGGTAAACAGTAAATTGATTCCATTCATGATTCATAGGGTTTTTATTCGATTCAAGAACGATTTTTGCAAATTCAGAATGATTCAATTCGAGATGATTCAGAATTAAATTCAATGTGATTCGATTAACAATTGGATTATGTATTCTTTAAGTGCATTCATAGGATCATTAAATGATTCCCCTAAATTCTTTATACGTGACCTTGGATGACAAAACCAGTCTTAACAGTCAATTTTTCGAAATTGAGATTTATACACGATCTGAAAGCTGATAAATAAGCTTTCCATTGATGTATGATTCAACTATTTGAATATATGGAATCTGAGGGTGCCAAAAAATCTAAATATCGAGAAAATTGCCTTTAAAGTTGTCCAAATTAAGTTCTTAGCAATGCATATTACTAAACAAAAATTAAGTTTTGATACAATTATGGTAAGAAATTTACAAAATATCTTCATGGAACATGATCTTTACTTAATATCCTAATGATTTTTGGCATAAAAGAAAAATTGATCATTTTGACCCATACAATGTATTTTTGGCTATTGCTACAAATATACCCCAGCGACTTAAGACTGGTTTTGTGGTCCAGGGTCACATATGCTTAGTCAGGGGGAAAATTATATGGCAGCATTTATGGAGTCAGAAAATGAGAGGGAAAATGAACATGACATGAACAATGCTGTTCAAGGTCTCCATTAATTCATGCTTGTAATTTAATGTGTATATATTTTAATGCATTGAATTGCTATAGAAATCGCAATTCATTCAATTCTTGGCGTTTTAAATTGATTACTGTCTGAAATCCACGATTCACAATTCAAATATACATATGCATCGTCAAGGTTCGTAATCGATGCATCAAGAAAACAAGTGAATCTTTACACCCCTAGTACACTCCACTAATTCCCTGTGGCGCTGAATACTGAACTCTGTCATAAAAACAGCTTGTGCATTTTTAATGTGAGTGAGGATACAGTGCTGCGTCAGAGACATGTGCAACTTCAAAAAAGGTAGAGCAGCTAAATCAAGGGTAAATTGCCCAGTAAGATCTGGATTCACCACCTTTAGTCTTCGGGGGCTCGGTTGTGTCCTCTTTGTGCTCTCCTGTAAATCGTTCAGTGCCATCAAGTTGACTGGTTTCAGTGACTGGTTCTGTGTTTTGCTCATCATAAACATCTTCATATCCTTCCTCATATTCCTCAAGAGGTTCCACTGTAGTGATAATCTCGTCGATGGGCAGAATATATCTGAAACACAGTTAGACTGTCAACAAGGTAAAATTTTTAGACCCTAAAACCTTTGAATTATTGAGCCCACAGCTTAACCGACTGTCACACCACCAACAGCGTACACAGAAAAAAAAAAACATACAAAGAAAATGCTTCTGCTGCTACAGCTAAATGGTTTAGAAAATACACAACCCGTGAGCTAACCTTTGTGATTTTATGTATAACGATTGTGGATGGTAAATCATTTTACCTCTCTGTGGTTCGTGGTCCAGATTCAAGCCTCGGCACAAAACTACGACAATCACGAGGTTGTACTGATGACCAGGGTAAGATTCCTCCTGTAAAACAACAGCAGATAAACACCACGGTTATTATCATTAACTAAAATTAAAAATAAAACCATAAAAAATAACGTTTTTATTACTTAAAATATATGTTAACTGAAATAAAATATAAAAAACAAACTTATATTTAACAAGTTGTTTTAGTTTACCTTAAAGGGGTCATATAATGGTACATGCACTTTTACAAGTTGATTGTACTGAAATGTGTGTTAGCAGTGCCTGTACACAACCATCATAAAATGATAAAAATCCATCCAGTGTTTTTTTTTTAATCTCCTTATTTGTTTTACCCTGTCTCAAATCAAGCTGTTCGACCGTGTGACGCCACACGGTCGGACGCCCCTCCCACGATGGTTGATTGACAGCAATGTTTCAACACAGACCCGCCCTTGCTCGTGAGCGAGCTGTCAATCATAGTCCGCGCGTCATTGTTGATATACGCTGGAGCTGTCTATGAGCAGAATGGCGTCTAAGCGATTGTGGTGTTCTGTTCTCGGGTGAACACAGTAGTCATTTTGATGTTCCTAAGTCCGAACCGCTGAAGACACAGTGGCTGAGATTTGCTTTTGAAGGGAATATTCCCCACGAGCAACGTCAATGTTTTCATGTTTGTGCGAATCCTTTTTCACCAGACTGCTTTATATATGAAGGTCAGTATAAAGCTGGTTTTGCTAAGAAGCTGCTCCTGAAAAAAGAATCGGTACCAACTATTCGTGTTCCTGCTGAACCTCCAGAAGAAGTGAGTGTAACGTTTAATTAACCTTTATATTAATCTTTGCAAATCGCTAGCACGCTTCATGATGTATGTGGCTAATGTTTACATTCAGGGTACATGCATGTTTTCTATTTACGACGTTCTCAATATAATTAATAATCCCACGTTTATAATGAACAAAACGTTATGGTTATTGTGTTATTACAAACTGTGTACGCAGGTATTAAAGTTAACATGATAACACTACACTAAGCTTACTTTTGTAGATGGTTTATAACGGTGTCTGTTAAGTAGTAATGTAAAAAAATTAAATAAATAAAAAACAGTTATAACTGCATGAAAATTAATGGTAACACAATACCTCCAAAATACTGTTTACATCCTGCAAATGCATATGATCCAAGACTATAAATACTCTAATTGATGTTTTTCAATATTATGCCAGAATAAGTTATGTTATCTGATCACATATTTACTGCCATTCTTCAAAATATACCCTCAACTGTTGTCAAGGCAACACTCCACGTGTGTTGTGTCAAAAACGCCCCACAGAACAGAGGGGCGGGGCGAGCAAAGCTCACTAGCATTTAAAAACACACGCACTAAAACGGTGTGCTGAAAACAGAGCTGTTTTTGAGCAGGTAAAATGAGTGTTTTCTTACAATACTAATGAGAATTTTTAATTAAAGTATATTACAAACTTTCAATTTAGACCCTAAAGAATCATATTAGCTTGGCATTATATGACCCCTTTAAAGTATTAAAATTACCTGAAACTAAAACTGAAATAAAAATGTATAAAAACTATGTGGATTTTAAGATAAGGACACTAAGTGCAAACAGCATATTTTCTTAGAGATAGATACTATTTACACTAAGAGCAAATAGCGATGGATTCTATTTACAATGTTAAAATAGCAAGATTTTCTGCTATTTCTACTACTTATTGCAAATAGTGGCAATTATCTGCACCTCAGTATTGTAGTACATTATAAACAGTACGCAATAACATATTGACTGTAAATTATAGATTTAATTCAAATTAGGTTATTAAATGGATGCCACCAATAAAGCCCTCCCTATACCTATACCCTAACCCTACCCAATACTTTATTTTCAACTTTTTGATTATTTCCTTCATTTTTATTGAAAATAAATGTCTTTCGAACTCAGTGAGCACGCGCCTTACCATCTACGCCACTGAATCTGATGCTAAACGAGCGTCTTTTTTGCCGTGTTGACTATCCCAATCACACGTTGGTGGGCGGAGTTAGTGTAAATAGCCTTTGCCAACAAGGCGGGCTGTTCGCACTTAGAGTAAATAAACACTCCATTAAAGTAATACACAACAAAATTACAAAAACGTTAGCTAAAATGAAATGGGAAAAAAAAAAAAACTCGATATGATTGAAGTAGTGACAAAAGTATAATACTTAGATTTATTTTCAAAAACATGACGACAAAAAAAGACATTAAAATTACAAAAACAGAACAAAATTACTTATCTAAATTGCAACTGATTAAAGACAATGTTCGCATCTGTTAATTTTCAGAAGATGAGAAAAGTAGATGATATAGAGAGTTTTTGGACTATTGTTCACAGAAAACATTAAAGGGGTCATCGGATGCCCATTTGATATAAGCTGATATGATTCTTTAGGGTCGTAATGAAGAGTCTATAACATACTTTGGTTAACATTTCTCGATGGTAGTGTAAAAAACACCTTACCCTGTCAAAATCAGCTCTGTTTTCATCAAGACATTATAGTCCATTTTGCTTTAAATGCTAATGAGCTCTGCTGACCCCGCCCCTCTCTTCCATGGCTAACTAGCACATTATTAGGAAAGGCGATTTGCAAAGATTCACAAAAACCCTTATACTCACTTCTTCTGTAGGTGAGGCTGGATCACGAATGATTCGCACGAACAAATACGCATTTATGTAGATCGGGAATCATAGAATTCCCTTTAAACACAATGGCGGACAGCTCTCAGCTCACACATGTATGTTTTTGTGGTTTACGGGGACTTTCCATAGGCGCAATGGTTTTCATACTGTACAAACTGTATGTACTATTTCCCGACACCAACCCTACCCCTAAACCTACCCCTTACAGGAAAACTGTCTGCATTTTTAGAAAAACAATTTAGTATGTTTTTTAAGCGTTTTGATTTACAGGGACATAGGCAGTGTCCTCATAAACCACCTTCAAATTGTAATACCTCTGTCATACCCATGTCATTATACAAATCCCGTAAACCACAAAAACCAGCACACTTTTATGTTCAAAACAACTTGTAAAGTGAATTTTGCATCCGATGACACCTTTAAAAATGACAAAAACACAAAATGACTAAAACTTTGAAAGCAAATTGAAAATAAAACTACAATAAAATAATAAATAAGATTGTTGCTTAAATACTACTTAAATAGTGACAAAATACGACAGCATATTTCTTTGATATATTAAAGGGATAGTTCACCCACAAATGAAAATTCTGTCATTAATTACTCACCCTCATGTTGTTCCAAACCCGTAAGACCTTCATTTATCTTCAGAACACAAATTAAGATATTTTTGATGAAATCCAAGAGCTCTCTAACCCTCCATAGAGAGCAATGTTCCCAGACCCAGAAACGTAGTAAGGACATCGATAAAACAGTCCATGTGACATCAGTGGTTCAACTGTAATTTTACGAAGCTGTGAGAATACTTTTTGAGTGCAAAGAAAACAAAAACAATGACTTTATTCAACAATTCCTCTCCTCCAAATGACGTCTTCCGCCATCATCAAGAGCACCTCTGCATGTAAACAATGCATGCGCGTCATGCTGCTGACGTAGAACATTCATGCGCTGAGCCTTGTTTACATGCAGATAAATCAATGTGCATACGTCATGGTTCTCTCCATAATGGCAAAATATGTGATTTGGGGGAGAATGAGTTGTTACATAAAGTTGTTGTTTTTGTTTTGTTTGCGCACAAAAAGTATTCTCGTAGCTTTGTAAAATTATGGTTTAACCAATGATGTCACATGGACTATTTTATCGATGTCCTTAGTATGTTTCTGAGCCTGGGAACATTTCAGTTACATTGCTCTCTATGAAGGATTCCATCAAAAATATCTTAATTTGTGTTCCGAAGATGAACGAAGGTCTTACAGGTTTGAAACGACATGAGGGTGAGTAATTAATGACAGAATCTTCATTTTTGGGTGAGCTATCCCTTTAACTAACATCTCTGTTGCAAATAATGAAAGAGGATGTTGGCATCTGTTAATTTTCAGAGGAAAAAGTCTGCAAGTTTACACAATAGACCAGGTTAGTAAGCAGTTATATTGCAGTGGCCTTATGCAAACACAATCATGAATATGTCTTACTGTGGAGCATATGCAGGAAGGCGTAAGCGAAGCGTGTGCTGTAATCTCTGTTATCCAGGAATACCAGGTGCTGCTCCAGACGAGAGCTGGTGAGCTCCTCCATCCGGGTCCAGTCGAATCTCTGTCCCGCCATGAGGATAAACATAACCACATTCTGGCACTTACACAATCTAGATAAATAATCAAATTGAGCTTTGCTGTGCTCAGAGTCTTCACCAAAAACAGCCATGACCATTCGTTTGCTTCGTGGTCTTTCTGCTTTCAGGATAACGTTAGTAACCAGCCACTCCAAAGCAGGCTCAGGATGGGATGTCCCGCCCACTTGCTTCACTGTATTAGTAATATGCCTCTTCATGATACTGCGATCTTTAAATTGAGTGAAGCTGAACTCCTCGTTGATGTAAGAGGAGCCATAAATGGAGCTCTGCTGGTAGACGGACACTCTGGTTTTCCCGTCAGCTCTGCTCGGCTCGCTGCTCACACTCATCTGGTCCAACAGAGACAGCAGGAGCTCCTTCGCATTTACATACTGTTGAGTGTTCAGGTTATCAGACCCATCCAGCAGCACAGACAGGTCCAAATCCATCTGCAGGGGCGGAGGCCGCAGAATTACACCACACACTGGGTCTGGGTTGCAACGATCTGGGAAGAGAGAATAAAACCGCTTGGCTTGTAATTAAAGACACCCATGATCCAAAACCTGCCTACATTAGGCCACACCCTAACAGAAATGGAACCTCATAAATGACTGATTTGGAACACTCTAGATAGGCAGCAACTCTGTGTGTCATACAAAAAGAGCTCCTCACTCGGACCTCGCTAAGATAACACTAATAAAAATATAATATTAATGCACACAAACATTGGTCAAAACATGCATTTTTTTACAATCAACATTTACAATCAAGATAGAAGTTAAGATTCTCTAACTTCACCACCATAAATGACATTTTATTGAGCTTGCTGCAATGCACAATTTAATTTTCATTGGGAAGTTGGCATGCTGAGTTGCTAATATAATGACATGAACTCTAATAAGCATAAATAAAAATAATACACAAATATTGGTCAAAAAAAGCTTTTTTGAGGATTTAGAATCAACATTTATGTAACTTCATCCACCATCATAAATGGACGTATAATGAGCTTGTTGCAGTGCATTATCGGATTGACTTTTCATTGGGAGGTTGGCTTGCTGACATTGCTAAGATAATGACATAAAGCATACAGTTAATAATGCACACAAATACTGGTCAAAATAGGCCTTTTATTTAGGTTTTACAATAAAGATATCAACGTTTGTCCATTCTAGATGGATTTTTACTGCCTCATTGGGAAGCTGGCATGCTACACTCTAGCAAGCATTAAAATAAGTAGTGCACACAAATATCTGTTACAACATGCTTTATTTATTTATTTATTTATTTTTATTTTTTACTTTATAATCAATATTTCTCTAACTTTGTCCAGCACCATCAAATATGGATATTTATGGAGCTTGTTGGAATGCATTATGGCTGGGATTTACTTTCTGCCTTAAGGGTCATTCACATAGAAATCATTTCTCACAGAGCCTTTACTGCTTCACAACTTTAAATGTTTAGATGCTCAAAGAGGTGAAAAGGATCAAATGTGAATGTCTGCACTGGAGCTTACCAAAACAAATGATGCACTGTTTAATGTGATTTACTCCTCTGCCATCAACAACAATGTAGCTTCCTGTGTCATCAACCTGAGACAGACATTTGAGACAGACATTCAAAGCTAAGAGCGTTAGCAAATTATCAGAAAAAACAGTTTGTAAATGGATGTGTATAACTTGATGGCATTCCAATTCTATGGAAATCTGAGCACACAGAAATTTGCAGGAAGTTCCATAGATTCCACAAATTTCAAACAAATTTTAATTTGATTGTGATTTCAGCTACCTAAAAGAGGGTAGTACTCATTCTGTCATCGCTAATGATAATTCAAATTAGTTTTGTAGGGAGCCAATTTATATCCTTATAAAATTAATTCTGAGGCCAAAACTCAGGAACTCTCCCAAAGACAGATGCCATGCAATAAAGCCATGACACTAACCTGGAGAAGATATCTCTAAAGACAACGAAAGATCTCCAAAGAGAACAAAAGATCTTCAAAGAAAACAAACACCACCCTGACCAAACTTATCTCCTTGATCATTTACGACCCCATTCTCCCCCTGCCCTCTCTACCTCTCTCTCTTTTCCCCCAAAAAACCTTCACTCAAAGTTCATTGAGAATAGCTATATACCTATCATATGTTTTTCACCTTCATGTTTGGTATCATTTTAAAGGTCTCTGTGTGATTGGTACAATGGTCTCAATTTCACAGTAGTCACTTATATTATGGGAAATATTGCAAACTTAAGTGAATTCTGTACCTCTGTTGTGAGGGCGGTCTCCTTTCAAAACCTGATAAACATTGCTCTACAGGTGTGACCATTTGGGGCACAAGAACAGCTCCTACTGAGGTTTCTCATCCCCCATACGCAGATCTAATCTGTTTTGGGGCAGAGAATAAATGTTTATGGGCCTTTATGGGCAAATCTATGGCCAGGATAGATCAAACTGAAGTCTCATAACGGAGCAGTAGGCACGTCATCAGAGACCTCAGATTTCTATCACTGGTGCTAGCAAGTTGTACGGGAAAAGACAAAGTAAACTACACTTTTTGTCATAAGCAAGCAGTTGGCGGCAGACAATTAGGTATTAGTCTACCTACACCCTCTGACTAACATCAGACTGGCGAGTTTGTGATCGTGAGACCGGCGCCTTCGGCCGAAGCTAGGCTCAAAAGAGACATTAGGTCCCCAGTGAATGAATAATTGAAAGTATGGGATGTCTAGGATAATCAAATATCTAAATTAATATATAAGCGATATTTGTGATCAGTTTTTCATTAGAAGTACAGTCTAAATTTAAGGATCACTTGGAATTGGAGCTAGATCAAAATTGAAACTAAATCCTGATAAATTCAGAAGTGCAAGTAAAAAAACCGGACATGCATTAAACCTTCGACCAGGCCGCTGGATTCCGATGTTTGGACTAGCGGGTGGATCCTTACAGTTTCATAATTGATGAACTGATCTAAAGTGAATTGAATCAACACTGAACTGACTTGAGCTGAAAAAAGAGACTACTACTGACTTTTGTAGAGTTTCTTTATAACCATAGCTTGGTTTATAATTGATGAAATCTGCATGATTACTGAGCTGAACTGAATCATCACTGAACTGACATGAGTTGAATAATGACACTATTATCCACTATAGAGCTGCTTTGTGGTTGAACTGAGTTTTTCTTAACTGATGAACATTGTAGCATTGAACCTACCTAAATCCACATTAAACCAAACTGAGTTGAATAATGACACTATTGTCTGTTTTGTGCTACTTTACAGCTTAAACCTTTCAAAATTAACACTGTTATTTTCCTGCCTGTTTATTGCTGTGGAGTAATATAAATAAATATAAATGTACATGACTTGCATTTTTTGCATATGCAAATCTGAGTATTTTCACCTGCATTGCTCGGCTCACATCATCAGCAGGATTTAAGGCGATCACTCCGAGGCCAATGTCTGCAGCCTTGAACTCCAGCATGGCTGTTGCTAGGCTCGATTCATCCCTCGATGGCCCGTTTGTGAAGAACACGGCCACTTTCCTCATAAGCCTGCCATTTCGGACTCGTTTGAAGATGTTCCGGGCCACGAAGCTCATGGCTTGTCCGATGTCTCTGATTTTTGTGGTTCTTTCTAGAGTGACTGCTTTTACCGCTTCCTGAAGGGTCTTCTTCTTAAGGTGGTCTGTGAAACGGATCAGATTCCGGGTCTCACTGCTGTAGGAGATCACAGACACTCGTGCTCCCCATGGACAATTACTCTCAGCAATGAAAATGTCTTCCAATAATGACAGAGCATCAGAACGCATTCGCTCGAACGCTTGAGAAGTCACACCTGCAGACGTGTCCAGTGCTATCACCAGGTCTGTGGGGTAAACTGGACACCGGCTACCATTACCTGAAAGCATTTTGGAAAAGAAAAAAAAAAACAATAATAAAATGTACTATTCGCAAAAAGTTACTAATAAATGAGGCACTGAAATGTTAAAAGTATAAAGCAAAGCATACCAGAGCAGCAATCTGTGGAAACAAAATAAAAGAGAAAATTTAGATTCCAAATGATTTCAAAGTTTAAAAAGGAAATGACTCATATATGGGATCATGAAGAGAGAAAAAAAATAATGTAATAAGATAATGCTAACGACTAGAAATCACTGGCAGTCATTCTGCCTGGCATTCTTTGGATATTAGACGCTCTGAACTTACGACAGTTTTTGCGAATGTATTCGATCAGGTCACATTCCTTGAAAATTCAGAAGCAGAAAAGAAGGACAGAAGGAAATCAATCAAACGTTTGGAACTGATGAGTAATGTAAAGATAACGCATAGTAATGTCAACCTACAGGCATTGGACTGATTCCAGGAGGTCCTTTTTCACCCTAAAAATTAAATTAAATTAACCATTTAATAAATACATAAACAATTAAGAAAGAAAGAAAAACAGAAACATCTTTGTACCTGATTTACATTTGCTTAAACTGACAAGGTTTTGTGACGTATATACATTAAAATTAAATAAAAGCAATCACAATTTTTAACCAAATCAATTACACGATGTGCCAATTAATCAATTTTATTAGTCACACATCAATTTTGGCTGAGAAATTACTCCACAAAAGATCATTTAAAGTCATTATTGTGTTAGATGAGAAAAGCATTTAATAGACATAACAAAAAAAATAGCTTCAGAAAGAAATATTTTGATTCAACATTGCATAAATAATGATAAAAATGGGTATCAAAGTTTTTTTTTTTTTTGTGCATATTACTGCATTCTCATAGGCTACATCACGCAGTCAGTCATCATCTTGCATCATGCTCGTCAGCAACTGCATGCAGTGTAAGATAACATAGAGGTCTGGGCAGGAGGGGTACACTAAATGCATCAATTTTAATGCATTATTTTTTTTCAAAAACCCTAATTTAATTATAAAAATAAATAAAATAAATAAAATTAAATTTGTAAGAAAGTTTTGCAAATGACTAACCCTGTGTCCGTCCATCCCATCCTCTCCTGGAACACCTGGAGGACCTTGGTTACCAGTGTTTCCCTGATCACATCAATACATAATACAACATAACTGCATAAATTTCCTGCAAACATGTTAAGTAAATTAATGTCATTTAAAAACATGATTGTTTTGTTGGACATTAACTTTTCAGAAGGTTAATAAATAAGCAAAAAGTAAATCAGATGAAAGTGTACCGGTTTTCCTCGATAACCTTTATGTCCTTTACCCCCACTGGATCCTTTGGTACCATCCTCACCCTATTATCATAATCACTGATATTAATAATGTTACACAATGTTATATTAATTTAAAATTATTATTATTAAAATGTACACAATTATAGAAAACACATAATGATGAGCTGCAACAGATGTTTAACTAGCTTTAACACACCTGCAAACCAGGGAGGCCAAAGTATCCAACGTTTCCCTAAAAGCAACTTTATTCTGTTAGTTGAATATCCATAAACACACACAAAGGAGAGAAAACAATTTACTGTATTTTCCAGAAAAGAATGTTTGCGCTTTGCTCATGTTTTGTGTGCTTGATGTTATTGCAGTTGCTTTGGAATATAAGTCATCATAGCATGTTTCAGATGATTAACAAAACACAACTTATAAATACAATAAATAGAAAATTTTTAACCTTTTATAATACTGTATATGATTTGTGAAACAGAAATAGCAGATGTTCATAAGCAATTTCTCTTAGAATTTCTCTGATTTTTCAGTAAATGTGTGTATAGCACACAGGTACCTTGTGTCCTTTGGGCCCAGGAGGTCCATACTCGTCTCTTCCATCTTGACCCTGTTTGCATAAAGTCATGCATTAAACTGGAAAGTCGCACAAAACTATAGTAGCCAACATTTGAAGTGGATCAAAAAAGTTGTCCTAAGACAAGAACTCATTTTGGTTTTAGGTTTTAGGACAACTTTGATGAAAGGTTTTGATCCACTTCAAATGTTGACTAGTGTATTTAATATGGTTTAAATGATTTAAACATTTTCAAGTAAACAATGCACAAATGCAACAACTGACTGGAAGCCCTGTGAATCCCTCTCGTCCCAGCGATCCCTTGGGTCCTGTGTCACCAGGTGGACCCTAAACACAAGCAGGCACAGTGTGAAAAGAGGAGCATAGAATTGATGTACAATATACAGCTGCCGCACTATTACATAACATACAGTACTGAAGACCAACCAGGTATTAATGGAATAGTTCATTCAAAAATGAAAATTTGCTGCAAAATTTACTCTCTCTCCATCCAAGATGTAGATGAGTTTGTTTTTTCATCGAAACAAATTTGGAAAAATGTATCATTGCATCACTTGCTGTTTAGAGTCTCATTCTGACGGCACCCATTCACCGCAGAGGTTTGATGAGCTTGAGTAAATTTTCAGCAAATTTTCATTTTTTTGTGAATTTTTCCTTTGATTTGAGTAAATAAAAGCCAGTCAGACCTGTAATGTTTTTGGTATTCATATATGAAGTGAACTGTTACCACTCAGAAAGGTTATGTTTTTTCATTATTCCATTAATTCAGGTCAATTCGAATTACTGGCTATTTGTGTTTATGGTAAAAGTTTAAGAAATCAGTTTTTCACAGAATCAGGAGTGAAAGAAGTAAGGAAGAAGAAAACTTTTATGCATCAGTCTTACATACCCTTGGCCCTCTTGGTCCTCGACCTCCATTTGAACCTTCAGTTCCAGGTGAGCCAAAGGGACCCTATGAAAACACACATGGTTCTCTCAACAGGCATTGTATTGTTCTCTCTGTGCTCTATATCATATGTTTTGTACATGAACAACATGCAACTAGTTTAAACAACTGAATACACACCTGAATCCCAGGTATTCCTGGTGGACCACTGTCTCCTTGATACCCTTTTGGGCCTGGTTGTCCCTGAAAAGAAGATGAGGGAGGTATAAGAGTTCATACGACTTTTAAAATCTGCACAGATTTTAAAACGCGAGACATCATACACTTACTGACTTTGTAAACAGTCACAAAGGAAAAACTGGGCGTCACACACTAAACGGCTGAGGATCACACACTACTAGACTTTAAAGTCATTCCGATTACAAACTCACACAGAAGCATGTGCCTTGCTGCTAAGAGACATGTGACAAATGAAAACAATGTGTGTTCTAAAATCGTCAGAAAATATTAAACAAGTTTGATATCCTCGAATGAATGGAATCATAGTCTGTAGCTAAAGAACGTGAGTCTGTGAAAATGCAGTCTGGCTCTGACTGTTGGCAACTACACTGTAAAAAAAAAAGGTAACACTTTATTTTGATGGTCCCTTTTGAACATTCTGTTGACATTAAGTAATGTTGCAACTACATGTCAATAAACTCTCATAAGAGTATTAGTAGACTGTCTGCTTCATATCTACTAACTCCTTATTGTGTTGGTCTCCCAACAGATATTCTACTGACTTTAAGTAACTTTGCAAGAACGTGTCAACTTAATCTAACCCTAACCCTACCAGTCGACTAATAGACTACTAACACTCTAATGAGAGTCAGTAGAAATGTAGGTGCAACATTACTTATAGTCAATTGAATGTGTTAAAGGGACCATCAAAATAAAGTGAAACCAAAAAAAAAAGTTGAGCCAACTTAAAATTTTAAGGCAACCAGCTTCAGCAGATTTTGAGTTTTCTCAACTTGTTGTTTTAAGTTTATACAACAAAAAAATGAGAATCTCCCACAAAAATAAGTTGAGAAAACTCAAAAATCTGCTGAAGCTGATTGCCTTAAAATTTTAAGGTGGATCAACTTTTTTTTTTTTTTTTACAGTGTAGCATCAGCTTCTCCAGACTGTAAATCTGGGGAAAATCAGGGCAAAAGTCGTGTAGTATATTCCAGCCTTAACATTAGAAATCTCTTATCTGCGTGTTTCTTTTTAAATAAGGGTGAAAAGTTCCAGTTCTCACCACTTGTCCAGGGTAACCAGGAGGCCCTTGCTGTCCAGCTTCTCCGTTTTCATTTGAAGATGCACCCTATACAGATACACACATTTACCATTACCACATTACTACAGCAGAACAGAATAGATTACACATTATAATAAATGACACTTACAACAACAACAACAACAACAACAATAATAATAATATAATTTATATTTTAATAGTATATTAGAATTTACAGATTTAATATAATGAACAACACAATAATAATTATTATTATTATTATTATTATTATTATTATTAATTAGAATGCATTAGAACTGAGTAGATTAGAACAGACAATATTAGAAAAGAATGAAATAGAATAAATTAAAATACAACAAAGTAGACTAGAACAGAAATGAACGGAACAGATTTCTATGTATATATTTCAAGCTACATTACCAGCAATCCTGGAATGCCTTTTCTTCCTGGAGCACCCTGCCAAAACACACTGAGAAGTTATCTGAAGGATAAAACTTCATAACCCTTATTTAATTCATTTCTTCTCTGCTGATGATGTTACGTTCTCTGTCGTGTGTGTCGTGTGTGTCATGTGTTCCCGCCTCTTGTGTCCATATTTGGTCTTGTTCCTGTCCTTGTTAAGTGTGATTATTAGTCTTGTCCAGCCGTGTTTCGTCTAATTATCAGTAATTGTCATGTGTATTTAGTTCCTGCCTGTTTAGTTAGATTTCGTCTGGTCTACTCATTATTCCCCGGTGTTCCTGTCTGTGTCAACCTTGCCTTGCCCTGCCCTGCCCTGGCCTGCCCTGCCCTGATGTCACCATTAAAGACTATTATTTGGAAGTTTATCCTCGTGTCCGTGTTCCTCGTTCCTCCCTTCTGTGTGCACCGTAACAGATGAAGGATATCCAAGATTTATCACACCAAAGTTCAGACACAAATCACGACCATTATGGTACAACACACTAAAACAGGAACTATTCAAAAGTTGGGATCAGTAAGATTTTAATGTTTTTGAAGTCTCTTGTGCTCACCACAGCTGCATTCATTTGATCAAAAATACAGTGAAAAACAGTAATGTAATGAAAAATAATGTGAAAAACAGTTGTCGCTTTGTTGTGCAGTGCATGATTGAGGAGGCTTATCAATGGATTTTGCCTGTGCCCCAGGATAGGTTTTTTAATTGCTTCTCGCTGTCAGACACCACAGAATGGATTCTCGACAGAAAGGATTCTACCTATGACCCAGGGCAAGTTTTTAAATCCCTTCTCGCTGTCGGACACCAACGTCTTCGTCACGGAGGTGTGAATCCTTGCATTCCAGTGTGTCAGGATGGCTCTGGTAAACTCTAAATCTCTTGTAAATTTTTTCATCACCTCAAGCAAACTGGATTTTTTTAGTGACTGAGACATGGTTGAGAATGGGGGATACAAGCCCTTTTTCTGAGCTTGTGCCTTCAGATTGTTCTTTTCTGAACTGCCCTAGATTCTATAGCAGGGGCGGTGGGCTTGCATCTGTTTTTAAAAGCAGTTTTTGTTGCTGATCTTTAAAGACTGAATTGTTTTCGTGTTTTGATGTTCTATTGTTTCAGCTAAATATGGATCAGTTAGCCTCGCTGTGGTCTATCATCCTCCAAATCCTAATAAATTAATTTTTTTAATGAGTTTGCAAACTTCTTAGGAGACATTGTTCCTAAGTATGATTGGCCTTTGATTGTGGGGGACTTTAATATTCACATATGCTGTGAGTTAAACTCCTTGCCAAAGATTTTACTAATCTGACTGACTAATTTTTTCTTTGATCTCTAAAGCCTTGATTTGAGTTTTTCTGATCATATGCCTGTTACATTCACCTGCTCTCTGCCAAATCAAGTTTCAAAAACTACGAGGGTTTCACATCAGATTCAGAAACTTTTAGTCCAGCTGCTCTTTTCAAGGAGGCTTGTCCCTTTCAAATTTGTTTCATGTTGATGAACATCTTATGTTGTTCAATTCCATCAGTGATGACATACTGAATTCTGTGGCTCCACTAAGAGAAAAACAATAATTCTAACGCTGAACCTTGGTTAACCAACACCACACTTGTACTTAGACGGGTTTGTCTTAGAGCTGAACAAAAGTGGGAAAAGACAAATTACTAGTGATTCTTTTGAAATATTACGTGAGTCACTCATTAGATACCAAAAATCAGTTAAAGTTACAAAATCTCACCACTTCTCTGACATTATAGTCATTTTTACATTACTGTTACTTTTAATTCACTTCAAGCTATTATCAAGCAGCTTAAACCTACCACATGTCTGCAAAAAAGACGTTTTTTGCTGTTTTTTTGGAACAACTTCAGAATTTTCCGGAGCTAAATAGCATTTTTGAAGAATTCCAATCTGGGTTTAGAAAATATTACAGTACTGAGTCAGCTTTATTTAAAGTTTTTAATGATATTTTGTAGACTGCTGATTTAGGGGATTCTGTGCTACTCTTACTCTTAGACTTGTGTGCGAGTGAAGGTTGTGCTCTTAATTGGTTTAAGTCCTACCTGAATGATATAACATTTCTGTTTGTCTTGATGGGTTTTCATCTTCTGTTTTGGATTATGAAGTCCTTCAGGGCTCCATTCTGGCCCCTGTTTTGTTCTCGCTGTATATGCTTCCGTTGGGTACTATTCTTTCTAAACATGGGGTGTCATTTCACTTTTACACTGACACAAATTTATTAAAGAAAAATGATGAAAAAAAAAGGCTTAAGTTCATTATCAGTATGCTTTTCTGATATTGATTCTTGGTTTCTTTAAATTTTTGGCATCTTAACGAGAAAAACTGAGGTTATTGTGTTTGGGCCCACAGGTGTATCAGGAGCTTTTGAAGGCAACCCGGGAGATTTGGTCCCCTATGTAAAACTTCCTGTGAAAAACTTAAAATTTGCAGAGTTTGAGAGACTGATTCATTCGTTCATTTAATCTAGACTTGACTATTCTCTTTATATTTACTGTATTTCATTTTAGTCATCTTCAGATAGTTTAAAATGCATCTGCCAGACTTTTGACTGAATTGAATCATATATCCCCAATATTCCACTCTTTGCACTGGCTGCCGATTTGTTAAAGAACTGATTTCAAAATTTTGTTTATAAAGCGCTGAATGGATTAGCTCCAAAATATCTTTCTGATCTTTTGAATCTAAATGACTTCTAGATCATTAAAGTCATCTCAACAAAGATTGCTGATGGTTCTGAGATCTAGTCGAGTGGTGGCCGAGCTTTTTCTATCATTGGTCCAAAATTAGGGAATAGTCTCACTTTATCCATAAGATTAATATCCACAGAGTCTGAATTTAAATATAAATTTAAAATTTACCTTTCAGGCTTACAACTATTTTTTATTTTAAAAGTTGAATTTTCTGATTGGCGTTTTTGATGTAAACTCTCTATATCATTGCTTTGCGTTTTTTAAATTCTTTTTTGTCTCCTTTTTAGATATTTATCCTTTGCCTTTTTGTACAGCACAATGGTCAACCAATTAATGATTCAATTAATGAGACCACAGAATGCCCATTAAATTAGGAATGTAAAATAAGGTAATGTAGAATAAGGCATTAATAGGTGCTTAATTACTACTAATAAATGGCTAATATTCTAGTAATATGCATGCTAATAAGCAACTAGTTAAGAGATCCTAAAATAAAGTGTTACCAACTCAACTTATTAACTCTGGGGGAGTTGAAGAATGAGCTTATTTCCATTTACTTCCTATGTCTTTAAACAGAATCATAATTTCTGTTAATTTTCCAATGGATAATGCAATCTGATGAGCATTAGTTGCTTCTAGCGCTGTCTGTGTTTTCTCTTCCGCAGTCGCTGTTATGACTCATTCACTGCTCATATGTCAGTCATCTTACATGTTCATAACACGTACTATCTCTTCCGATGACAAACTCCCACTATGTGGGTAAACGCATATCTCATAAGGTAAAAACATGTACCTTGTAGCTTTTGTACCTTATGATACTGCATCTGTGACAGCTTTGTACCTTTTTTTTCTGAGAGTGTAGTTACAGTTAGAAGCTATTACAGTAGTAGTACAGGTAATATGGCAGCACTTTAATTTACAGTCCTGTTTTGCATGTACATACTATGTAGGCCTACAGCAATTGCAATACCTGGGTAATAATAACTAGGTACTAACTTTGAACTTACTCCTAAACCTAACCTTAACCCATGTATTTACCTTATATTACCCAGTACTTTCCGTGGTAAGTGCAATAAATGTACATGTAAGTGCACATACTGTTAAAAATAAATTACAACCGGTAAAACTCACAGGATCACCATTATCTCCAGGCCTGCCTGGGGGTCCAGTAGTGCCCTGGTCACCCTGACAACAAAACACAGTCATAACACACTTTTACTAATATTGGTCACACATCGGATAATTTTGTTAACACAGAGAAAATTGTGGTTCTAAATCTGATATGTTTCTCTTATTTAGTCACTTGATTCTCTTTCTTTAAAGTTCTTAATCAGGTATTTTTCATCAAAACAGTTAAAGTGAGAATAATTGGTGACATTAGCCAAAGAGAAAGTCATTTCAGCAGTAACAAGTGTGTCTGTGTCAAACTGCACAAATGTGTTAGTGGTGTTTAAATTAACAACATTGAACATACAGTATATCATTAATTACAACTGTAAAATTACCTTTGAGAGAAAAAAAAACATGAGAGGATTTTGCCACAGTTTGTACACATAATGAATGAATGAATGAATGAATGAATGAATGATGCATAATAACAAAAGACAAATGTAATTTACAACATCTGATTTATGACACATCGCTACTGAAACAAAAACACTCTGACACTAATAGAGTTAACATTTTTCAGAAAAGTGTAAACAAGGAGGCTTACGGGGATCCCAGTATCTCCTCTGTTGCCTTTTGGACCTAGAATTGTGCTGTCTATTCCTGGTGCACCCTGTTAGCGTAAACAGAGAATCGTATACAGACAAATCAAGTCAGGCTGTTAAGACTGCAAAAAACAGCTACTTAAACACAGAGGAAGACCTACAGGATCTCCTCTCACTCCGCGGTGTCCCTTAGGTCCAGGACTGCCTTTGAAGCCCTTCACACCCTAAAAGACAGAAATAGTACTGTGACAAAGCCACTGGGTTGTTTTGAATTTTTTCCTGCTTATATTAACAGTGATACAGTAAGTAAACTGCTGTGATCGAACAAAACAGGCGTTTATAATGTGTGTGTGTAATAACGTAGTTACAGCACTGCCCAGGTCTCCTTTAGGTCCTGGAAGCCCATTTGGGCCAGCATCACCCTGCACACAACAGAAACATAATACAGTGAATCAATTAAATAACTCAATAACTAATTTAATTGCATTGCGGTGCTCAACTGGGAAGTTTCATAGGTCACCTATACTGGGTTTAATTTATTGCAGTGTTTGGAAGGCAGCACTTTAATGATATTCCTCAATTTTATACTACATGGTATGGAAGGTATAACTTTATATTTAATGAAATTTAGGATTTTAATTCTGAGATTTTCAAAATCAGACATGACAGTAGTTGCATTTTCACGCATATTTGAATTGTGTGTATGTGTATTATTAACTTTCTTGCATCCAAATAAGTGTCTGTTACCAAAGGTGATTGCTTATGTGTTGATTTACATGCACAAAAACATAAAACAAGACTCAAACTGATTTATACAGAACGAATGCCTGATTTCCATCTAGATATCAATCTTATTTTTCTGTACATTTCATATTTCTCTGTTTTTAATATATTTATTTTATATTTCAATATAGTACAATCATTTTCGTTTATAATACTGTGACTGTAAGTGTAGAAAAGAGGCAGAGGAGAGAAATAAAGACGTGACCTGTTCCCCATTCACTCCATCCAGCCCATCCGCCCCATGTTCTCCCTGTCAGACAGAGGTCAAAAGGGTCACACACATTCATGTTTATGGAAGTAATCAACAACCACTGAACAAATAAAACTTGTATGACCCTAAAATAACATCTGCAGCTTGGAAAAAGCAGACAAAAACCTGCCTAATGAAAACAGTTAACTTAAGAAAAAAAAAAAATCATTATTCTTAATGAGAATCTGTTAGCACCTTTTAAGTAAACATTTTCACATATTTTAACCTGTTGATGTGTAAAGCAAGTAAAAAATAACTGCAAAAAAAAAAAATGCAAAAAAAATTGTGTCTTAATATCTCACGCAATTTTGTGTCTAACGTAAATTGTAACGTTTATTTTTTTTAAACGAGACAAAGATACAAGTTTTTTTTTGTTTGTTTTGTTTTTTTTTTTTTTTTTACATTGTTTATGAGGTGTAAATTGTGGCTGTAAAGAAAACAGGAAGATAAACACTCATTAAAGCACTTTTTAGTGTATGGGTCATTCCACGAAATCTGTGCCTGTGTGATTTAAAAAAACATAACAGTACTATGTATTCTTTCATCAATGTTAAATCAAATTAAAGTTAATTAAATATTATTTTAAATAATTTAAATAGCATTTATGCTGATAAGGGTAAGGTTTTTGGCCTGTCCCTCACTATGATTTTTCTTTTTCAGAAAGAATTTAATTGGCAAAATTATATAAAAATCACATTTGCATATTGTTCTAAATACAGTCTCACTGTTAAGCAATGTTTTTGGCATTAATATACACTTTCTATAAAATATAAATTATTTTATTGGTGTCCCCTGATATCATGTCAGCCCTGTTACCCTCATCAACAACCCTGGTAAAATAATGGTGCATTCAAGTTACATCACTTCTAGGAGCTTACATCATCTCTTTTCCAACACTTAAAACACAAGCATGTTTCTCTCACTCCTCTAGAATGCTCTATTTTTGATGATTTATGAGGTTTGACTGAGGGGGGAACATCATGCAGTGTCAATACTGGTATTAAATAAATTTAAACAATTATTTATTAAATTTAATATAATCAATATCTACAAGTAAAATCCTTTCAAAGTGTACAATGTGCTTTTGTGAACTTGACTATTAGCTGGAAATTAGCAAATTAGTTTGAAATCGGCAAACCTGTTACTGTCAGCCCTGTTACTTTTCAGAGTAGGAGGTTTTGACATGTAGGTAACAGGGATGACAGATTAGGTGTTGCCTTGTTTTTAAAGATTGTCAGTGTAAAATGCAAACATGTTTAAAGGTCACCCTGGGTGTATTATTGAGCTAATGCCTATATCATACAGAGTGGGTGGCATATGAGCATCAGTTACATTTTTTGTTAGCATTGTTGTATTGTTACTATTACTATTTTTGTTGTTAATGACCAGGGTCGGATGATCCGTCTCAATTAAAAAAAAAAATCTTTTATCCCATTGTCAATAATGCATCCATGTAAATGTATTTACAAACTAGAGCAGCAAGGTGACTGCAGACCCTCACCATCTTGCAATGTTCAAGAAAGTGAAACCAAATTTCAGCATCAAGACCAATTTTTCAGAAAGACCAAGATCTGATCAGCTTCCTTGCCTAATAATTGAACCAGATCAGTATATTTGAAGTTCTGTGAGGGGACACAGACAAACAAATGGAACGCATTATCTAATTACAATAACCTTAAAACATTAGATATCTTAGAAATGCAATGTGCTAAATCAGCAATAAACTGACTGTAACTGAAAAATTGATTGTTTACTATTGTTATACAACTATGCCAAGTAAGTGCAAAACAATATAATGCAATTAAAAATGGTAAAACTTTACAGTAGTATGTAAACAAATCTCTGCAGTGTGCTTAAGTATGTGTGTACTGTCATCCCTGTTACTCTGGTCAGTCTTGTGACTATGATGCCAATCCTGTTACTGTCATTAATTTTAAAAAATTATATTTGATACAGCCTTCCAAGTTTTTCCATTGTAACATTAACTATATTTTATTTTGGAGAAAAGCTCTTTTTTAATATCTCTCTTATAAAAATATATTTTTTTCTTAATTGACGTGGTCACCCTCCAAAATTATAATGTTCTTGGTCATCTAAAGGACAAATATAAAAAATATTTTAAAAAAATCCAAAATCTGAAACAATCTCAGTGAAAAGAGGGACTAAAATGCTGCTCGTATATGTGATAACTATCACATAGTTCTAATTAAACTATAGTATATAGTTACGCTGTGTTGGTAACAGGGTTGATTAAAAAATACCAAAACATTAGATATAAAAATAGTAATAAAATAATAAATTGCATAGTCTTAGATACACAATACAATTTCACAATTCACATTTTTAGGTGTCTTCATTTCATGGATATTTGAAAAATGTTGATAAAACTCAGAGTGGAAAAGGCACCAATTTTGTGGAATTACCCATATATTTCTGTCCGAACAGTAACTGTTTATGTGGGAGCAATAATAGTGCTAACAGCCAGTAAATAGAATAATAACTTGTTACTCACTTTTTTTCCAGTGTAGCTTCTCTGGCCCTATTAAAATAAGATTTAAAATCATTTATTTTATTAAGAACAGCTGTAAAACAATCTCATTCAGTTTAACTGTCTTTACGTAGAGAAACATTAAACACTGATATAAATATATCCTAGTCATGCAGTTAGTAATAATCATGCAGGTAGCATTTACAGCAGGGGCCCCCAAAATTTTTTCATAATTTTTCCTTTCTCTAATAGAGGGCCGGGTCGGTTTGAACAGAAAATTACATGGGCTGGAGTGACTACTAGTATTACTGTGGAGAATTTATTATGATTTTAAATATATTTATTATGCCTCCTAATGCTAGAATAGTTTATTATTTTGCACCATACAGACAAATGATAATTACTTTTCAAGAGATATATAGCCTATTAAAAGAGCATTATTACCATCATAATTACATTTATTTTTCATATTTAGTGCAACTGAAATCAAAACATTTAATTACTTAGGCATATTAATTAGGGTGACCTGTGGGGCTTGCTTCTAGCTGGTGAGAAGTCCAATGTCAGGTTCCATCCAAGAGGTGAATCAGGCAGTGGACTTGTAACGGGGGGTGAGACCACTTTCCTCAATTTCTCTATTCAAGCATCCTATAAGCCCCCTCGATGCGCCAACCATACTAGGAGCCCCGTCAGTAGTGATGCTGACCAGCCTAGACCAGTCTAGACCCAGCTCTTCCATTGTTTGGCACACTTTACCAAAAATATCCTCCCCTGTCATAGTGCCTTTAAGACTTTGTAGGGCTACCAGCTCCTCAGACACTTCAAAGTTTGAATTAACTCCGCGAAGAAAAAAATGCTGTTGTGCTGTGTCCTGCACATCATTGCTCTCATCCAGTGCTAATGCAAAAAATTCAAATTCTTTCACTTTCTCCTGCAGCTGGGCATATACATCATCGCCCATTTCTTCAGCTTGTCTGGTGATTGTACTTGCAAACAGACTCACCGCATTTAAGACGTCTTTCTTATCGGGGCACACCTCCTCCAAAACAGCATTATTACCATGGGTGGACCCCGGGTCATGCTCCCTCTTAAGGTTTATTTATTTGTTTGTTTGCTTAAATGTGTATTTTTGTAAAATGGTCTTTTGTGCTATCCACCACACATGCAAAGTTGTGTAACTGCAATAAAGTAATAGGCTAGTTAACAATTACTTGTTTACATAGGATTTATAATGTATTTTATATTATTTAGACACTTGGGTTATAGTTTGACAGAATGTTCTAACTCAACACGCCATGGGAAGTCAATCTAACTTAACATTTTCTTATATTGATATTGCTTATTTCTTACTCCTTAACAGTTCATCAGGCTTTTAATGATTTAATCTATGGCATCATTGGAATACCTGAAGGCAGGTTTTTCTATCACTCATCATTAGAACCCATTGGCTCTTGATTCTGACTTGTACTTGCCCTTATGAAAAAGTACCATAGTTCTTACTGTAGCATTTGTTATAATAAGGCTAGCCTATTAATCATTACCAGGCCAATAATCTATATTTGTTATGAGAAACAACAGCCTTTAGAAACAATAGCTACAACATGCCACAGTTGTAATATAAATCCATTCCCATAACAGATATCTATTATAAATTCTACAAGTTAGACAAAATTTACCACAATAGGACTACAGTAAAAAGTGATAAATTATAGTAAAGGTGGCCATGAGTAGTTTAAAAATATTTTAATATTATGTTAGTGCTGGTGCAAGATTATATTTTCTCCTCTTTTCATCAGTCTTTTTAGTTTGTGCCTTTTTTTAGATAATGTTCGACTTTCTCCATAGCATTTTAAAGTGGCAGTTTCTCAATAGAATTCAAATAGATTGCATATTTTACCATCAGCTTCGCGACAGGAATGGCTCGCGCAAATCTTCTCGCACTTCTCGAGCACGCTGGTGAACAGAGTATAGGATGATTCGCGTGCCGCTCGTGCACAATTAAAAGAACTGTGCTTCAGTCATGTTGTGCTGATTAGCGCTCCGTTCGTTTCGTACTTGAGGTTAGCGCTTATAAATATTCAAATAATTAATAAATAGCCTGATTCTAAGTTTCCATTAACTGTGGTATAAATATTTGGGGGGTTGTACTTGCTAGTTTTGGTTATTGGGGGGTTACCCCCCACAAACTACGCCCCTTATTCTTACATTTCTTGACAAACTCACCGTCACTTAATGGCCTACAGCTGGCTGCAATCAGTTTAGCTTCCTGAAAGCTAACTCGAATGATGACTGGTTCAACTGGTTTTGGCGTACAAACGTATTCTGCTGAGCTGATAGTACACTTTTTAGCTTCCACACTTTGTCTGCTCTCATTTGGCCTTGCAAGCTAGCATACTTTTCTCTGTGGCGGGTTTCATAGTGTCAGTGCAGACTGTATTCTTTGCACACAGAGACTGTTTCTTGAAAGATGAGACAAACAGCCGCTTCTTTGCACTGAACAAAAAAAGAATCACTTGTCACTTTTGGTTAAATAACCTTTGCCAACCATTTCAAGTTTAAATTAATTTATATAGCACATATAAAACAGCTACATGGCTGACCAAAGTGCTGTACAGGAATTCAAAAATGATAAAAAGAATATAAAAATCAGCACAGCTAAACAATTAAAACAGGGTCTCGCCCCAATAATAAAATAAGTAAATATTGTAATAACACAAAAGAAACAGTATAAACCCTTAGAGGACTAAGCAAAACCAAGTAGAAAATTATTTATAAGCCAAAGAAAACAGATATGTTTTTAGGAGAGATTTAAAAGTGGACAGAGAAGGGGCAAGTCTAATCTCTAAAGGGAGGTTATTCCACAACCGCGGCTCAACCACTGAAAAAGCTCGATTCCCTCTGTGTTGAGTCTGGATTGTGAGACTAAAAGAAGATTCTGATTACGGGATCTTAAACTTCTGGAGGGAGTGTATGGGTACAGCAATTCAGATAAATAAATAGGGGCTAGATCATGTAAAGAATTATATACAAATTAGTGTTGTCACGGTACCAAAATTTCAGTATTCGGTACCGATACCAGTGAAAATCCACGGTTCTCGGTACCAATTTCGGTACCACATGCTAATTAAAAAACATTTTTAATAATAAAATCAAACAAAAATAAAAATGTACAAAAATCAATGCCATTCTTTATACTTATTTAAATTGTATTTCAAGTTTTTCCGCAAGTAATAAAAGTATGAAAAACAGTAAACAAGTTTCACCCAAATATAATTTGTCTTTTAAATAATGAAATTTAAACATTTTATTTTTTTGGTAAAGAGGAGGGTAAAAGGGGATTTACAATTAAAATTAAAATATGGAAGAAATAGTGTGATTTTATTTCTTTATTAATTTTTTTTCAACAGTAGTAATAGTATCACATACATTCTACTAAATAATAGTAATATATTTCTGGCACAATGTCTTTAAGATAAACTTTTATTTTGACGGGTTGCCGTGAATACCTTTAAATTTCTGTGTGTAGCTATATGATATGAAGCTGGTTTTACTCAAATGAAACGGTAAAATGCTCGTGAAGTGACTCTCAGAGCAGTTCTGGAGACGTTGTTTATGTATTTATGTCCTCATTGAGACGGCAGAAGCTGAAATCACCGCGAGCGTCACGCGCTTCAGTGCATGTAAAAAAGACGCGCGTCTCTGCCATTCATTCATTCACACAGAGACTCGCGCAGAACATGCGGGATTCATATCTGAAGCGACTTTTGCGGCTTAATATTTACAGATACTAGTCCGTATCGCAATTTGACTTAAGTGCAATTACCTACTTTTGATTAATTCAAACTTTGACAAATTCCGTGACATTCCGTGCCAAACTGTAACTTCCGTTTTTATAACTGGATTCCGAGATTCCGTCCGCGTTTTCTGCATCGCGGAAATCATAGGGTCGTACGCGTCAAGAACCGGGTTGACCGGGTACTCGGTACCACCGGTACTTAAAAAAACCTTAAAATTATTAAGTACATAATAATTAAATTAAAAAGTTAAGTGAACTTGACAATTCAATTAACTTATTTTTTTAATTATCATTTACTTCAAAATTTTAAGGCAACGGGTTTCCTCAATTTTTTTAAGTTAAGTCAACTTATCACTTTTTACAGTTATACATATATATTTGCAACCATGTTCTTAATTGAAACGTTTTTAAAAATCGCTAGTTTGCTACACTAACGTTACATTGCTGATTTGCACAACAGTCCTGCATTTCTCTGACTAGCCTTGAATGGACTCCATGCATGTCTACAGTTTTAACTAAACTCCATTAGCAGCGAATTTCGTTTTATATCAGTGCATAACACTACTTGCTTTGGAGACATCGATACGTGCTTTACCGTCCTGTATCACACAGGGACGCCGGAGGAAACCCAGCTCCACTTTTGGGCTGAAAACGAGCAGAAGTTTCTTAAATCAAAATATGCTGCTAAGCAACTGTGGGAGTGAGTCATGCGTTCAGACGGCATCCTGGAAGTGTGTGATCAACACTTGTTGCCTCTGGTGACATAGCAGCCAGCTAGCGACGATGTCTGATGACGTAACCGTAACCAAGTGGTGTCTCATTTCATAGGGGTATGTTTTCACCCCTAGCACTTACCACTCGGTTTCGAGGGACAAGGGCTAGGGGTAAGACAAAGGGGTAGGGAAAGGGGAAGGGGTAAGACAGAGAAATGGGATTCACCCTAAGCTGGTTACCTGAGAATTGTCAGAGGGCCCTAAAACAATCATCTCAGTCTTGTTTTCATTTAAGGATAAAACATTTTGGGCTAGATTTAACTTCATCTTAGCATCTTAGTAAAGAAGTAAATGCGGAAGGATCATTTCTCTTGATAGGTAGGTAAGGGTGCATTTGACCATTTTATTATCTCTTTGAATTTTCTCGCTGGCTCATGCATCACCTGTTTGATCACGATGGTACATTATGTTGAACGTACCATTCTGTTCGCAGGTGTTTTTAAAAACCCAATTAGGCTGCATACATAATATAGGTAAAACATATATTTAAAATAAAATTTTCAGATTATGTCTCTGGCATTGTCCAGAGGGCCGGTACAAATGTGGGGGCGGGCCACATTTGGTCTGCGGGCCGTAGTTTGGGGACCCCTGATATACAGTATCTATCCCTAAATAAATTACTTCTGTCACAGCTAATGTTGAATGTGTTTGAACCGCTGTTTGATTCGTTGATTAATCTTATTTTATCTCCAATGATAATCGAATGTTACATTACCTTCATTCCTCTGTTTCCAGGGCAACCTTTATATCCCATAGTTCCATTCTGTCCTGGTGATCCCTGCTCTCCCTGCCAGAAAAAAGATGGGAGATTGTTTCCTGTCCTATTTAACATCAGACACATTGCTACAGATTGTCTTTAGGAAAATTACACTTTTAAGTGTTTATTGCACTTCATCTATCTGTCTGTAGATTTCAATCTCAACACATATCTTTAAAATCCCTTTTGCCAAAATAACTTTCCATCTATATTCTGACGGTTTTTACAGAAGGGTTTGTTCATACATAATTTGCATTTTTTTTATACAAATATTTATTTCATAAAAACATGGTGATATTTTGTTTGGCTGCTAACAGTATTTTCTGATTTATGGAGTGATAAAGAGAAAATATGCTCTGTAAAAACCTTTGAATATAATATGTAAACAAAATGAAACAATTAATTTTAAATCAGTGTTCAAATCTGGACAGAGGAAAATCCTAAAATCAGATTTCAGTTCTGGAAATGTATGCAAATTATTGCATATTCAATTAGATATTAGATACACACAATCTCGTTTGAATATTTAAACATAACGTTTCATAAAACTTTTACAATTCGTAATGTAATCAATCAACTGGGGAAGTATGGTGGCATCTATTAGTTCATTTATTTTTACCATATTAACCTGTGATGTCTTGCCTTAAATGGTTAGTTCACCCAAAAATGAAAATTCTGTCATTAAATCCTCACTCTCATATCGTTCCAAACCCGTAAGGCCTTCATTCACCTTCGGAAAATAAATTAAGAGATTTTTGGAGCTCTCTGACCCTCCAAAGACAGCAATGCAACTGCAATGTTTGCAGGTCCGGAGACGTAGCAAGGACATCGGTAAAATAGTCCATGTGACATCAGGGGTTCAACCGTAATTTTACAAAGCTACGAGAAGAATTGCTGAATAAATTATGTTTTTATTGTTTACTTTGTGCACAAAAAGTATTCTCGTAGCTTCGTAAAAATTGCGGTTGAATCACTTCTGTCACATGGACTATTTTACCAATGGCCTTGCTACATTTCTGGACCTGGGAACATTGCAGTTGCATTGTTGTCTACGGAGGACCAGACAGCTCTCAGATTTGGTCAAAAATATCTTAATTTGTGTTCTGAAGATGAACAAAGGTCTTACGGGTTTGGAACGACATGAGGGTGAGTAATTAATGACAGAATTAAAATTTTTGGGTGAACTAACCCTATACATACATGTAAGCTGAACAGTTTCACTTACCATACTACCTTCATCTCCTGGAAATCCAGGATGACCCTTCTGACCAGTACGGCCCTAAATGAAAGAAAAACAGGGATGTTGGCACATAAAACCTGAAATTCTTTAAGGTATTATGGCAATGTTCCTGATGTGAAGGCCATTCAAAAATCATGCTGCCTTTTACATTTACATTTAATCATTTAGATTAGCAGAAGCTTTTATCCAAAGCGACAAACAAATGAGGACAATGGAAACAATCAAAATCAACAAAAGAGCAATATGCAAGTGTTATGACAAGTCTCAGTTAGCCTAACACAGTACACATAGCAAGTTTTTTTTATTTTTTAAATTATATAATAAATAAAAAGAAAACAGATATAATTGAAAAAGAATAGAGCAAACTAGTGTCAGAGGCCTTTTTTTTGTTTGTTTTTGTTAACTGTATAAAAAAGAAAAAGAAAACAAACAGAATAAACAAACTGTTTTTTTTAATGTATTTATTTTTTTAAGAAAACAAGTAGTTAGTAAATGAATAGTGTGCAAATCTAAAAGGGGCAAGTTTTTTTTTTTAAGAATAGAATTAGAATAGAGAGTGCTAGAGTTAGAGGGTCAAATAAAAATGGAAGAGATGTGTTTTTAGCCAATTCTTGAAGATGGCTAAGGACTCAGCTGCTCGGATTGAGTTGGGCAGGTCATTCCACCAGGAGAGAACATTTAAGATACTTTTAAGAGACTCCATTTTAGTTAAATTCTAAAGTAGCAGTGCATTTATCATTGGCATATCGACAAAGTGTGTCCAGCTAAGTGAGAAAAAAAAAATTCATCCAAAAGAAACAAAGCGAGAAAGGATAGTAAATCCACAATATTTATTTTCTACATTATCAGAATTGAGGGGCTTTGACCTTTTGCTCTGCACCTCCAGGGGGTCCTCGTGCTCCAGGAACACCGGTGCATGAACAATAAACATCACAGCATATCCTCAGTGCCACTGTTTCCTGAGGCGAGAGAAAGGCGCACAGTGAATGAAGCTGTTTGTTTTTTGTTGCTGAAGTCACAGGTCATGTGTCCAGTCGAATTTTAGGGTATTTTACTACAAATGTATCTGTCACTTGGTAGTATCTTTTAAAATTAAACAGGTGACATTCCTGAAAACTATAAACACAAAAATTTACAATCCAGACTACTTTAAATATTTGTCCAGCTGCAATGGTTTGTGTCGACCACAATATGTTTTGTGTGGTGATTTATAATCTGCCAAGAGCATCTGGAGATCAAAGATGTTCATAATATGTTAATAAGCATCAATATTTGATGATTGTACGATAAACTATTTTGTGTGCAATATAAATGTGGCTTATGAAGAACAAGAAAAATTATTTATTTATTTAATGAGAAAATACAAAATAAAGCTTACAACACTATTTTATCAAGGGAAATAGCTATAAAAAGCACAAAATACAATACAAGATTTCTTTCAGAACAGCTGCTGTTTAACTGTTATATCTGTTGCGCAATTTGCATAGATGGTGTAAAAAAAAAAAGAAAACACTGCAAACTGCTGCTTTGTTTATTTGAAGTAAACAGCACCTTTAAGCATTGTTTTGATACTTACAACCTGTTTCATAAGAGCGTTGCCTAAATTTAGCATGCTGACGGTCAGTGGCGTCATGTAGCCAAAACCTCTGCCAAATTCCAGCTGGTGAACGTCCATTATTCCCTCCAAAGACACAATCAACAGTGCGCTGACTCCTAGTTTGCATATTAGAAATAAGCATGAAAGTTTGTAGTTCAGTCGGATTTGTCAAAAGCAAGCAAGTTAAATAATGCACAAGTTACTAAAGTTACTTGACGGTAAAAAGAGAGAGCGAGTGAGTGGGCGCACTTCTGTTGCATGATCTTGAATGCTGTTCACTCACTTAGCACACACATCATTTGGATTAAAACTAAATCATAAATATAGAACAAACAAAAATTATAGAGGCAATTACTATAAACAACATTTATTTTAAACGTCAAGCATGCACGACTTTATTTAAAATGAAAGTGAAGCTAGCAGCCTGTGTGAAATAGCTAGACTATACTGTACATGTGCATGTTCTGCTTGCTTGACGCTAATTGCTTTATATGAGTGGCTTTGGAAGTCACAGCACGTTTCAAACGTGACTTAAATTTCAGAAAATATGTTCAGTGCTGTTACAAGATTTATGTATAACGAATGGATCTCTGCATTATTACAGGAGAATATCTTGTGATTACAGTACTGATCCACTGCAATGGAACTAAAGATGAAATAGCCTACAAGAGAGCAATAAAATTAACAATGAAAGTAACAAAAGCTTGTACAATACATTTTAGTGGAATTAATTAAGTGTGGAAATAACTGAAGAAAATATCTATTTGCCAAATAAACTGAGCCAGCTAACATTATTTATATTCTTTTGGTTTCTGGACCTAGTATTTTTTTAAATTACAGATGTTATGAAAATACAGGTATCAGTTCTCAAAGTACCAAAAACAAAAGTATCAGTATCTGCCTCATTCTGGAAAAAGTGGTATTGGTGCATCCTTATCTATGGTTTTACATTGTTGTGCCTGCTATTCATTTTCACAGTGCTGTTAAAGATAAATGTTACTTTGTACTTAAGATCGCATTACTCTTAATATTACATTCCTGCAAATATGACAGAAAATTTACACCCAATGGCTGTTCTGTAGCAAAACACAACAATTGCGCATTTGAATAAATGGAATAGCATTTTTTGATTGTGACCTGGATGCCCCAGCAAGTGGTGGGATATTTTGCTAATAAAGTTTTAACTTTAATATGTCTAATCTCTTGGGGCTATTCCCCGAAGCTCCCTGCTCCTCCTAGGCCTCCCAAGCTCCTGGATCCTCCATGGCCTCCCAAGTCCCCTGACCCACCATGGCCGCCGGAGTCCCCAGACCCGCCATGGTCACTAAGAGTCTCCTGTTCCGCCCTGGATGCCTCCTTGGTATCCCAGTCCTGCACCGGCATCCAGGGCGCCCAGCCCCGGGAGGGGGAGGTACTGTAACGTGTCTGCCTGTCCTAGTCCCCGTTTTCCTTATTTGGTTTAGTTCCTGTCCTCATTAGTTAATTATCGTTTCATTGTCCCCACCTGAGTTTAATTATGTTGTTTGCTCTTTTGTTCCTGTTCCTTTAAAAGCCTTCAGTTCTCCATTTGTTTTTGTCCGTTCTTAATGTTAAGTAATGTTAAAATGTCATAATGTTATGATGTTCATTAAATGGGAAAAGTGCGTTGAAGCCATTTCATTTGTCCATTTCATTCGTTACTTTTGTCTACGCCACAACCACAGACCCGTGACAATACCTCAGAGAGCTTACATTTTGCCCATATGCAGTAAGTGGATTTAAGCATTTTCAGACATTTTGATGTGAGCAAACAACTTTTAGAAACCACTTGAAAACACTAGAGTGGACAAAACAAAAACACAATTTTCAAATATATTCAGATTAGACATCACTTACCACTTTCCTTAAGTCTCTCTGAACTCGTCATTAAACGCTGAATGTTATCATCTAGCCCATCTGTGAAGATTAGCAAAACCTAGACACAAACATATGATTAAATGCCAGGGAATTGTGAATACTGTTGTCGGAGTACCATGGAGTACCAAAAAAATTAATTCTATTGTCATTTACAGCCTGTTGTAAATCCTGCTGCATAATAGGAAATTAGCATTTTTTTTTCATTTATATTTTTTTCCAATGATGCTCTTACTGATCCAATTTCATCTTAAAGCATCATTTTGGGTAAAATATCATGGCAAACAAGCAAGTGTATAGTATTTAATTGTTTGCGAAAATGATCATTCAAAATTTCTTATGAAAGCGTGTCAGTAAAACTTCATAAAACATTAAAAATCATGTAAAATCATTTGAAAATAACATCAGCAGAGGTGCTCTTGTTTAATTAAGGGAACATTAACATAAAGAATATAATATATAGTTGACAATCATTTTGATGGTTAATTTTCTATCTCAAAAACCTTCTAACCTTTGCCTTAACACTGGAGGAGGCAAACATTTCTCTGAAGGAATCCAACAGAAATTCATTGAAAGCCAGGGGTGCCGTAGGTCGCAATAACATCACTTTCTTGACCACATCCTCCTTGTACTTCTCAAATCCAAAATTTTCCAGAACACTCCCATCTTGTCCAGACACAAGCCTGTAGCCAAATCTAGTTGTAATATTTTCCTTTTTAATGCAGCATAGATCACCCATCATAGAGATATAGTGTATGGCTGCAGTAACTGACAGTTCCACTTGAGGCCTCAACAGAGGTTGTGTGATTGTTCGTCTGGACACATCAAACCCAAAGGCAATGTCAATTTCGCAGTCTGTTCAAACAAAACAATGGATTACAATCTTCAAGAAAGGGTAAAGACAAAATATTATAGATCTATGAAAGGATAGGGTTATTCCAGACTATTTTCAAAAGCAATAGCAAGTTTCATTTTCAATTGTGTTTTCCATATGCGAACACATTAATTGTGACATAATTGTAAACGCAGAGTAAAAGTAGCAGCATTTTCACTATGGTAACATGCATCAATAGGAGTATAAACAGTGAGAGATCTTGAGACAAATGAAAGCGTTTGGTTAATGGCAAATATTGACATAGAGTATTGTGCATACCATTGTTGCCCTCGATGTTAGCAGGGGATAATCGCTGCATTTGGGGTAAAAACAATTAATTTGTTTATTGTATAAGGTGCTAAAGAATATAAGGAGATCAAGGTTGCACTGTCTGTTCATTCACACGCACCTATCAGACTGGTAGCTGCCTTTAGCGATGCCTTATTACCTCCATTGTTTTAACCCAGGGGGGCCCAACCCTGTTCCTGGAGATCTACCTTCCTGCAGAGTTCAGTTCCAACCCTGATCAAACACAACTGAACCAACTAATTAGGATCTGAAGGAGCACTTGATAATTAAAGACAGGTAGTCTTTAATTATCAAGTGCTCCTTCAGATCCTAATTAGTTGGTTCAGTTGTGTTTGATCAGGGCTGGAGCTGAACTCTGCAGGAAGGTAGATCTCCAGGAATAAGGTTGGGCACCCCTGTTTTAAGCATTCGGCACAATCGTCTGTGATTTACATCACTTCCCAATACAAACACGCCCCATAGTATAGTCCCACCCCGACACTGACTTACAGGTTTTTGTGTAAGGGATCATAAATTCAGAAATGCTAAAGGAATTGCAATTCCATTCGAGTTTTGCGTGACGCAGAGTGAAAAAGCAGATGCAGGCCCGCTTCTACAGCGGTGCTAGAGGGTGCCAAGCACCCTCAAACAAAATCAATAGCACCATCAGTTAAAGCTGTAATAATGGCATTTCATTGTAGATTTGGCAAACTATGCAGTGCTGTATGGTTTGTGGAGATCGGTTTCTATTTCAACATGTTTTGCAGTTTTGAGCAATAGCCAATCACAGACATATCTGTTAATTTCTTGTGTGCAACAATCAATCAGAGGCATTTAAGAATCCACTCACCGCTCAAATCGTCAGAGTTTTTGCAGGTGTTGTGTTCAGTACAAATCATCTCGTTATAACAAACTGTAGGCACAGTGTAAATAAGAGATTCATTGTGCAGCGTAGAGACCTTCATTGACGATAACGTAACTTTGTGAGATCGCAATGAACTAAGATGAGTGACAGCTTTTTAGTAATTATAAACAGAGTGCTCTTTTCGGAATAGCAATAGACGGCACTAAAACCTTTATATAGCCTATATTAAGGTTAAAGCACCCTTACTAATTTAAGAAGCACCCTCAGTGATTTGATTCTGGAGCCAGGCCTGAGCAGACGTGGTAATTAATATTGCTAATTATTGCTATGACATGCTTATAACTTGTAAGACATAGGAAATACAGTTGCAAATGGACTTTGGACTTTTGGCAGTCATTGTGCGTTCACAAAAGTGAAAACGTAAAACGGTAATGCAAGATTTGCGATTCCTTTTGTAAATAGTCTGGAATATCGTTCCATATATATATACACATCGTTATCATTAATGCAAATGCATACATATTATATATGTACACTCCTCTGTATATTACCATGTTAAATTATTTTTATTTTATTTTTTTGTAAGGGATTCCCAAAGTCACTTAATCTTCTACTATCTACAGGTGATTAAAAAAGAGATTAATCTAATGGATATTATATTGTCTTTTTAGGGCATAGAAATTTAGTTTTTCCTGGCTAAAATGAATTTCAAAATTGTGAAAATTGGCATTGTACATTTGGTGGATTGATTTTAATCAACTAGCAGGCATCAGACCTCTCCTCACCTGCTTTTTTTAATAGTTGTTTTTAAACAACGGTAATTGGAAGAGCCTTTCTAAAAAAATATAAAGAAAAAGACAAATGCTAAAATAAAATGTGTAAATTAAATGATGGCTTTAGTCAAAGAAATAGTTAAAATCGGTTAATTAGTTAACATCTACGTCCCTAGTGAAAATCGAAGACAAGACTGAAGATATGGCACTGTTTACATGTGCATGGTCATATGTTCAATGCATTTAACTGAGGTTTAGAACAAATCTTACTGGACTTGGGACTTTGAGCTCTGAAAGTTATGGTATATTTTGTCAAAAAGTTCCTTTCATTTAAACATTAAAAAAAAATTAAATTAAAAGATTTCCCATCAAATTTACTTCTACTTACATCTTACATCTCCCTATTGCTCTGTTCCAAAACCTGTTGAGCTTCCTCATCAGGCAGCAGGTCACAAGATATATAATACATAGCCATTTGGAGGCAGGCGGCAGATCATCAGGTTTAGGAATAGAGCTTACATGTAGAGTATTTGGTATATAAAATGACAAAATTCTGAATTATGAATACTATAATAAATCAGTTCCCTTTCGATACTACACTCGTACTGCATCGCTAGACACTTATGGGGAAAATGAACTCGGTTACTGTCGTAACCTCGGTTCCCTGAGATACGGAACGAGTACTGAGTCTTGATAAAGACGCATATGGGAAAAAGCCTTTTTTCTCCTGAACTGAAGTCTTATTCAATCACGCAGTGAAACTGCACGACTATTGGTTTGTGCAGTGTGTAAAAAACGAACCAATGGGTCAGCAGCGGAGCTGCACGAACCTATGGCGACAAAGCCCACCAGATCCCGCCAGAATGGGCGGGGCCATCTGGCTATATGAGTGGCCGTTTCACCATAGGATCCTCAGGTTACTTCGACTGAAGCGACGACTGAGTCGTGCAGCTACCTGGCACAGCAAAGTACGTAGTACTCGTTCTGTATCTCAGGGAACCGAGTTTACGACAGAAACCGAGTACGTTCCCTGTCGATACTCCACTCGTACTGCGTCTTGATAAAGACCCATATGGGAACTCAATTCAATCACGCCGTGCTAAGGTAGAGGAACGACTGCATAATATACCTCCATAAGCATTTTTTAATGCCCACAGGGAAGTGCAATAGTATACTCCAAGCTAAAGCGAGCTAAACTCATAGAGGATTCAGCCTCTTGGCTCCCCTTAGAAAACAGACAACTGAGTTGCCTCTACCTACTGATTGGCCTGCTATAGGGGCGTGAAATTGACATGACCTGCGTGACATGGGCCCTGTGTGAAAGTAGCTCCACCTCTAACTGGGCCAGAATGAGCCAGTCGTCAAGGTAGTTGAGAATACGGATTCCCATCTGTCTTAGAGGGGAAAGAGACATGCACTTCGTAAAAGTGCGGGGGGCCAGAGACAGTCCAAAGGGAAGGACCGTGTACTGATTAGCCACTCCCTCGAAGGCGAATCTGAAGAATCGTCTGTGATGGGGTGTGATCTGGATGTGAAAGTATGCGACTTTCAAGTACAGAGAAAAGAACCAGCTGAAGCGTGGGGGTCTTCCAACGTTATCTTGGGTCGGGGGCCCTGGCTCTTCGGAAAGGGGTGGCCGAGCGGGAACGCCCTCGCGTCTGCTGAGTCCTGGCAGGCTGAGGGGCAGGAACAGCAGGTGCAGGCTTTGCGGGCTGCTGAGTCGGCGTAGGTTTAGGGCGACTAGGGGCAGCTGCGGAGCTGGAGCGCTTTGGCAGGAAGTGTTGCATGGCCTGTGACGCCTTCTGCGCCTCTGTGAAGGCTCAGACCCGTCTATGGCAGAGAGGAGTTTGGCCTGATAGACCTGTAGAACCACCATTGAATGAAGCGCCGATGCCGCCTGTCCAGCTGAAGCGTAGGAGCATCAGTGGTCCTGCATGGCTTGGACGGGTGGGCGGCCTTCTACCGATGGCAGTGGGTGGGCAGAGGTAGGCAGCCACGGACTCATCTAGTTGAGGCATCTTCTCGTACCCCTTTTCTTCAGCGACGTCAGTTGTAGTGAGGGCAGATGAAGCGGAAGTACAGAGGTGAGCAGAGTAGGGGGAAGGCGAAGATCTCGTGAGCTCGTCGTGAACATCAGGGAAGAACGGCAAGGGTCGCTGGCGAGGGGCCTGGCGGCACCCCGGAAGGAACCACTCGTCGAGATGGCTGCTAGGGCTGGAGTCACTCTCTGAAAAGAAAGCGATCCACAAGCGCAGAGAGGCGAGATTGGTGTTCTCACAATGAGAACAATCAGAGCCAGCGAGCGCGGCATCTGCATGGGATTTTCCCAAACAGAAAACGCACTCGCTGTGGCCATCATCGGCATGCAGGGGAGACCTGCATGAGCCGCAGTAACAGTGTGGCATTTTTAACAACGTCGATTTGCTCTTTTAGAATGCGTGAGATTCGTCGGATGGCAGCAGCGAACAGGACCAGAACTGCCGCGATGCTGGAGCGTAAGAAAAGGCGGTGAATCAGCTGAGCAGTTCGAGGTCGCTGGGTTCAGCTGCGAGGCTTGTCAACGGCGAGCAGGCTTCTGGGATCAGCGAAGGCAAAGTCATCGTCCCTGAAGGAGAATAAATCTGAGGATCCTATGGCGAAACGGCCGTTTATATAGCCAGATGGTCCTGCCCATTTTGGCGGGATCTGGCTGGCTTCGTCGCCATAGGCTCATGCAGCTCCGTTTTTTACACACTGCACAAACCAATAGTCGTGCAGTTTCACTGCGTGATTGAATAAGACTTCAGTTCAAGAGAAAAAAGGCTTTTTCCCATATACGTCTTTATCAAGATGCAGTAAGAGTGGAGTATCGACAGGGAACTCCTTTTTCTCTGATGACTGAAGCAGAGCTGCATGAGCCTATGGAGAGAGGAAGCCCGCCAGAGCCTGCCATAATGGGCGGAGCCATCTGGCTATATAAGCGGGCATTGCACCATAGGATCTCAGATCAATTCTCGTTCAGCGACGACGATCTTCTCTTCACTGATCCATGGAACTTGAAGCCGCTCTCCGTTGACACGCCTTGCTGCGGACAGAAGCTGACTCACCTGCACCTTTCTGCTGTTCCTGCCCACTCTTCAACCTGCCTTCAGCATCCGGCGCAGATACCAGCTCGTCCCCTGCCATCCGGCGAGCTAAAATAGCAAATATCCGGCTCATGCAGGACCGCACTGCACGGTGACGCTGTCCACTCAGAGTACGTTTCCTGTCTGGGTAAACCCCACGCAGAAGCCGCTCTGACTGAGAAGGAATGTTCACACTGCGTGAACATGAGTCTCGCCTTTCTGCTCCAGAGATGTTCACAAGTCTTTAACCTGGAGTCCTGAAGTCTGAAGTCTTTGTCGCTGGAGTCTGAGTCAAGTCTCGAGTCTTTGGTCACAAGTCTGAATCGAGTTTCAAGTCACTTAATGGCTCGCTAAAAAAATCCCATTCAGAATCCTCATGTATTGAAATCTTCAAAATCTTCATATTAACAAAGCTGTTTTATAGGCTATAGACAAAATGTATGATCTATGATCTGCTTTGTAAAAAAAAAAGAAGAGGTGTTAAGCCTGTTACTTATGTTTTAATCCATTATGTTCAAACCAGTTTTTCTGTAATCAAATTATATAATAAGAGTCCAATCCACCATGACACATAAGTAAATATTTGACACAGATATTACAAAACCATACAAATAAATTATTTTTTCATGATATAAGTCAGGGGTATTCAATTAAAGTTCCAAGAGGCTTGACCTCTATATTTTCTTCCAAGCAAAGTTCCGGACAAAACAAATAAATAAATACATTTTTACATGTATTGTATTTTTATATTTAGACACATGAGAGGCCATGTGAAATAAAATAAAAAAATACTGTTTATGTTCAGGGTTTTCCTCCTGAAATCTATACTATTTTAATATTTTACTTAAAAGTATCTAGCCTACTAAAACAGTGTAGTTACAATAATCAAAACATTCTCATCTTGAGTAGAACGATAACTAACAGTTTCAACGTTTAAGTTCCATCCTAGCCATCTAACAACAATTTCCCCAATTATAATTAGGCCTATATATATTTTTTTTTTTTAAATGTTCTTCAGAACAGAATGGTTCTTCAGAAACATCTTGTCACATCTGGTTTGAATAGTCAGAGTCATAGGTAATAGATAGATATATAGTAAGAAAAATAACTACATTTGCCGCATTGTTTTTTTCTGCTGTGTTTTAGTGAAAGTAATCTAGAATTTTGCAGCTCACCATGTTTCTGTTGTTGTTTAATAACCGCGCCATCGGCAGCTCTTTAACTTGGCGCACGTCCGGAAAGAGAGAGAAAGCACACAGAGCTGAAAAGGCTTGAATAAAGCGTGTTTGGCTTTAGATAAAAATACTAGAGGATATAGCGCTGAAAGATATTTACCATAAATGACCCTGAGCACATGTTATGTGATCCGCTCTGCTATTTTGACGCGCTGCTCACTTAAAATGGTGCTGCTGTCACAGCTCACGGTCTGGATGGATGCCGGTGTGCGGATGCGGTCCGTCTTTTGAAAATGAGTTATATAAATATTTAAGGTTAGAAGACTGGAGTTGCTTTTAAAATATTCACGAGTCCTTTTCCTCGAGCTGAGTCAAGTCTGAAGTCATTTCAGGTCGAGTCTGAAGTCAAGTCTGAAGTCTATAAAAAAGAGACTCGAGTCTGAGTCACTAACTCGAGTGCCCATTTCTCGTGATCGTGGCACGCTCCCTACTTGGCTCGCCTTCACACGTCCGCTTCATCTGCGAACTCCTCTGTCGACAACGCTGAAGAAAAGGTCTAGTAAAAGCTGACTCCTCTGGATGAGTCAGTAGCCACACACCTCTGCCCGCCCATTGCCATTGGATGGAAAGCGAAGGTCACTCGCCCCTCCAGACTGTGCAGGACAACGTCTGCCCTCACTGGACGAGCTTACTCCTCTGCCAGGCAGGCGGCCTCAGCTCTGCACTCCATGGCCGTGCTCCAGGTCTTTCAGGCCAAACTCCTCCAAGCAATGGATGAGTCCGGACCCGATCCTGCAACTTTCAGAGAGCTGCACAGTGCAACAGACCTGGCCCTTCGAGCTGCAAAGGTGACAGCACAGGCCATCGGGTGATCAATGGCCAGCTTAGTGGTGCTGGAGCGCCACCTGTGGCTAAACCTCACTGAGATCAAGGAGGCTGAAAACGTCCCGCTCCTCGACTCTCCGGTCTCCCCCACGGGGCTGTTTGGACCTGCCGTCGAGGGTTTTGCAGAGTGCTTTACTGCTGCACAGAAGTCATCCCAGGCAATGCGACACTTCTTCCCTAAGTGCTCCAGCTCTACAAATGCCACCAGTCGCCCTAAACCTGCACCAACGCAGCAGCCAGCGAAACCTGCGCCACCGCCTGCTCAGCCTACTCAAAAGCTTGAGCCTCGATAGCGCTCTCGCTCGGCCAGACGCTATCCATTTCCGAAGCGCCAAGGACCCCGGCCCAAGCTGACACTGGATCCTGCACCTCAGGCATCGTCCTGATCCACTGGACAGAAAGAGGAGGGGACAAAGTTTTGCCATCGCTGGACCACCCCCCAAACGACCTCTGTTATGCCCCCAAGCACCCCGTTCTGTTCCGGGTGCCGGTGGCAGTGTATTTGTTATAAAATTGGTTATGAATACTGGGCCCATTCTAAAAGCGCAAACACAAATAGCCGCTGTTACAGTGAGAAAAATAAAACACAAACATTTTCAAAAAGAGAGAACTTTTCCCCTCATGGCGATCTACTACTCAAACCAATCCAACCCCTCGCCACACGGGCCAAGGCCTGGCAGGCCATCCCCGGTGTGTCAGATTGGGTATTGGGGATTATAAAACGAGGTTACTCACTTGAGTTCACTTGAAGACCCCCACAATTCAGCGGCGTGGATCCCATCTTACCGCAGAGCAAGGACACTCATGTCCTGCGCTCCGAGGTGATGGCTTTACTGGCAAAAGGAGCCGTAGAGATGATCGCGCCAGCTCAGAGAGAGTTAGACTTCTACAGCTGCTACTTCCTCGTCCCCAAAAAGGATGGCAGTCTCCGGCCCATCCTTGATCTCAGGCACCTGAACTGTGCCCTCATGAAACGGCCGTTCAGGATGACTACTTTGAAACAGATCCTCTCGCAAATATGCCCAGGAGACTGGTTCTTTTCTCTGGATCTGAAAGACACTTACTTTCACATCCAGGTAGCCCCCCTTTACAGACGATTCTTGAGATTCGCTTTCGAGGGGGAGGCATATCAATACACGGTCCTGCTCTTCTGACTGTCCCTGTCCCAGCTCACTGTCTCCCAGCCAACGAACCTCGTTCCTGGGAGCACTCTTCACTGGTGCTACAGCTGGGCCTGCTTCACATGGGACCCCTTCAGTACTGGCTGAAACAGCAAGCTCCGCCCCATGCATGGCGTCACGGACACTTTTGTGTCAGGGTGAGCCAGGCCTGTGTGGCAGCTCTGGCCCCTTGGAAAGACCCCCAGTGGTTCAAGCAGGGCGTGATCATGGGCGTTATTTACAGAAGGAAGGTGGTCTCAACAGATGCTTCCAACACAGGTTGGGGAGCTCTGTGCGAGGGCAAACCGGCCTTCAGCTCCTGGTCAGACACAGAAGGTCGGCTACACATCAACTGCCTTGAGATGACGGCAGTATGTCGAGCTCTTTAGATATTCTTACCAGACCTGAAGGGACACCACATGCTAGTCTGCTCAGACAGCATGACAGTGGTGTCTTATATAAATCGCCAAGGTGGGCTCGCCTTTTCGAGATGGTAAAACGCCTCTTGGAGTGGGCGCATCTCAACCTGCGGTCATTGAGGGCAGCACATGTGCCTGGCGTATTGAACCAAGGAGCAGACATGCAATCTTGGAGCAACATCCCCTCAGATGAGTGAATACTCCACCCACAGACGATTCAGAATATCTGGGAGATCTTTGGCAAGGCAGAGGTCGACCTCTTACCCTCAAAAGACAACTCTCACTGCCCAATTTACTTTTCAAAGAACGAGGATGAGTTGGTCCATGATTGGCCCAACCTCCTCCTGTATGCTTTTCCCCCGATTGTTCTGAGCCCTGAGGTAGTCAGACGAATCAGGGATCACAAACACAGAGTCCTCCTAGTGGCCCCGTCCTGGAGCACCCCTGTGGCCCATTCCCCTGAGGCAAGACCTCCTCTCTCAAGCGAACAAGACGATGTGGCACCCCCAACCCGAGTTGTGGGTTCTGCACCTCTGGGCTCTCGACGGGAATCAACAGATCTTCCAGAGAGTGTCCAAAATACTATATCACAGGCTACAGGAGCTGTTGGATAAGGGCCACCCCCCTTCCACGCTCAAGATCTATGTGGCAGGTATAGCAGCTTTCCACGCTCCTATAGCCGGACAGTCTGTGGGCAAGAACAAGCTAGTTGTTCATTTCCTGAGGGAGTCCAGGAAGCTCAATCCGCCTCGGCCCCCTACAGTCCCTATGTGGGACCTGCCCACGGTCCTGAGAGCCCTCAAGGGTTCCCCCTTCGAGCCACTACAGTCTGTGGATCTAAAATCCCTATCGTTAAAAACTGCCCTCCTACTGGTGTTAGCATCGATTAAATGAGTAGGTGACTTGTAGGCGCTCTCGGTGAGCCCTGCCTGCCTTGAATTTGGGCCTAATGACTCCAAGGTCATCCAAGACATGGATACAATCCTAAAGTGCTCTACACCCCGTTTAGAGCACAGATTATCACTCTCTCTGTGCTTCCTCCTTCAGCGGAAGATCAGAAGTTAAACCTTTTCTGCCCTGTCAGGGCACTGGGAATTTACATTGAGCGTTCCACCCCATTCAGGCAGTCGGAACAACTCTTTGTATGCTTTGGATGCTGCACCAAAGGGTCCCCAGTTACAAAGTAGAGAATTTCTCGATGGTTAGTTGACGCTATTGCGCTAGCATACTCCTCCTTGGGCCATAGGAGTTAGAGCCCATTCCACTCAGGGCGTGGCCTCATCTTGGGCATAGTCTAGCAGTGTGTCCATGGAAGACATTTGTGTCTAGCACATTTGTGTCCGGCAGCCGGCTGGGCCTCGCAGTCCACATTTGCCAGGTTCTATAACTTGGACATTCCGGCCTTACAGGCTCAGATTCTATCTGCTTAAAGGGGCACATGCCCGCTTCAGGCGAGTATATTCCTTGTACACTCTTGGCCCTTTCAGAAGTACTGAGGCTATACAGAATTATTTGGAATGATTGTCAGAGGCATCGGTGAGTTCAGCCCTCTTGCCTCCTGCGAGGCTCACCCTGCTTATACTTGGTCCCTCTGAGCATTATTTGCTCAAGGCCAGTTCATGCCAGTCATTCCTCTTTCATGGCATGGCGTGATTGTATTGGTTCCTCATAACTGTCTAGCAACGCAGTATGAGTGTAGCATTGAAAAGGAATGTAATCTGTTGCTAACGTAACCTCGGTTCCCTGAGATATGGGAACGAGTACTGCGTTGCCGGCTGTGCCATGATGCTGCACAACTCAATGTCGTCGCTTCAATCGAATTTGACCTGAGATCCTATGGTGCAATGCCCGCTTATATAGCCAGATGCCTCCACCCATTCTGGTGGGCTTCCTCCGCTGCCGAGCCATTGGTTCAATTTTAATTCACTGCATGAACTAATGGCCGTGCAGTTTCACTGCATGATTGTAAAGGCTTCAGTCATCAGAGAAAAATGAGTTTTTTTTCCATAAGCAACTAGCGACGCAGTACTTGTTCCTGTATCTCAGGGAACTGAGGTTACGTTAGTAACCGAGTATGTTACTTACCATGTGGGGGTGATGGTTCTGGTCTTGTGTCTGTACAGAGTAAATGTAACACTTTCCTTGTGGTACCATTCAGTTTAAGGCCTTCAAAAGTTTCCATAAGGACCCGATCAGGTGATCCAGCTATTTCACGGAGCTCAGATTTCTTTATATCATCGCCAACGCCAATAACAGTTATTATTATGTTCTTGTTTTTGAGATAACTTAATGCATTCAAGTCCTTTGAATCATGAGCATATCCATCTGTGATCAGCAAGAGATTCTGAGTGACTCCTTCATCTATTCTGGATCCATTCTCTCTTGTAAAATAGTATCTAATATTTCTCAGGGCGTCCCAAGTACCTGTGCCCTGCTTTCGTTGTGCAATGTCATTCATAGCTTTCTCCACTTCTGCAAAACTATTGTAGTTGTTCAGGTGAAATTCATCCAGGAATTTATCACTAAACTGAGCAACACCCACTCGCCATTTGTCTTGAGCAATATCAAACTCTTTCACAATGTCAATCATGGTTTTTTTGAGAGTATTCCAACTTGAATCCTTAATTGACTCTGATCCATCAATTAAAAAAACAAGGTCTGCTACCTCCATCTCACAAACTAGAAAGAGAAACAAAAAAAAAAAACATTAGGACTACATTAATGGACAGTTCTGGAAAGCAACATTAAAGTGCAACATGAAGTGAATGAAACATCCTGCAAAGTTTTAAATCTAAAAAGTGCACTGTGTATAAAATTATTGTCTCTCAAAAGAAAGAGTCAACTCTGAATCATTGAAACGAGTCATTTTTAAGATGAATCCCAAGCCGTTTCATGTTGAGGTCAACATGAAACATTAGCATATTGCCTTGTTGCGTACTCAGACCTGGGAAAACCTGATTTTCGCGTTGGTCTGAATGAAAATGCAAATTCATTCTTTGCCAATAGGTGCTGCTTTTGGAGCGTTAAAAATAGCTGTTTACCCGGTAACAGCTGTACACAAAGTAGCACTGTGTTCACAAACGCTGCTTTAAATGAAATCGACCAATCGAACCAATCGCTGCAGATTAGCATCACGCAAAGGAGGGGTTTGGAAAAATTAATCATTGCGTGAATCGTTTGGGAGTCGTTGAGCAAATAAGTGAAAAAGTGAAAAGTGAAGTGACATACGGCCAAGTATGGTGACCCATACTCGGAATTTGTGCTCTGCATTTAACCCATCCAAAGTGCACACACACAGCAGTGAACACACACACACACACCGTGAACACACACCCAGAGCAGTGGGCAGCCCTTTATGCTGCGGCGCCCGGGGAGCAGTTGGGGGTTCGGTGCCTTGCTCAAGGGCACCTCAGTCGTGGTATTGAGGTGGAGAGAGCGCTGGACAGTCACTCCCCCCACCTACAATCCCTGCCAGCCCGAGACTCGAACTCGCAACCTTTGGATTACGAGTCCAACTCTCTAACCATTAGGCCACGACTTCCCCACTTTTACCTTCCCCAAATAAGGTAAAAGTAAATGCATATTATAAGAAAATGAAAGTGTTTTTTGACCTTCCATGCATGTCAACCTGTTGTTGGGGACTCCCAAAACCAAAAAAATGAACCTTTCATAACTCATAATAGGGGCACTTTAAGTCTGTGAAACTGGGGGAAGTGTTTAGTGATAAGAATTAGACTTACTTGGTTTGGTAAGATCACAGAGCTCTTGGGTGATTCGTTTTTGTAGTCCACGCAGATCCTGGTAGGTGTCTGCATAGTGCACTCTTCCTTTTTTTCCCAACATCTCCTTTAGCTGTTGTTTATCGGCATCTTGGGTACCAATAGCAAAAAAGTAGACCTCTGAATCTGCCAGTGATTCAGGCCATGTTGCCAGACCACTTAAGTCATTAACCTTGCCGTCTGTTATCAGGAATAGCACTTGGGGAACATTCTTTGCTCGTCGCCCACCGTGTGTATCACCAAAGTAGGAGAGTGTATAGTTCAGGGCTTGAGCCGTGTTTCTGCTTCCTCTTGAAGCTTTGAGGTTTGAGATAGCCCAGAGAATATCAGTTTGACTGTAGTACTGATTTAGTGTGAACTCCAAACGAGGGGTATTAGAGTAGGTGATGGCACCAAATCTTACCCGTTTTTCTCCAACCACAGATTTGCTTACCGTATATTCCATTAAGTTTATAATTTCCTGAAAACCATCTTTACTGGGACTTCCAGTGATGTCAACAAGGAAGATTATGTCAACCAGTTCTGCTGTCTTGCATTCTGGAAAGATACATGATCATAATGTAAGAAGTCATTTAGAAAATCCACCTACGCTTTTATTTGAAGTGGTTATTACTACAATGCAAACGAAAGCTGACAAGCATTTATGACATGACAAGCAGACATACACATGTGTAGGACAGGGCTATTCAATTGGCAGCCTGTCAATCCTGGGGGAAGAGTATGCACGCCTCAAATTGTTTTTGCACAAATTAGTTTGTCCACAAGGTGGCCACACTGGCCCTGGCCCTTGTTTCACAGCCGAAAAAGAAAAGTAAGACACTCAACAACAATAATCTACCGGAGACCGCAATATCAATAGACGGCAATGTTGACAAGCGCTCATGTGAGGGGGGTTAAGAGATATACGCAACTTGTTTAAATGAGATTAAATGTTATCTGTCATAACTTCTGGCAAGAAATAGCATAGACTGGATGAAGATGATTATCAAATGGAGTATAGTTTGAAATGCTGCGCATTCAGCTGTCCGCAAATGCTGAGCTTCACTGCTTCAACCAGCAAACACAGAGCATTCCTGTTTGGTTATTTTTTTGGGAATCAAATACTAACGTTAGGGGAACGTTTTTTTTTTTTTTTTTTTTTTTTTGTAACCTTAAAATTACAAACCAGAAAATTTTGTAACCAGAATGTTGCATGGTGATTTTTATTAAATAACCTAAAAATAACTTACAGAGCACGTTCCCTAATGGTTATTTTTAGGTTAATTTTTTGCAACAATAAAATAACGTTCTCAGAATGTTGCAGGGTTGTTATTTTTAAAATAACCTAAAAATAACTTACAGAGAATGTTCCCTAATGGTTAGTTTTAGTTTTTTTTTTTTTTTTGCAACCATAAAATAGCGTTCCCAGAACATTGCAGGGTGGTTATTTTTAAAATAACCTAAAAATAAAATAACAGAGTGTTCCCTACTGTTTATTTTTATAACCCTGTAAAACTATCTTTCCAATGAAAACATTGTAGATGTTTTTGTGTAATGACCTATACAGAGCACTGAAATTTATTTAATGCAGCATTTATTAAAATACAGAAATGAGATAAATCAAAACACGTTTTAAATTATAATATTAAGTCAGGGTTAAGCATAGAGTGATAACAGAAATCATAATTTCGTGGGTTTGGGATCTTCATTTACTGATCTGCACGCGCTGCTCCAGCCGCACGCTAGTGGAAATGAAAAATTAACAATCATTTAATTTTACTGGCTGACTGACTCGCTCGTTTATCAATCTATTTATTGAATGCAGTGGTGGGCTGTCACGGCCAGCAAAGCCTTTTCTGCTGGCCTAAACACTATCAGAATCACTGATTTAGTTTTCATATATTTTTCCATGAATGTGTATTAAGTTATTTACAATAGTCTATTCTCTTCATTTCATAGCTTTTCTCTGTTGCGCTCGTTGTGATGCTTCCTGTAGTGTATGTTTTCATTAGAGCTTTTGGTTTCACTTTATTTTGATGGTCCCTTTAAAACATTCTATTGACTATAAATAATGCTGCACCTACATTTCTACTAACTCTCATTAGAGTGTTAGTAGTGTATTAGTTGACTGGTAGGGTTAGGGTTAGGTTAAGTTGACACGTTCTTGCAAAGTTACTTATAGTCAGTAGAATATCTGTTGGGAGACCAACACAATAAGGAGTTAGTAGATATGAAGCAGACAGTCTACTAATACTCTTATGAGAGTTTGTTCACATGTAGTTGCAACATTACTTAGTGTCAACAGAATGTTCAAAAGGGACCATCAAAATAAAGTGTTACCGAGCTTTTATCCGATCATATTTCAGCAATCGTGTTGCCAGGGTCAAAGAAATCTGCCTAAGGCCCTTAGAATCAACTGTGCAGGCGTCTGTAGCCTTAAGTCAATGGCAATAAAACCATTGCTTTAACCAGATTTTGAGTTGGCAGCACCAGGGCCATCTAGCAGGCTTACAATAAAGTCGGCTTTTTCTCGTTCTTTGATTGGATGGTCAGAGAGCGTACTAGTCAAAACTAGCAAACAGCATCACTGTAAAACATTTTTGTTTTCACAGTATTATTACGGTTTCTCAGTTTCCTACCGTATATGATGTGTACAGTGGGTTATTTTAGATTTTCAGTGCATTCTGAAAAATATTCGCCTTCTGTAAATCTAAATACTAAAGTACTAAATGACTGCGAAAAACAACCACACACCTCCTCGGCACCGGCTCTGTGAAAGACTCATCATGAGTCTTTTTTTTATCACTTTATGCGTTGTATTCTGATGTTATTTGCAAGATATAAAGCCACGTTTACGTTTCCTTGCGTTTTAACTGGTCTTTTCCTCGTGACTGCAACGCTGCTGGCAGAGGCGGACTGGTGGGGAGAAAAAAAACGGCGTCGGTGTGAAAATGAGATTCCTAGGGGTACGTTAAAACACGTATACGCTTTTCTTCATCGTCTTGTATGAATGTGACTTGCTCACTTTCCTGGTAAAGCTGTGCTAACATAGTATTTTCCTCCCACAGCGAGCTGGCAGACAGTCGGGGAGACTCGTGAAGACGAAAAGCAGTAAGAGTTTGTTCAATTGTTAGGTCAACTTTAAAACACATGTAATCGCCTTATTTGTTTTATATCAATGATATCTGTAAGGTATAAATAAGTCTGACTTAATAAATGTCTGTATAGAGATGACGTGACCCTTCGGCGGCAATGCACGCATAGTCCTTTGCTCTGCTCACTTTATCAGAAATTGTATATATTCTGTCAGTAAATTTTGAACCACTCTTTATTTAACTCACTATGAGTGCCCCAGCAGTCAAGGACAGCCGGAAAAGAGAGAGTGGACAATCGCCAATAAAGAAAAAATTCAAAAATCCACCATCTCCAGAGAGGATTTCAATGCTGCTATAGCTAACGGTATCAAGCTAGCGCTTAAAGAGCAAAAAACTACTCTCTATTCTGTAGTGGCTTCGACTGTAAGATAGACTCTGTACTGACCCCTGCACTCTGTGATCTACATTTGGATATACAAACGACCAACGATTTTGTAAAAGAGCTAAAAGCAGAAGTTGAAAAGCTAGCCATCGCAGCGAAACAGACACGTGACCTGGTCGATTCCATTGAAGCAGCTGCACGTGAGGATAGGAGGACAGTCATAAACTTAAGAAATCAGCTGGAGAAACTCACCGAAAAAATTACGAACATTGAAGATAGGAGCAGGAGAAATAACTTGCGACTGGTGGGGTTGCCTGAGAGGGCATGCTCTTTGGGGTTGCCTGCAGTTGGTTTCCTCAGAACTAATCTTTCCAAGTGGATCCCTTCCCTGAAAGGCTGTGACATCGAGATTGACTGGGCCCATCGCATGTATGACGGAAGGAAAAACTCTGATCGGCCACGTACTCTCATCTTCCGTGTACTAAGATGGCATGACAGATTGGCGATCCTGAAAGATGCTCGGCAGGCATATCCGGTGAAGTATATGCAGGACAATGTCACGCTACTATTTTTTCCCGACTTTAGTCCAGCCACAACTACCAAGAGAAAGAGCTTTAATCCAGTCTTGAAGAAGATGACAGCACTTGGTCTCCAGCCCTTCCTCACCTACCCGGCGGTAATTAAACTACGGCACAAAGGTGAGCAGATGATGTTCGACTCTCCTCAAAAGGCAGAGGATTTTGTTACTTCACTGTCACTGAAGATGTATTCTGCAGCGCTACAAAGCAGCGGGAAGACGTCGGCTACCGTCTCCATCCTCTCAGATCAACGAGGGAAAATAAACTATGAGGTCTGTGGTGATCCTAACTGCCCTGAAGAGGACAGTAACAAGGTGGCCATGGACACTTATTAATTTCTTTTTGGAATCTTACCCCTGCCCTGTACGTTTGTCCACTGATTGTTAAATAATAATTATTTATTTATTTTCTTTATTTTTATTAATTATTATTATTATTCTTTGGGCTGATGGAGAGCAGGTTCAATCACTACGCTTTTGGCTCTGTGGGCCTTTGGGGACTTGTCTTGTGTTGAAGTGGACTGGTCACGCATCAACATTTGTTTCTGTTGTTTATGCAGACCTACACTCTCTGTAATGTGCGGTCTGCTTTGGTTTTCATACACAGTTGTTTGTTGTTCCTTGTTTTTGCTTTTTTTCTATGCCCTTCAACAGACATCAATAATTTTATTTATTCTGCTTTTCTTTTAAAATGATTTAAGTGGATAGCAACGGCAGCACATAATATCCGCATTCTGATTGATCAGATTGCCTGTCAATCAAGCTCCCTGCGAATGGTCAATTATGTCAAAATGCTGGCTTTTGGCAAGTGACCTCGTAAATGCGGTCTTAAATGAGTTATAAAGTCCTAAATGACTGTAAAAAGTTGGGAGAAAACTGAATGCATGTCAGATCCACGTCATGTGCATCAGGATTTAAAGAGACAGTGCTGCTTTTAAAGTGAAACCTGATGAAGTCTGTCATTGATGGAAATCAAAGAACAAAAGAAAAAGATAAATCACTCTACTGCTCTAGTCACCAGTTAACTTTTGTAGTTTTAATAAAGATTAATTCACATTCATTTTATAGTTTATACATACACAATTTATAGTTTATGTGAGGATTGTTTTAACATCACCTAAACTTAAAGTTGTCATATTTTCCAGAGCCTATTAAGTGTTAAAAATGATGGCTTTCAATTATACTGTAATGTTTATTGTGCTGTAATTAATGGCAAAAAAAAATTGAGGGAAAATGCATTTAATAGAGATATCAGTAACACTATTGGTATCAATGATAATGGCCTTCATTAATAGTAGGCTACTTAGTAAAAAGATGTCATTAAACCATATTTAAAATATAGCATCTTTATGTTGTTTCTACATTAATTTGGAGGTTTAATGCGAAATTATGATAATATAAATATATTAATGTGATTAATCGTGATTATTGTGAAAATGTGCAATTAATTAGTCACTTTTTTTCAATCGATTTACAGCACTAATGTTAACCTTTTATAGATGTTATTGTTGGTAATATTAGTTCATTTTACAGATAAATATGCTTTTCAATTTAATTTCTAAATTTATAGGCCTCCCCAAAAAGAGACTGGGATGAGCCCCCACCCACTCGGCCCCCTTCAAATTTTCAATTTGATAATCTGGCCCTTGAATGAAGGTAATTGAATAGTAATAGTAGGACATACAAATCATTAATGGCAAATCAACCATGAGCCATAAATGTCTACATGCTATTACTGGTCAAATTCAGGAGATTTTGGAAATGGAGTGGATATGGAGCACGAGATGAGTACTTTGTGTGCATTTTCATGGAGAAGAAAGACGTTTATAAATGTGTGCACTTTAAGGAGTTCACCAACATGCAGATGCCCTCAAATGTAACAGACATTGACTAAAAGCCACAAAACATTTTTTCCCAAGGGATTTAACATCAACTAACAAGATGTGACCATCTCAAAATCTCAGATTTGGTTTGCATACCTGTGTTGCAGATCTTGTGAAGGACTTCATTGCTTAATTCTTTTGGGGATGCAACTGCGTCTTCGAAGAACACTCCATCATGGGATCCAGCCATGGCAAGAATCTGAGATCTGTTTGCATGTCTCATACCAATGGCTTTAATGTTGATGGAATTGTCTCTCAAGTTTTTAGCAGGCTCGGCTACATCATCCCTGCTCTCTCCATTCGTAAGAACTATCAAAAACTTTAGAGCATTGGATCGTCCTCCTTTAGAAATGTAAAAAGACTGCAATACTTCTGTAAGTGCTTTTCCAGTATACGTTTTTCCATTCATCTGTTTGATATTTTTAATTTCCTGTAATAATACAACTTTATCATCAAATGTATTTAAGGAAAACTCCTCATTTGGGTCTGTGCCGTACTGAACAACCGCCACACGCTCTTTGTCCGGTCCAATTGCAAATTTACCAATCACAAGCTCTAATATGTGCTTCATATTTTCAAAGTCCTTAGCACTAACACTTTCTGATCCATCAAGAAGGAAGACAAAATCTGCAAAAAGACCTACACAACCTAAAAATAAGAAATTCATAAAGTGAACACTTCTGTGAAAGAAATCTTGAAATAAATTCTATTTAGGCCAACAGAAAAAACTAAATCAAGAAGAATACCGACAGTCATTTATCTGCATGCGCTATTATTTCATCACCCATTCAGTTAAAAAAAATTGTGCAAATCAGGTAAAAGTTCAAACATACAGTATAAGCATATGCAAATTAGCTGAATTTCTCACCTTCAAAGGAGCATATTTCTGTAATGATGTCTTTCTTGATTTCATCAAGGAAATCATAGTTTTTCACATAAAATGTTTTTTGTGGGCTGCCAGATATTAATTCCAGCTCTGGCACAGATGCATCTTTCACACCAATAGCATAAATATTGACATTCTGTTCTGTTCTCAGATGTTTAGCAGGGACTTCTACCGACTCTTCTGTCCCTCTAGACTCGCCATCCGTGATGACAATCAGGATCTTTTCCCCACGTGTTCGTACTGCATCTTCGAAGAGCGGGATCATTTCTTTCAACCCCAGATCAGTCCTGGTGCCCCCTCCCTCCTTTCTGAGGGCATTCACTGCCTTTTCAATATCAGCTTTTGTGTTATAGTCATGTAATCGGAAAACTATGGTTGCATGGCTTGCAAACTTCACCAATCCAAAGCGCACATGGTTATTTCCAACCTCGAATGCTTCAAGCCATTTCTTAGTAAAGTTCTTCATATCATCAAATTCTTCATAGGATATACTTCCTGATTCATCCAGAAGAAAGTATATGTCGGCTTTCATTGTTTTCTTGCAATCTGCAGTGGAGTGAAAGAAGATTTAGAGCATTCAGATAATAATTTTTTTTTTTTTTTTATCTTCACTGTGCTTTTAGGGCCAGTAATAATTTAAAAGAAAATGAGTAAAAACATCTTACCAACCTTGTAACACAAAGCTCTGTGAGGCTCTAGGTATGATGGAAGCTGTGATTTCATTGCAAAGTGTTTTGGTTAAAATATTTGAAAGTGAATTTAGTTTATCAAAGCCTTCCACGTTGAATACAAACTTCTTATGTGGGTAGGATGCAATCTCTCTCAAGTCATCCTCCACGGTGTCTTTGATACCAAGCGCAAATACAGTAACGCCAGCTCGCCGCAATGCTGCTGCAGCACTGGTCACATTATCTGTTGACTTTCCATCAGTGATAACAACAGCAACCTGCTGAACATGCTGATCTCTTCTGCTGCCTCTTGCTTTGGTGAACACATGCTCTTTGGCAAACTTCAGAGCAGCTCCAGTGTATGTTTTACCACGACCATATGGCATGCTGCTGATGTAGCGCAGGATGTCAGACTTATCCTTGAAGGTGTTGAAGTACACATCGGCTCGAGGAAAGTCACTATAGAGAACCACAGCTATTTTAATTTTTCCCTCACCCACATCGAGACCTCTGATGGTGTTCTTGAGAAAGTAGCGTAAAAGTTGGAAGTTTTTGGATCTGATATTGCTGGACTGATCAACAATAAAAGCGATATCTGCCACCACGTCAAACATGCACTCTGTCAAAAAGACGAGAACTTTAAAAACCAGTCTTTTGGATTATGTACTACATAATAGTATTTCAAGTTCTCTAAACAAAGGAGAAAATTAGAACAGTTTATAGGTTTTATAGCAAGATTAAAAGATTATGCATGCACTCACCCCTTCCAACTGCAGCATCTTCCCAGGTGTCAATGGAAGACTTAATTTTCTGTTGCACTTGTGGGATGTTACCTACTCCTAACTGTATGTAGCTGTGTGGTTGACTAGAGATGTACTTCATCTCATCTGCATCAGCTTTGTTCAAGCCAACGGCAAAAACTGTCACTGCATCATTTTTGATTGTGCGGGATGCTTGGATGACTCCATCGGCAGATTCTCCTGCTGAAATGACTAAAAGAAACTGCTTAAATCCTTCAGCGACACGGCTTCCAGTGACACTAGTGAAGAAATTTTTATGAGCATATTCAATTGCTTTGCCAATTCTACGATCCCCTGTGGGCCTCAGTATCAGTCTGCGAATAGATGACAGTATCTCATTCTTGGTCTTATCAGTATTTAGCAGAAACTCCTCTTTGACATTTTCACTGAACTGAGCCAAGCCGACACGATTAAAATCCTTTCCTACATTGAGCTGTGTGACCAGTCTTGATAGAAAATTCTTTATTGTTTGCTGCTCTTGTTTAGATGCTGAACTATCAACCAATATGAAGAGATCAGCAAATTTTGGTACAAAAGCTGAAGAGAATGGAAACAAAGGAATAGAATTACTTCTAAGAATTGCATCTAAACAATCATTTGTATGATGAGACTCAAATCTGATACATTTAAGGTAAGTTTTTGTTTGCATTTATTTTATGGTTTATATTCAACAATCCAATAAAGACTCAAAACAGGAAAGCATAGTAAATAAAATCTGTTACCTACTGACTGAAGCATCAGAGTAAAGCACACTTTGTTGTGTAGACTCTCTTTTAGACCTTGCAGTTCTTGATAAATGTCAATACTGAATAAGAACTCTTCCTGTGGGATATTAGCAATGGCACGCAGTTTTTCCATATTGCCCGTTCCCACCCGGATGACAAAGATGAAAACTCCCAAGTTTCGTAGTCTCTGGGAAGGTTCCTCCACATCATCATTTGATTCTCCATTTGTGATGACTATCGCAATGCCAGGAACATTCTTTCTGGCCAGACTAAAGTAATTCTCACGGATAAAAGTCAGGGCCTGACCAGTGTTGGTGCCTCCTCTACGGTAGATGAGATCATTCAACTTTTGGTGCAGGTCTCTCTTATCTGAATAGGCACCAAACAGGAACTCTTGGTATGGTTTATCACTGAACTGGGCAAGTCCCACTCTCACCTTGTCAGGTCTAAGATTAAAACTGTCCACAAAAGCATGGAGGAACTTCCTCACTTCTTCAAAATCACTCGCTCCAATGCTACCAGAGGAGTCCACAAGGAGCACAATGTCTGCTTCAGCAGTATCGCTGCATCCTAGGGCAAATGGAAGAATTTTATTAGAACTTTGACCGCTTGATCTTAATTCTTATGTTTGTACATATAATAATACAAAGATCATTTAAAGGGTGTGCTGCAAATGTGCCACTGTCATTATGATGCCTTAACCTGAGACATTTTTTAATGTAAGCCTGTTCTGACTCAACCTGTTCTGTCTTTTCTACCTAATGGGTGTGACTTTTCTATAGAAAAAATTTCTTACAATTGACCCTTTGCAAAAACTCACCCTCCTTAGTTATTGTTGCTATATCGGACAAGCCATGCCGCTCTCACTCTACATATCATGTTCTCATGCAGTGAAAAATAGATAGCGGAATTGACAACTCACCGACAGACAAGACAGAGCAGTTTACTTCTGGTATGAAACAAGGACTGAGCTTTCAAATTTTGTAATTTTTTCAAGAAATTCAAACAATAAATACCATTTTATGGCTCTTTTATGTGTCGTGTCAGATCACTGAAGCGCCTCAGTTCAAGTGGAACATGAATGAATCATCTTTTCATATTTACTTAAAATATGGAATAAACATGAATGAACATCAGAACTTATTTTATTTCAACCACGGAAAGATGTCAATGCATACAATTTTTCAAGTTTAAATCCACCAAAGTTAATCTACTCTCCTGTCTAAATTGGTATTTGGAGAAAATGGCAGATACGGCATTATGACTGGTCAGATTGCCTGCAAAGGGTCAATTCCATGAAAAACTTCTAGTCTGTAGCTTTCAAGTTATGTGCATCAAAATCAGCACAGTCTTTCAGGCTGCTCTCACATAGTATGCTGTATTTCTAAAAATGATTAGACGTGCACATGGCAGATTATCAAAAATCTCCCAAAAACAATTTACATTGACAGAATGTTCTGAATCTTGTTTGGAATGTTTTTGATTTGATACAAATATTTAAACTGTATAACCTTTGAACTTCAAATTAACCCTCAAAATGTTTTAAACACCCAAGCAAGGCTTTGTCAAACAAATATTTAAAGAATCAAAAATACAAATTTTTTGCAACTTTTTTGCAACTGGCTACTGATCTCTTATCAGGTTCTCTCACTTAAAAGTTTCCAGTAAAGCTGTTACCCAGAGAAGCACGCCACTACTAGAGTTCATGTACATAATTGATAGTTTAAGTATGTTACCTCTTGACATCTGGATGGCATCTTTGTGTGTTTCCTCTACAGTGGTACACACCTCCTGGATTACACTCTGAGAGATTCCCTTCAGAGCTGAAAAGTCTGATACGCTGTAAACGTGCTGATCATACGGCTCGCTCGCGATCTGTCTCAGTAAAGTCTCATTCGCATCTTTGATTCCTATGGCAAATATTTTGATTCCCCTTTGCCTCAGCTCCTGAGCCTGTGACTCAACCTCATCTTGAGAATCACCATCTGTGATAACAATGGCAATCTGCGGAACATTCTGCTGTGCTCGACTTCCGGCTTTTTCAACAAAGTGTTGTTTCAGCATGAACTCCAAACCCTGGCCAGTAAACGTCCCGCCGGTTTTATATTGCAGATTTTGGATGTACCTAAGAATGTCCTGTTTGTTCTGGTAAGTGTTGAGCAAAAATTCAGTACGCTGTGTGTCACTGTACTGGACCAGACCGATCCTGATCTTGTCAGCGGCAACTTCTAAGTTCTCTATAAGCAAGGAAACAAATTCACGAATATGTTGGAAATTTTCCAGCCCGATACTGGCAGAGCCATCCACCAGGAATACAATGTCAGCCATGGTCCCCTGTGTACACACTGAGAGAAGTAAAACAGAGACTTTTAATTTTATCAACAACAAGACCAATCTGAATATATTGTAAATGTACTGAATCATCTCTCTCCTTACCAATGTTTTGGCCATTGCTGACAAGAAAACATAATGGCAGAACAAGGAAACCAAGTAATCCCCACTCCTTCCCCATGCTTGAGTTCCCTGTTTCTGAAAGAAAAAGCAACCAACGAGGTTGAAAGACTCTGCACAGCTTGTATCACCAAACAGAATTGCAAATGCAATATGCATGTTAAAAATACAGAAAAGAGACTGAGATCTTCCCATTTTCCCACAGATCTTTCCTGTTTTGTATGAAAAAGTGGTGCACGGATGGCCAAATAACAAACCGTCATCTAGCCGTGTGTCATCTGCAGCTCATTGATGCCAGAGTGGAGTGGAGACTGTCCGTGCATTGTTCACAGCAACTGGAGGGCCACGGTGCAATAAATCACCAGCAGCTACAACAGTGGTGACCAGGGCAATGTGTCACAGCACACAGTTCTTCTGCATATGGGCCTGCATAGCAGACCACCTAGCCAGATCCCCATGCTAACTACACACTATAGCCAACACATGAAAGGGGCTTGAGATCATCCAGATCGTCTCGTGGATGACTGGAAGAAAGTGGCCTGGAACCAAGATTCAGGGTGCATTACGTTGACAGCCAAGCGCAGATACGCCAAATACCAACAGATGCTATGGCAACTGGATGCACTGCTGGGCAGCAATGGCCAGTTATGCTGTGGGCAATGTTTTCTTGGAACATTTGGAGCACAATCCCTGACAGCTGACAAGTATTGTTGTGGACCAAGTCCACTCATTCATGGCAACTGTGTTCCATTCTGGTGATGGCCATTACCAACAGGATAATGCAAAATTCCATACTGCCAGAATTGTCAAGGAGTGGTTCAAGGGAGGAGTGGTTATAGTAAATATATATATATATATTGTGACGGATCGACGGCCCTCCCCCTCATCATCATCACCACCCCGTCCCTTATTCGCCGCCCTTCACCAGGCTCCCGACTGGAGTGGGTGGATGAGAGGAGGGGCGTGGGACCAACGTGGGCTGGCGGCGTGTGATGAGGCACAGCTGGACTGAATTAAGCCTCATCACCGTAGCTGTTAAATGCCGAGCGCGCCTCTCCTCGGGAGACCGGTCTCTTCCCCCGTGCATGCACGCTGGTGTCCTCGTGGGTCCAGGAAGGGTGCGTCGAGGGACATCGCGCCGCCGAGGATGTGAGCCGCGGAACCTCCAGGGTCATCGTGCAAGCCGCACCCGTATAACGGCCGTCGGGCCAGGATGCCGGGCCGTCCATCCCGCCAATGCCCGTAAGAGGCAGAAGAGGAAGAGCCGCCGCTCCAGAGAAGCCGCCGCCCCTCGTGCCCAGGACCGCGGGAGCGTGTGCGGCCACCTGACTCCGCCCCTTGCCTGGACCCTTCCCTTCTGGAACACTGCCCTCCTGCACAAGCCCCGAAGCACATCGAGGACACCAGATCCCCCCCTTCTTTGGACACTTCTTCCCCTGGACACTTTTATTTTATTATTTTTGTTCAATAAAAACCTCTCCGAGGCCTGACGCCACACCCACTGTGTCTGTCGTTGGCTCCTCCCGTCACAATATATATATATTTGTGCTGTCAATAAATTCACATTTTTAATTGGATTAATCACACTCTTATCATGAAATTACTTACACACTTATCATGAAATTAAGCATATACCATTTATCTTGTTTGACAAGTTCATTTTGTCATTTTTTGTCATATATATCCAGCAAAGCAATCCACCAGATTGAAGACTGATTCTTACAAAATTGTATTTTCTGCAAGCTTAAAGATACATTTAGACGTCTTTTAAAAAAAGAACCAAAGAACCAAGTGATATAAGAAGTTTATATAGAAGGGATATAAAAGGTAATATGGAAGTTAAAGCACACATTACGAAAAAAAAAAAAATTCAATGTACAGTAGACAAGTCAAGTTGATAATGAACTGGACTACATGGAGATACCAAAAATTCCCTAAACCAACCACCTTGAGCTGATTGCTACATACTACTACAGTACACAGATCCATTCAGAATGACTAAACAGAGCAACATACACATATTAAATCAAAACATTATCCTGAAGGTATAGAAACAACGTGAATGTACAGAAATGTGTCTGTGCATCAATACAATGTATGATCTGTGCAGGGGCGTAGCCATTATTTGACAGAAATGTCGAATGTAATAATACCTTTTTTTTTTTGGTCTAATTGACAGGTTTTATTTTTCTTATCTCTTACTTAATTGGCTAAGAAATCAAATACACTGATGGACTGATGAACATTTGTCTCATGGTCTGCATTTAAAGTCACACCAGAGGTGTTCAGCTGGGATTAGGACTTTGCTTTCTGCAGACCAGTCAAGTTCTTCCACACCGATTGAATCAATCATTTCTTTTTGAACCTTGCTTTATACACAGAGGCACTGTAATGTTAAAATAGAAAAGGGTCCTGTCCAAGCTTCTGCTATAAAATTTGAAGCACACAATTCCCTAGAATATCATTATATGCTTAAACATTTGTAGATTTTTACTTATGGACATTACTAAAGTAGTCAACTGACAATTTTATTTTGTTAATATATATCTGAATATAGACAAAAATGTACAGTACTTTGCTCAATTGTATGACAATCTCAACAAAAAGCAGAATACCTGAATATCTGTTGGCTAAAAAAAAACATGACAATTATAATTGAAATCAATTATAGGAATTATTTAATTCAATGTTACATTTTATAAGCAAAGACTTAGTGTACTGGATAGCATTTCATAAATAGCATAAATAAGTTTATGACAACATAAACCCTGTTTTGATATTATTTATTTATTTATTTATTTACTAACTTTTTTATTTTATTTTTTTCCTCTAACCAAACTCTTACATTTTCCAATGCTACTCAACAAGCACCATTTTTTTAAATGCATTTTTACAGCATTGCACATTGTAACCAATAACACACGATGCTGTTGAACATATGAATGCAGTGGGCCAATTAGAGGTGTTCAGATGAGTCATCGCTGAAACATCAGTTTTGTTCAGTGTGAGCGCTCTCTGACTGAATTCCGGACTCTCGCAAATTCTCTCATCATAAAAAACAAAGTTCAGGAGACTTCCGGTTATGGCGGCGCTAGAGTGAGACACGGTAAACGGAGCTCCCGAATCGTTTCATTTAAATAACCCTCTCTAAAGACATTTATTACGACGAAAGTACGTTATATAAAGTAGTAACCTCGAACATTCTGATAAATATGCCGAATCCAAAGAAGACGGACAATAAAAAAGAAGAAACTCAGGAAACGAGACTGCCATTATCTGACCTGCCGCCGTGGTTCCATGCAGAAATGGAAAAAGGTTTCCTCAGAATTCAGGAGTTAATCGACGGACGCCTGAGTAAATTCGCAGAATCCTTGGAGAAAATGGGAAATGAATTACAGTCAACAAATTCGAGAATGGTGGCTGTAGAAACCAAGCAGTTGGAGACGGAAGAGGCAGTAGCGGAGAGGAGAGGAAGAATTGTATAAACTTGTTAAATCATCTAAACCAACAACATGTATGTTAGACCCGATTCCATCTAATCTACTAAAAGAGCTGCTTCCAGAAGTCATAGATCCTCTTTTGGCTATTATTAATTCATCATTGTCATTAGGATATGTCCCCAAAAGCTTCAAATTGGCTGTTATTAAGCCTCTCATTAAAAAACCACAACTTGACCCCAAAGACCTAGTTAATTACAGACCGATCTCAAATCTCCCTTTTCTGTCAAAGATACTAGAAAAGGTAGTATCCTCACAATTATATTCCTTCCTAGAGAAAAATGATATCTGTGAGGAATTCCAGTCAGGATTTAGATCGTATCATAGTACTGAGACTGCTCTCATTAGAGTTACAAATGACCTGCTTCTATCATCTGATCGTGGTTGTATCTCTTTATTAGTTCTACTGGATCTTAGCGCTGCGTTCGACACTATCGACCACAACATTCTTTTGAATAGACTACAAAACTTTGTTGGCATTAGTGGAAGCGCCTTAGCATAGTTCAAATCGTACTTATCTGACCGCCATCAGTTCGTAGCAGTGAATGAAGAGGTATCATATCGATCACAAGTGCAGTATGGAGTACCTCAAGGCTCAGTACTAGGGCCGTTACTTTTCACGCTTTACATGTTACCCTTGGGAGATATTATCAGGAGACATGGTGTTAGCTTTCACTGTTATGCTGATGATACTCAGCTCTATATTTCTTCGCGGCCCGGTGAAACACACCAAATTGAGAAACTAACGGAATGCATAGTCGATATAAAAACTGGATGACGAGTAATTTTTTACTGCTAAATTCTGAAAAAACAGAGGTGTTAATTATCGGACCTAAAAACCCCACATGTAATAACTTAGAACATTATCTAACACTTGATGGCTGCTCTGTCAATTCTTCTTCATCAGTCAGGAACCTAGGTGTGCTGTTCGATAGCAATCTTTCATTTGAAAGCCATGTTTCTAGCATCTGCAAAACTGCATTTTTTCATCTCAAAAACATATCTAAATTGCGACCTATGCTCTCAATGTCAAATGCAGAAATGTTAGTTCATGCGTTTATGACCTCAAGGTTAGACTATTGTAATGCTTTATTGGGTGGTTGTTCTGCACGCTTGATCAGCAAACTACAGTTGGTCCAAAATGCAGCAGCTAGAGTCCTTACTAGAACCAGGAAATATGACCATATTAGCCCGGTTCTGTCAACACTGCACTGGCTCCCTATCAAACATCGGATAGATTTTAAAATCTTGTTAATTACTTATAAAGCCCTGAATGGTTTAGCTCCTCAGTACTTGAGCGAGCTCTTATCGCATTATAGTCCTCCACGTCCGCTGCGTTCCCAAAACTCTGGCTGTTTGATAATACCTAGAATATCAAAATTGACTGCGGGCGGCAGATCCTTTTCCTATTTAGCACCCAAACTCTGGAACAGTCTACCTAACACTGTTCGGGAGGCAGACACACTCTGTCAGTTTAAATCCAGATTAAAGACCCATCTCTTTAGCCTGGCGTACACATAACACACTAATACGCTTCTATTATTCAAATCCGTTAAAGGATTGTTAGGCTGCATTAAATAGATCAACCGGAACCGGGAACACTTCCCATAACACACGATGTACTCGTTACATCGTGAGTAGAATGGCATCTACGCTAATATTTGTCTGTTTCTTTCCTATGATTAGATGGTGGATCAGCACCAAGAGATGATGTCTGCAGGCCTGATCGTCGACCAGGACACCCAGATGACCCCCAGAGACCTCAATTAAAATACAATAAAACTAAAAAAATATAACTAAAAATATAATACAATACCTAACTACATAATACTACTATTGTTAGAACTTGAAATTTTTGAACTGTGGGTTTTGTCTGGTCAGAGGAGAACTGGCCCCCCGACTGAGCCTGGTTTCTCCCAAGGTTTTTTTTTCTCCATTCTGTCACAGAGGGAGTTTTGGTTCCTTGCCGCTGTCGCCTCTGGCTTGCTCAGTTGGGGACACCAAATTTCTAGCGATTATCGTCGATTTGATTGCACAGATACTATTTAAACTAAATTGAGCTAGACAATGGCATCTCTGAATTCAATAATGAAATGCCTTTAACTGAAAATTGAGTGTTTAATCTTATCATTATATATTACTGACACTCTGTCCTCCAATTTGATACTGTTAAGTGCTTTGACACAATCTGTATTGGTAAAAGCGCTATATAAATAAAGGTGACTTGACTTGACTTAACGGGCCTTCACAAAGATGTCGCGGATGTCAAATTAGCTGTTGACGATGAAATTAAACAGCTAAAAGATAAAATTGATGAACTTGAGAATCAATCTCGTCGTCAGAATTTACGCCTGGTCGGTTTTCCAGAGGGAGTGGAAGGTAGAAATGCTGTGGCTTTTTTAAAGGAATGGCTACCTAAGATCCTGGAACGGGAGGACGAGGTCTACGAAATTGAAAGAGCTCACCGCACCTTGCAACGGCGACCAGCGGAGAATGGCAAACCACGGGCCATTCTGATTCGTCTACTTCGGTATGGAGACACACTTAAGATCCTCAATGCGGCCAGAGAAAAGGGCAAGTTTACCTATGGCAACTCCACTATCATGATATTTCGGGACATGTCATCAACCTTGTTCAGAAAGCGACAAGAATTCAGTGCACTAAAAAGACAGCTACGCAACAACGACGTGTCCTATGTGATGCTTCATCCCGCGACGCTGAGGATTCAGCTACCAGAGGGACAAAGATCCTTCAACTCCAAAGCATCGGCAGAGACTTATCTTCGACAACATCATCCGCATTTGATCGCCGGATAAGACACTAGGAAATCGCACATCAACGAACTCAGGGGTTTGTAAAATATACTAAAGCAATCACCCATAAAGTATGTAAGTGTACCGAAGTAAGAGAGGTGAGCAAATCTTTTTTTTTTTTTTTTTTTTTTTTTTATTATTGTTTATTTTATTTTCATTTTTTTTATTATTTCTTCTTTCTTTCTTGGATGAACACTGACTTAATTCGGTCAAGAGTGGACTCTATACCCAAAATGTAATGTGATTTTTGTTTAATTGTTTACGAAAAGGTGTGAATTTTGGGTATGTTACTAGGAATGTTCGAAGTGAATAATACGTTTGTTTGAAAGTACATAATATAAGTATTTGTTGGGATTGACAGAAATTGCACGGGAGTTAGTTAGGATAAGTTAGAGGAAGTCAAGTTCGACTGTATGTTGCGGTGCATAATCAGTCATGGGGGTTTAAAGTTTCACACTTCGTTTGGGGAAGTGGTGGGAGTGGTAGGGGGGGTTGGACAGAACACATGTTTAATTTATTTAATTAGCGAGCTGATTGGAGATAAGTTTTTAAAGCGCTCTAAGATGGAAATAAAACAATTAATATATAGTTAACGGCAAGTACACTGCAATATAAGTATGTCATTTGGAATGTCAATGGGTTAAATCAAAGACTTAAAAGGAAAAAGGTAATTCTGTATCTCAGAAAACATAGCATTGGGATTGCTTTGTTACAAGAAACACACTTGACTGATTATGAACATCAGAATCTTAAAAAACAGTGGCCTGGACAGGTTTTCTTTTCTTCATTTACATCACAATCCAGAGGGGTGGCTATACTTATTGATAAAAATATACCCTTTCAAATGGAATCTGTTGATAAAGACAAATCCGGTAGATATATTATTTTAAGAGGAACGATTGCGATGCAATGGATTCTCCGGTGATTGCTCTTTCTTTAGATGCAGAAAAAGCTTTTGACTGAGTAGAGTGGCCTTATTTGATAGCTGTTTTGCATAAAATGAATTTCGGTCCAAAATTCATTAATATGATTCGAATGTTGTATGGAAATCCATCAGCAACCGTTCGTACTAACTCCGATCTATCTTCGCATTTTAATTTATCAAGGGGAACCAGACAGGGATGTCCTCTGTCTCCACTACTTTTTGCGTTAGCAGTGGAACCCCTAGCCGTAGCAATACGGGCAAACGAATCAATCTCTGGGCTAGAGATAGGAGGCTATGTACACAAAATATCATTGTACGCGGATGATGTAATGTTATATTTAACTAATCCTAAATCATCTCTGCCTACTTTATCTCAATTGTTGGAAAACTTTAGAGATATATCTGGTTATAAAATTAATACTAATAAAAGTGTTATGATGCCACTGAACTTGGCTGCGGAGAAAATGCCCTTAAATAACATCCCTTTTCTATGGAATTCAGAAAAGATAGTTTACTTAGGACTAAATATTCCTTCGAAGTTGGAAGAGACATATTCTTTGAATTATTCCCCATTACTCAAAAAGGTAATGAGAGATTTGGAAAGATGGATCTCTCTACCGTTATCACTAATTGGCAGGATAAATTGTATAAAAATGAACGTTCTTCCTAAATTTTTATTTTTATTTCAAACTCTTCCCATTTCTATTCCACAAAAGTTTTTAATAATCTCAATAGCTCAATTAGAAAATGTATTTGGAATAATAAAACCCCGAGGGTTAAACTTAAGACATTACAAATGGCATCTAAAAAAGGTGGATTACAGCTTCCAGATTTTGTGTTTTATTTTTGGGCAGCACAAATGAGAGCGGTATGGTTTTGGCAGATGAATAGTACTTCTCCACCTGCATGGATACAAATTGAAAGATATAATGCAGGGGAAATACCTCTAGATAAGGCCCTATTCATCCCCCTGGCTTGTGTTACGAAGGCAGTTAATAACCCATTCATTAGACATACTTGCAAATTGGGGTTTGAGGTCAGGAAAAAATATAATTGGCTACTGTTATTATATGACGACACTCCATTTCACTGTAACCCATCTTTTCCTGAGGTATTAAGAGATGGGATAACACAACTTTGGTATAAAAAGGGAATACAAGTGTTTGGAGATTTATATGAGGAAGACATTCTAATGGCATTTGAACAATTGAGAACAAAGTTTTCTCTTCCTGTTAAACATTTCTTCAAATATTTTCAGGTGAGAAATTATATTAATACAATACAAGGAGGTCATTTAAGGTCCCTCTCTTCACTTCCAATAGATAATACTATTAGAGAGAAAAAAGGATCTAAAGGGTTTGTGTCTTACATGTATGTTAATTTCATTGAATTGCATGGGGAGGACACATCATCTTCAAGACTTAAATGGGAAAAAGATCTGGAATGTAACTTTGAACAAGATACTTGGGAACTTATATGTGAAAGTGCTTCATCGTTTTCATTTAACAGTAGGCATAGATTAATGCAGTTCAATATTATACATAAGGTATATTATACACCTGAAAGATTGCACAAGATCAGCATTTCATATTCAGAATGTTGCCCTAGGTGTAAAACAGAGGTTGGTACATTGCTGCATATGTTTTGGAGTTGTTCTGAATTTGAAACTTATTGGAGAAATATAATACAAACTACTGACAAAATTGTTAATGTTAGGCTTCCATCTGACCCGAGATTTATGTTATTGGGGGATGAATCAACTCTTCAACTTGATCAAAGGAAGAATTTACGTTTTGTTAAGATGGCTCTGATAGCAGCAAAGAAATGTATAGTTATACAATGGAAATCAGAAGAACCACCAAGTCATATTTTATGGCTTAGAGAACTTTTGTCCTATGTGCCTGTTGAAAAAATAATGTTTAATCTGAAAAAAAAGTCATCAATGTTTGAAAAGATTTGGGGCAGATTTATTGCATACATGAATAATTTGGATGTTAAAATGCAGATGTGATAATGTAACCCTTCTTGACTTTAATTTTTTCTTATTGATTAATAATGGTATTTATTTCTATTATTATGTGGGGGGTTTTTTGGGGGGGTTTTTTTCTCTCTCTTCTTTTTTCTTTCCTTTATCTTACATACCAGCTCAGTGCCTCGCAATAATGTCCAACTATGTGTTCTGTCTAATGAAGGATGGGATAGGGGAGGAAGGGTGGTTAGAAAATAATGTCTACTTGTAAACTGTACGGAATTTGTAAATTGCTGATGTGAAAATAATAAATATATTGGGTCCCACTTTATATTAGGTGGCCTTAACTACTATGTACTTATATTTAAATTAATAATTTGGTACAATGCAATTATTGTGTACATACATGTTTTTACATTGTACTTATATTTTTAAAAATACCTATATGTAATTACATCTGTAATTAATTTCTGTTATTACATTTATAAATACACTGTTGACCCATCCCTTACACCTTAACCCACCCTTAAACCTACCCAGACCCCAAACCTGTCCCTAACCTTACCCGTATCCCACCTCAATAGCAGCAGAAGTGTTTTGCAATACAATATGAACACAATAAGTACACTGTACTTATTTTTTTATGTAAGTACATAGTAGTTAAGGCCACCTAATATAAAGTGTGACCATATATTGATTAAAAAAAAATAAAAAAAAAACAAAGTTCAGATGTACGTACAATGTAAGTAAGAAATTAATTTCACTGTGTAGACAGCTTAATTGATTAAAACGATAGTTTTGTTTTTTGAGAGTGCTTAAACTCACGATAGATCGAAGTTTGCTCGCTTTTCTGTGAATAACTGTAGAAATTAAAAGGTTATAATTAGCAACCTTTTTATTAAATTGTTATTATGTTAAATACAAATTCAGTCCTATTAAAATATTACTCAGTACTTGCCTAAAAAGATTATAATGTTTGTAGTTAATAGATAACACAGGCTACTTTTAGACTTAACCTGGAGTTGGTTCACCCTCCGTCTATGAGCAGGCCAATAACAATAACGGAAGCAGAGCTCATGCAGACTTGAAATGCAGCTTTAAATGTGTTAAGGATTGTCAGCCAGCTCTATGCTTCTCTCCTATAATGTTTAAAATCAGACCAGAGTCTATGAAAATACTGGCTAGTGAACATGACATTCATGACATATCTGAATCCAGAAAAAAAAGAGACTTGAATAGAACACATGAATAAAATCTATGCTTAAGATTGCTTTAATAGTTTATAAAACACACCTGAAAAAGCCAGTTATCTTTTCTGTGAAGTATTACTTCAAGTATTATCATGCTTCTGCATGGATTATACTGCAATTACCTAGTGCAAACAGGTCTGAATATAATCTAAATATAATAAAGGAAGAGAGTAAAGAGGTGAACTTACATACAGCCCTGGCACTGATGGGAAGTGTCCAACCCAAGAACTCTGAATGAGAAACTAAAAATCTGAAGCAGTTCACAGAAACTTATCAAGCCACTCCTCAACACCACAATTTCCATTTTAGCATGTACGAAACATGCAGACCCACACATGAATGACAGATTTGTTTAAATGACAGACTTGTATAATTTGTTTAGCTTCACCATTAAAAAGCTTGAATATAATGTGTTCACATTCCACTTTTGGATTATTACATATGTTTACAGCTTTGTGTTTGCTACGTCCTAAATTTCTTAGCTAATCTAATTTAGTTCACCGAAAATGAAAATTCTGTCAGAATTTCTTCATTCACTATCATTCCACACATGTAAGTGGTTGATTCTATGGAATAAGCTCTAAAATGCACAAAAAACCCATTAAAGTAGTCCACATGCTTCTGTGCTAAATTTCCAAATCCTCTGAACTCTTTAAAACTTTAAAACACAGACTGACTTCAAGTCGCTCTTCGTTGAAAATGTAATGTCAGGGAAGATGGTGAGCCTTTACATCTTGTGCTTTGGATACTCCAGTAATAAAACTGGACAATGTGAGTCACGTAGCGAATAGAATTCTCAAAAGATGGCTCAATACCAACTGTTCATGATCCAACTTCATCAGAACATGAAAGTACCGCACTTTGTATTTTGTGGATGTTTGCAGATCGCCTTTCTGAATGTGCTTGTTAGCATGCAACACGGATAATGTGGCTAAACTGACTGTATGCAGAAACTAGAGTTTTGTCTATTTATGTTTATTTATTTTTAAGAAGCAATAAATGTGCATTACAGATGGTAAGCATTTTTGGTTAAAAAAACAAAACAAAAAAACAACAGCTCTGGGGCCCGTTTTAATAAGAGGTTAAAACTTGAAATCTGAGTTGACTTACCCTGGGACGGGAAACTATGTTTCCGAATAGCTGAATGAGTATGTTGACTCTGAGTTAAGTTTAAAAAGTCATGATCGATGGAGCTCCGAAATTACAATTCACCAAAGCAACAGCATACTTCTGAGTCAATACGTAACTAAGTTCCCGCCTCAATAAAATGCAAGTGCATACAGCACGCCGACATTAAAACGCTATCTTTATGAGCAGTAAGTGTTGTCTCACATTAGGAGTTCTTTGAGGAATTGGACATGTGTGTTTAGACATAGGTCGGATGTCCAGATATCGGATATGTGTCTAATTAAAATCTACATTTGGAAGTGGCCCAGATTGGATGCTAAGAAATCGGATCTCATGTGGATTTTTTTTTTTTTTTTTTACACGTATGCAACAAATTCCGATCTGTGTCAGAAAAATCAGATTTTTTGTGCCATTGTAAATACAGCCTAATTCTTAATCACTGTTATATTATCAGAGGTGAAAACTGGCAGAACGGTAAGTTTTTTAATTAATATTAGTTTTTATGGTACCCCACAGGCCAAAAAAAAAAGGAGACGTGGAGAATAAATGAAGTATAAAAACATAATTCAATCAAGTAAAGCTTTAAGCATAAAAGGTTCATGGGTGTAAGCTACATGATTTAAACATTGGGCATATTAAATAAATATCATTCAGTGTCTATTTCAGTGTGCAGCAGCTTTCCCCAAATAGTCTAATGCTTTTTTTACATAGTTAAATGTTCTCTAATCCAAACAGTTTTTTTCTCTAATCCAAACTATTTCTTATTTAGAGTAATGAAATTAACATTTGACTTCTACTCAGCCAACAGCAAAATAATGATGAGCCAATGAAGAGGAGATGGTCACCATACAAAGTATTGGAAGAATATTATAATCCAACAAGATAAAGAATAACTGGTGCTTTTGTATTTGTAGAAAATAAAGATGACCAAATAAATTGACTTTTGGTAGTTCCTAGGATAGCAAAGTCCACTAAAATAGGTACAGCTTTTTCACATTTGGCACCCAAACTCTTCCTGATAACATTCAGGTTTCAGACACAGTCTCTCTGTTAAAATCTAGATTAAAGACACATCTCTTTAGCCAAGCATTCACATAATGCATCTTATAATCTTGTACTGCATTTATATCTGATCAAATGTACATTATAATTCTTTAGCTTGGGTTGAACAAATCATTTTTGCTTGAATAGAACAGCAGCTATGCTAATTATGTCTCTATTTGATTAACATCCCGTGGTAACTAGGAATTACTGAAGCGTCAGTCTGGATTCAACCCTTAAAAAGATCTGAGATGACCAAACACCTGAGAAGAGATGATGGCAACCCCTCAGAGGACCATGGAGGATGCCAACCCTCAGACAACATACAGAATTACCAAGTTAAGTCTGTCATAACTTAAATATATTGGGTTTCTGCTGTATGTAAGTGTATATGTATGTATATATATATATATATATATATATATATATATATATATATATATATATATATATATATATGTGTGTGTGTATGTGTGCATATGTGTATGTATATATATATTAACTTAATTTCCTGTAAAGCTGCTTTGCAACGATTGTATCGTAAAAAAGCGCTATACAAATAAACTTGAATTGAAAAATTGTGAATCATTTGTGTTTATTTAACAGCTGTGATGGTAGTTATGGCATATCTTGTACTACCCTTCCATCTGTCATCATTCCATTCCATACAGTAATCAGCTTAATTTTCAGAAGCTGCAATGATGCATGCCATGAATGCATCCAACCACATTGGAAATCCTAAAAAAAAAATCTAATTATTAGGTTATTTTCAGTGATCGCAGCCAGATGTTACCAAGTTAACATCATTTATCAGATTAGCCTAGTTTAAACGGATTTCCACACCACTGACCTGCAGTCCTGTGAGACTTTTTTTTTTTTTTTTTAAAGTTGCTGGTGTGTTCACATTGCCGACAGGTCCAGATATTTAGCATGCCAAATATTTTACAGCCGTCTGCAATTCTCTCAGATCATGTCTTTGATAATTCACACTGCGTGACTGTCACTCACTGGAATGAGCACCGATTTGCCTCCGATTTTGGGCATTTGACGGCGAGTGAAAATCGGGGCTAAAATCGTGCTGTGAACTCAGCATAACTCACCCAAACTTGTCAACAAGTCTACTTTACGTGAATGTGTGCTCCTTAGCAAGTAGTTGTGAATCACAGGTGTTTAGATGACTGCAGCTGGCAATGAGGCCGAAACCAGCACATTCAGTGCAAGAAGACTTTAAATTTAAATTGTTACATTTTTATTTATTTATTGCTTGCTATTTTGAGGTGCTCAGTTTTATTTTGGTTTTAGAAAATACACGTGATTGCTCTCTTCACAAATTAACTCTTTCTTGTTTGTGTTACATGTTCTCTGTGCCTTAGACTTTTATGTCACTTCCTGTCTCGCGTGGTGTTTGTTGTCAGTTTGTATCTTATCTTGTTCAGCTTATTAGTCTCCTGTATGTGTATGTATATATACACAGCTTTAGTGTTTCTTTAGTTCTTTGCGAGTTGTTGAATGTAATGGTTGTCTGTTTGTTCTTTTTGTTCCCTTTGGTTTTTGGCTTATTGTTTGTTCTAATTTTTCCATGAAATACCTGCACACAGATCCTTGCCTCTGCCTGTTTTCCCCAGCTTCTCCACAACGTTACAGTTTTTGACTGGCATGTCTCTTTGACTAGTGCATCTTTGAGTCTATATTTAGTATAAGTAAAATACTTAAGTACTGTTAAAATCAGATACTCTAAGGCTTTAACTCATGTTGTTTTGGAATTGGTGACTTGTAACTTGTAGTGGAGTAATTTTCACTGTAAGGTATCTGTACTTTTACTGGTTTTCAAGTACTCTTTACACCTCTGTGCATCCCTGATGTTATACAGGCTACGTTCAAACTGTCAGTTTTTGGGATTGACAACCTCATTTTCTTTGCAGGTGTGAATCTCGAAATGACGCATTCACACAGCAGCTTACAGTAGTGTCTTGAATACTGTATGAACATGCAACGGGTGTCAAGCACAGATATATAGGGTAGAATGGGGGAAACGCTCCCCTACTGTTTTTCCCAAAATAGATAAAGTTAGACACGTGTTTGTGCAGAAGAGCAGGGGCCAGTTGCATAAACTTAGCCATGTTAAGACTGTGTCTAAAGAAGTAGTTTGATCAACAAGCCGTTACCAAAGGGGTAATCAGTCTTATTTTTTAAATACAAATAAGACCAATCTACCTTTTCATAACTGATTTTAAAAAGTTATGGCCAGTCTTTAAGAAAAAGAATTAGATGACTAACTTTTTAAGACTAGTCTAAATGGTTTATGCAACCGGCCCCAGCTCTCTCACACTGTATGACATGACAGACAACTAGTAGTCCAGTCCTGTTCTGTTCACACAGCGTGTGTGTTCCCGAGAATGCGGTTGTGAGCCCTGAAAATTTACAGGTGTGAGTTCGGTTAGAGAATGTGGTTGTCACGCCCGTAAATAACCATACTGTGTGTGAACATAACCGTATTAAGGACTCAATACAGGACTGGCAAATAGGGTTGCCACCTTCAGCGATAACCCTGCTAAAAAAAAACTTAAAAAAAACAATAGAAGCCCAATAGAAACCATCACAGAAATTCCAATGGTTTCCATTAAAATAACATTATAAACCATTAGGTTTTTCCAGTAAAACCATTACAAAATTCCTTTTTGTAGTGTGTTTTGGGCATTTTTCCAATAGGATTTAACATCCCACCAATAGAATCCATCACATACCAGTAGACACCATTATAGTTTCCATTAAAACCAATGTCCCTTCCCTTTTCAGCAGGGAAGGGACACCCATTCACGATTAACACAAATAATCAGTGAGGAACTCATATCTCAACAATAAACGATGAGAAAACATGCTCAGGTATGTGAACTTGCAACAGAACACATTAATGTTATTTTAAATTTGATTATTTATAATTATTCATTATTATTAGTCTTTTTTTTTGACAGTTCTGCAGCTGTTACCTGGATGGGATAATTTTTTTTTTTTTTTAATAATTCATTTGCTTAATTTAGGACTACATTATTATGTAATTATTTGTCCCATTTATCTAAATAATTTAGCGTTTTTACACTTTTTAAAATGCCAAATTGTATATGACATAGGCCTATATGATTATTTATTATGTATTTATTCATGATTAATATAAATTATAAATTAATAAATAGGGTCATTAATTATAATCTATTAATTCATCTGTCTGATGGTCTAACATTAATTGTAATCCATTAATTCTTCTGTCTAATAATGTCTAAAAATATAATAATTATGTCTACCAAGCTCTGATAATGTATGGAAAATTATATTAGCGGACTATCCACATTTAAAACAATAGGCTTATAACTTTAGAAGCACGGATGTGTATGTCACTGTAGTTCACACAAAAATTCTGTCATAATTTACGCAGGTTGTTCTAAACCTGCATAAAGTTCTTTCTTCTGTTGAACACAAAAGAAGATGCTTTGCAGAATGTGGGTAACCAAACAGCTGCTGGTCCTCAGTAACTTCCATAGAAAAAATCCTATCAGACCAGAAACTGTTTGGTTTTCTTCAAAGTATCTTCTTTTATGTTCAACAGAAGAAAGACATTATTACAGGCTTGGAGCAACTTGTGGGTGTGTAAACAATACCAAAATTTTCCTTTTTGGGTGAACTGTCCCTTTAAGCCAGACAGTCCACCGTGAGCAACTGAAATGCTTCTCTGCAAACTGCATTCATCATTAGTTACAGGACAGACCCAACTTTCCCATTCATCCCTACATCTGGAGAGCCTTGTGTTCAAAGGGCAGATGTGAGCTCTAACCCCCGGTTTCACAGACAAGGTTTAAGGCTAGACTAAAATGGAAATCTGAGCTGTTTCAATTGAAAGAAACTTGCACTGACTGATCTTTAAACATGTCAGTGCCTTTGTTTTCTCTTAAGATGCACACCAGTAATGCTTTTTTCTAAGGCATGTTTATAAAAATTACTTAAATGTCCTCATTGAAGTATGGCCTAATCCTGGTTTAGTCTAAGCCCTGTCTATGAAACTGGGCCTAGATGTTTGATGAGCTCCTCCAATACTTTTTATGAAATTGATTTCATTATTACTGCTATTAGTATTATAAACAGTGCAAAATACAATCCGAATTATGGAAATGTTAGGACGTTTTTTATATTTGAATAAAATGAAAACTAAAAGACTTTCAAATCACATGAGCCAATATTTTATTCACAATAGAACATAACAAAAATTTTACAATTTTATGCACAAAATGAGCTCATTTCAAATTTGATGCCTGCTACAGGTCTCAAAATAGTTGGGATAGGTGGCATGTTTACCATGGTGTAGCATATCCTCTTCTTTTCAAAACAGTTCGAAGACATCTGTGCATCAAGATTATGAGTTTCGGGAGTTTTGGTGTTGGAATTTGGTCCCATTCTTGCCTGATATCACTGTAAAAAAAAAATAAAAAAAATCAGATAATATACTGGCAGAAAATTACCAGGACATTTTCTGTTAAATTTACGGACATTTCCTTCAACATTAAAATGGAAAATTTTCTTCTGTGCCATAAACGGACAATCCGTTATGCAGAAATTTCTAAAAAATTATAGCATAGGCCTATTTTAGTAGCAAATAAATCCAGCACAATATATACAAATTGAACAGGGTTTATTTTTACCTCATGTAAACATTCTTGAAAGTGCGTTCAGTAGCTTTTATTTGCCTTAAACAGGTGAAGACAAAAATTATTACATCAATTAATTGGTCCCACTTTATATTAGGTGGCCTTAACTACTATGTACTTGCATTTAAATTAATCATTTGGTACAATGCACTTATTGTGTACATACATGTGTTTACATTGTACTTATACCTATACTTAACCTATACTTAACCCACCCTTAAACCTACCCAGACCACCAAACCTGTCCCTAACCTTACCCGTATCCCTCCTCAATAGCAGCAGAAGTGTTTTGCAATACAATATGAACACAATAAGTACACTGTACTTATTTTTTTGATGTAAGTACATAGTAGTTAAGGCCACCTAATATAAAGTGTGACCAATTAATTTAACAATGTGTAAAGCACCATTGAAAATGCTTGTATTGTGGCACACTTTTTAGTTTTAAACAGCAAAAGGCAGAAAAAAGAAAACATGAGAAGGCACCAAATAGTGGTCACAAAGATAAACTTCACTGTGAACCAGTCAAGATTCAAAACATTTTCAAACACATGGGGGAAAAAATGAATACAAAGACAGGGCTGTCATTAATAACAATTGCTATAGACTTACAGTTAATAGTCAAGTGAAATGTTCCAGTGTTGACACCATTTTCCTATAGGAGAACACAACAGTATTTAAAAGGACGGTTCACCCAAAAATGTGAATTCTGCCATCAGTTACTCACCCTCATACCGTTCCAAATTCATAAGATTTTCATTCATCTTTGGAACACAAATGAAGAGTATTTTTAATGAAAACTCTGTGCTTTCTGTCCCTCCATTGACAGCCTATACAACTACCATTTCAAGGTCCAATAAGGTATAGCTATTAGATTTCATTAAAATTGATCTTCATTAGTGTTCCAAAAATGAACAAAAGTCTAACAGGATTGGAACAAGATTTTTCATATAACATTTTGGGTGAACTAACCCTTTAAGCTAGATTACTAACCTCTAATTCTATGGTTCCCAACCTTTTTTTCATGCCCCCCCCCTCCCCCCCCAACCCCAACCCCAACCCGAGTTAAAACCACACATATAGCACCTCAATACTGTGGTAAAAATCCAACTATATGGTTTCTAGGTAGCCTATTTATATGTAAAACAGTAGTCTAAACACATTTATTATAAATTCACAAACGCTAGACGATAGTTTAATCACAAATATAGTGTAATTACATTCCATTACTCCTTTAATACATTTAATACACGTCTACATTAATATAATATATTTGATATAAATACTACACATTTCTGCCACAATGCCATGGTGCAGTTAATGTTACTACATTAAATCCCTGGTAAACGATGGTGATTTGTAGATTGAAAAGCCTTCTGGCTGCATGATTGGCAAGTAAACACATCTGCTCTAGTCAGCGAGCTCTGTGCTGCGCTGCTGTTTGAACCGAGCAGATATGGTCTGTGTGGTGGGGTTCAAATGAGTAGCGCTGTTTTGTTCCGCTGTTTATCGAACTTGTTTTATCGAGGAAAATGATATCACTGTAGTTGTCGTTTTATCGCCCAGCACTACCTCAAAGTACTGTATATCTGCTACCTTTCTTGTACAGCATTTGAAAATAAAGAACAAAGATTCATGCACTCATGCCTCACATTTCAATGTGAAACTAAGTGAACTATACAATCTAAATTAAGAGCAGGGCTCCAAGTGTTTGTGTGCTTTTAGTATCTCTTGCCATGTGCCAGCTTGGGGAAACTACTTCTTTTTTTTTTTTTTTCTGCATGTTCAGTCCAAGTTCCATGTTGAGATTTGAAAAAAGCTCAAATTGCACATGGACTCTCAAAGTTGTTTGTACGTCTTGGAGTCCCTTCACCTGAACCTTTGAGTCTCCTTCAGGATTTCTTCACAGGAAGACTGGAATTGACAAGAAATGAAATGAACGAAAGTGAAGTACAGAGTAACATGCAGAACAGGTTGAGATTGAATTATCAACCGCTATTCCAAATACTTTCCAGTTCAAACATTGTTTATAAAATGCTAAACTTGCATTTCCAGTGGTCTCCAATCGCATCTGTCATGTGATCTTGTCAACAATGTTTTATGACATATTTCAAGGGATAGTTCACCCAAAAATGAAAATTCTGTCATTAATTACTCACCCTCATGTCGTTCCAAACCCATAAGACCTTCGTTCATCTTCAGAACACAAATTAAGATATTTCTGATGATATCCGAGAGCTCTTTGACCCACGGTGGTGTTGCATCGTGGTACTCTCATTAATGGCAGCAGACTCTCCCAGGAGAGAAGAAATCATTGAATAAAGTTGTTATTTTTGTTTTCTTTGCGCACACAAAGTATTCTCATAGCTTCATAAAATTACAGTTGTTTACAATTACCACTGATGTTGCATGGAGGGTCAGAAAGCTCTCAGCTTTCATCAAAAATATCTTAATTTGTGTTGCAAAAATGAATGAAGGTCTTGTGGGTTTGGAACGACATGAGGGTGAGTGATTAATGACAGAATTTTCATTTTTGGGTGAGCTATCCCTTTGATTATTTTATTTTACAGCAACACAATAAAACTCATCCCAACTCTTTACATCAGTCAAGACTTTTTAACTTATTTAAGACTGTCATTCAACTTGTATGTGTGTGTTTAACATAAACAAGACAATAAAAATTCTAAAGACACCTGGTTTGGCAGAAAAGGCGTGTTATCCTTGAAGAATTCTGCGATGTCATATCTTACCCAGATAGCAAAATGACTCCGGAGCGGATCCGCCCCGGAGGTACCACAAGACCCGGAAGTAGCGGAGTCCACTTGCACAGCGCAGCGGATCCGGTGTGGTGACAAATCGAGTCCCCCCTCGAAATACGGTCCCATTAGGACCCCAAGCGATCCCATTGGTTCAAATTACTGTTTATACTCTCTTTAAGTGCCTGCATACAATTCCTACAAAATCATGTAATAATACGTTATAATGATAATTAATGTCTGTATTCGTTAGCTTATGTACTAGCATAGCATACAGATACCTGATTAGCTGCATAGCTTATTTTATACAGGAATTTGCACTTATCCTACATGTGCTCGCAATTATTATTTTTTAAATTATGTTAAATTAAGTGTTAAATGTCAAATGTCAAAAATCGTGAATACATGTATGATAAGTGCAAATTCCTGTATAAAATAAGCTATGCAACTAATCAGGTACAGTCACACACACTTGTTGAAGGTCATTGTAATTTTGTTTTTGTTGTTGTTGTTGTTGTTGTTTAGGGCCATTCTGATTGCAAATAAATTACAGCAGATGTTATAATATACAGACATATGAAATTATGTACTAACATGATTAAAAATTCATCAAGGACTGATTTTTTTTTTTAAAGCTACAAATCACAAAGGTTTATCACAATCATCTGGCAAAAGTGAAGCTTGATTTGAAAGTAATTAGAAGTGCCCACAAGTGCCCACAAAACATTCAATTTGGTGCTCCCACCTCAACTCTTTGGTCCGGCTCCACACACTTTGTCAGGAATTTCCAGATGCTAAAATTAGGCTTGTGATAGTTTACAGCTGTTAAATTGTCTGCTCCCTTTTCCAAAGAGATAACAAATCTATACAGTCAGGGAGATCCAGATGCTGAAATTATTTCTCAGTACAACAAAGCCAAGATTCTTGTACAACCTGAGTGGTGCAGTTTCCCAACTTAATGCTTTATAATGGCTCATCACAAAATTTTATCACATACACGTTTTTAAGTACCGTCATATTGTGAGGCTGTCAGCTATAATGCAGTCTAGTGAAATAGAAAAGTACTCTAAAGGTGCATTATGTAATATTGACAGCTAGTGGCTAAAATACGTACCTCTGCGCACTTTTTGTGTGACACCGTTTTACGTACCTTGCTGCACGTTTCGCCTCAGTTTCAAATAGAAATGTCCATTGAGTGGCGCTAAAACACAGGTTCAATATGTGAACCCTGGCATGTTTTTATTACGTAAATATTGGTACATATTGCTGTTTTTTTTTATTACGTTGCTTCAGATACGTATTGCAGCGGTTCAGAATTCAAATATCCAGGGACCGTCGCTAAAGGTTAATGCTCTATCGTGTTGGAAATATGCCTTACACCAAATCCAGCCCTAAACCTACCCGATAGTGTTAACAAATGCAAAACTGATATAAAAACGTATTAGCTGATGCAACTGTGCTTGCACTTCCTTTTATGCAGATTTGAACTACTTTGTTGAACCGTAGTTACACGGGATTCGAATCGGTGCTTCTCGTCTCTTAAGTCCGTCTCCGTACTCCGTGAGCTACCGAACAAACTTATCATCTATGAAAACCCACAGATATGAAGCTGGATGTATGCGATGCTGATGTTCAAAAGCATCATTTTTCAAATCTTCTAGCATATTAATATTGTTTGAAGTCATAGCATGATATTCTTCAAGTAACTGTGTGAAAATTACGCTTTATTAATCACAACTCTGTAAATTTGTGTGAAAGTGTTCATTTCTTTTGGAAACTGCAGTGACATGTACTTATGGGTACATATTTCATGTCACGCTAAAAAGTGCACCCAGGTACGTAAATGCCATGAGACCAGGTCAAAGTTTACAATACTGGAGAGAGTTGTTTCTCCCGCTTCCTCCTCAGACGCTCACTCGTGTTGCAAAATTGAAAACAGACAACAGGAATGGACGCAATTGACAATGAAAGCCAACAAGCCTTAACTGTAATTTTATGAGTTGATATATCCACGTTTTGATATGTTTCTGGTCACAGAACTTTTTAGATGGATGACAAAGCTTTTTAGATCAGGTAAAATTTGTATTCTCTGACCCAGATCGTTTGCTAGCTTCCACGGCTGCAGTACGCTGTGTTTCCAGCCAACTGGCAACCGGGGGTTTCAGAATACTTTTGGTGAACTGGTAGTGGGGGAATCAAACAAAAAAACAAACAAACAAACAAACAAACATATGTTTCAAATTATGGTCACTGAGAAATTCTGAATAAAATTCTCTGGAGGTTTCAGACACCAATTTTTTTTCTCAATACAACAAAGCTAAGATTAGTGTTGGGAGATATGCTCCATAGTCATAGGCTATCGTCAGCCTGTGAGATTACCGGTAAATGATATTATCGTGCTAATTTACCTTAATTACTTACTTACTTTGTTTCATAGTCAACTCCAGGGTAGGCTATGGCTGAAATCATCCTAATGTCAGTGTAATCCAGAGCCATAGAGAGAGAGAGAGAGTTGCAACAACTCCGTTGACTCCAATGGACCGTTTTTTTACAGCAATGGCGGATCATGGAGCCGCTCAATAGTTCCCGGAAGTTAGCGCTCATACTATCAGCGCAGAAGAGACCGCTGTGATGAAATTTTAAAAGGTAAGACATTTGTAGGACAAAATTGTATATTATCAGCACAGCTAATCAAATTACCTTGTGCATTAAAACAGATTATTATTAGATTATTCCTCATTAATTAGTAAAATTACGGGATGTTATTCATTTTCTTCAGGCAGTTTCATTCGTTGTTGTATAATTAAGGCTTTTAAACGTGATTTCTGCTGCTGGGAAGTTATTTAATAGATTTAGATTTATTGCAAAGGATGCTGATGGACCTGAGTGAGAATAAAAAAGGTTTAAAATAGGCGAGCAGTTTTCATTTCAGAATCATGCTAGGCTAAATTTCCAAAAATGTATTATATAGGCCTACTATTACTATTTTATAGAAGTAATCACAATACACCTGTACTGTATTTTATACTTAAATGTCTTAGCTACTGTAGAAGCACTGTGTTGAAGGAGCAGATGCCACAGGACTGAAATGTGATGGAGCATCACTTAACCATTTCTCCTGTGTTTTTCTCCTTCTCTACCTGGATCAGAACAAGAACCACCTGAAGACTCCCTGTAATGAGATATTACCCCCACGATGAGTCTCTTCACTAGGTTTGGAAAGTCTTTCCCTGTTCTTTGTGGAAAAAATGCCAGTTCCCATATGATTACATCACATTTTGTTGGTGTCTATAGATTGCTCCTGCTGACTATATCCAGCCTCTTATGAAGACTTCAGATGACCAGCACCTGTGAAGAGATGACGCCAGCCCTTGAGAGGACTTCAGATGAAGCTGACTCTGACTCTGACTCTGAATAAACATACAAGACTGATCCATTTTCCTTTCATTGTAATAAACATGATCAAATCACGTAACCATTGCTTAATTTGTTCATTGTTTCTGAATACATGACATTACTTAACTGCATGATTTGTATAGCCTGATTTTAGAACATTTCTGCCATATGAACATTACTTTGACACAGTTACACCTGTTAACAGAACTCTTATTTGTAATGTAGAAACATTCATTTTCTGTAAAGCTGCTTTGAAACAATGTTTGTAATAAAAAGCGTTATACAAATCAATGTGAATTGAACAAAACTTGATGCATCATTATTTTCTCCTCTCCGTGTCAGTAGGGAAACCATACATTCACAGTCCTTTCTGTGAGTGACTGGAGCATCCCATGCAGCACAGCAAACTAGTGGAGACTGTTCAAGGACAATGTGCTTTATAGCATGTAAAGAAGTGCATAACAAAAGTTAACATACATAAAATATATGATTGAATGGGTAAAAATGTTTTATTTTAAATTTGAATATACTACAAATATATATCTATATATTAATAATGAAGGGGTGCACAAGAATCAAAACATTAAAAGAGATTAATTCCCACTTAATCTTAAAATATCTTCACTTATTTGGAATGAATTTTCAAAGACAACAAACTTAACATTCACCATGAGATTAATAAAACGACGATGAACATTAAGATGTGATTGCACTTGACTAACATACAAGTTGTTAGAAAACACACACACATAATTATATTTATACAGAGAGGCTGAAGTTACCTTGGTAAAAGACCACGATGTCGTTTATATAGCAAACATGGACTTTTACCATGATAACGTCAGCCTAAAATATGTTAACATGGCAGGTAAGGATAGCTGACCACATTAATCCTCAAATATTAGCGGATTTGATCTTTTAAAAGCAAAACTGATACAACTACATATACTACGTATACATTATTTTATAAATAATGTAAATAAAGTATTTTATTGTCTACTAATTTGAATCACATGACGATCGAGCGTTTTGAAGTTCTGTTGTCGCAGCTCTGTATCTCTATGGCTCTAGTGTAATCTACAAATTCTATCTTTTTCAGGTCTGCCAACTTTTGAGTTCAACCTACAGTAAGAATTCATCCTACGTGAGAATTCAGCCTACAGTGAGAATTCAGCCTATGTAAGAATTCAACCTACAGAGAGAATTCAGCCTATAGTGAGAATTCAGCCTACAGTGAGAATTCAGCCTACAGTGAGAATTCAGCCTACAGTGAGAATTCAACCTACGTGAGAATTCAGCCTATAGTGAGAATTCAGCCTACAGTGAGAATTCAACCTACGTGAGAATTCAGCCTATAGTGAGAATTCAGCCTACAGTGAGAATTCAACCTACGTGAGAATTCAGCCTATAGTGAGAATTCAGTCTACAATGAGAATTCAGCCTACAGTGAGAATTCAGCCTACAGTGAGAATTCAGCCTACAATGAGAATTCAGCCTACAATGAGAATTCAGCCTATAGTGAGAATTCAGCCTACAATGAGAATTCAGCCTACAGTGAGAATTCAACCTACAGTGAGAATTCAGCCTACAATGAGAAATCAGCCTACAGTGAGAATTCAGCCTACGTGAGAATTCAGCCTACAGTGAGAATTCAGCCTATAGTGAGAATTCAGCTTAAAAATGAGAATTCAGCCTACAGTGAGAATTCAGCCTATAGTGAGAATTCAGCCTACAATGAGAATTCAGCCTACAGTGAGAATTCAGCCTACAGTGAGAATTCAGCCTACAATGAGAATTCAGCCTACAGTGAGAATTCAGCCTATAGTGAGAATTCAGCCTACAATGAGAATTCAGCCTACAGTGAGAATTCAACCTACAGTGAGAATTCAGCCTACAATGAGAAATCAGCCTACAGTGAGAATTCAGCCTACGTGAGAATTCAGCCTACAGTGAGAATTCAGCCTATAGTGAGAATTCAGCTTAAAAATGAGAATTCAGCCTACAGTGAGAATTCAGCCTATAGTGAGAATTCAGCCTACAATGAGAATTCAGCCTACAGTGAGAATTCAGCCTACAGTGAGAATTCAGCCTACAATGAGAATTCAGCCTACAGTGAGAATTCAGCCTATAGTGAGAATTCAGCCTACGTGAGAATTCAGCCTACGTGAGAATTCAACCTACGTGAGAATTCATCCTATGTAAGAATTCAACCTACAGAGAGAATTCAGCCTATAGTGAGAATTCAGCCTATGTAAGAATTCAACCTACAGAGAGAATTCAGCCTATAGTGAGAATTCAGCCTATAGTGAGAATTCAGCCTACAGTGAGAATTCATCCTATGTAAGAATTCAACCTACAGAGAGAATTCAGCCTATAGTGAGAATTTAGCCTATAGTGAGAATTCAGCCTACAGTGAGAATTCATCCTATGTAAGAATTCAACCTACGTGAGAATTCAGCCTACGTGAGAATTCAGCCTATAGTGAGAATTCAACCTACGTGAGAATTCAGCCTACAATGAGAATTCAGCCTACAGTGAGAATTCAACCTACGTGAGAATTCAGCCTATAGTGAGAATTCAGCCTACAGTGAGAATTCAGCCTACAGTGAGAATTCAGCCTACAGTGAGAATTCAGCCTACAGTGAGAATTCAGCCTATAGTGAGAATTCAGCCTACAATGAGAATTCAGCCTACAGTGAGAATTCAACCTACAGTGAGAATTCAGCCTACACTGAGAATTCAGCCTATAGTGAGAATTCAGCTTACAATGAGAATTCAGCCTACAGTGAGAATTCAGCCTATAGTGAGAATTCAGCCTACAATGAGAATTCAGCCTACGTGAGAATTCAGCCTACAGTGAGAATTCAGCCTATAGTGAGAATTCAGCTTACAATGAGAATTCAGCCTACAGTGAGAATTCAGCCTATAGTGAGAATTCAGCCTACAATGAGAATTCAGCCTACAGTGAGAATTCAGCCTACAGTGAGAATTCAGCCTACAATGAGAATTCAGCCTACAGTGAGAATTCAGCCTACAGAGAGAATTCAGCCTACGTGAGAATTCAGCCTACAGTGAGAATTCAGCCTATAGTGAGAATTCAGCTTACAATGAGAATTCAGCCTACAGTGAGAATTCAGCCTATAGTGAGAATTCAGCCTACAGTGAGAATTCAGCCTACGTGAGAATTCAGCCTACAGTGAGAATTCAGCCTACGTGAGAATTCAGCCTACAGTGAGAATTCAGCCTACAGTGAGAATTCAGCTTACAATGAGAATTCAGCCTACAGTGAGAATTCAGCCTATAGTGAGAATTCAGCCTACAGTGAGAATTCAGCCTACGTGAGAATTCAGCCTACAGTGAGAATTCAGCCTATAGTGAGAATTCAGCTTACAATGAGAATTCAGCCTACAGTGAGAATTCAGCCTATAGTGAGAATTCAGCCTACAGTGAGAATTCAGCCTACAGTGAGAATTCAGCCTACAGTGAGAATTCAGCCTACAATGAGAATTCAGCCTACAGTGAGAATTCAGCCTACAATGAGAATTCAGCCTACAGTGAGAATTCAGCCTACGTGAGAATTCAGCCTACAGTGAGAATTCAGCCTATAGTGAGAATTCAGCTTACAATGAGAATTCAGCCTACAGTGAGAATTCAGCCTATAGTGAGAATTCAGCCTACAATGAGAATTCAGCCTACAGTGAGAATTCAGCCTACAGTGAGAATTCAGCCTACGTGAGAATTCAGCCTACGTGAGAATTCAGCCTATAGTGAGAATTCAACCTACGTGAGAATTCAGCCTACATGAGAATTCAGCCTATAGTGAGAATTCAGCCTATAGTGAGAATTCAGCCTACAGTGAGAATTCAGCCTACAGTGAGAATTCAGCCTACAGTGAGAATTCAGCCTACATTGAGAATTCAGCCTACAGTGAGAATTCAACCTACAGTGAGAATTCAACCTATGTGAGAATTCAGCCTATAGTGAGAATTCAGCCTACAGTGAGAATTCAACCTACGTGAGAATTCAACCTACGTGAGAATTCAGCCTATAGTGAGAATTCAGCCTACAGTGAGAATTCAGCCTACAGTGAGAATTCAACCTACGTGAGAATTCAGCCTATAGTGAGAATTCAGCCTACGTGAGAATTCAGCCTATAGTGAGAATTCAGCCTGCATTGAGAATTCAGCCTATAGTGAGAATTCAGCCTATAGTGAGAATTCAGCCTACAGTGAGAATTCAGCCTACAATGAGAATTCAGCCTACAATGAGAATTCAGCCTACAGTGAGAATTCAGCCTACAATGAGAATTCAGCCTACAATGAGAATTCAGCCTACAGTGAGAATTCAGCCTACAATAGAGGCATAAAAGCCCATAAATATAATATAAATTGACTTTGGCGGATTGTGTTTATGAAACATGTGAATGAAATTAAATTATATTCCAGTTTTAAATGTGCTTCTGATTACAGATAGCCTGGGATTACACAAGATTTGTATTTTAAAGACAACCAGTTCAAAGGGAGCATAGTTTGCTTTTTGGGTTAAAAGAATATCTTAATATGAAATTCTAATGATATGACAATTAGAGATTAGACTGTAGAGAAATTGAAATCTACACACTAATACACACTATACTCATTGTCACGCAATGTTGATGTTGTTAACATTAATAATTTGAGGATAAAGTATAACAATAATAATAATTTGCATGGTTAGATGTGATATGAGCTAACTGATCATTAGATTTAATTACCATTGGTAGTGCAATTTATTGTAATGGTTTGACTTGTTACAACACCAGATCACAACCCCGCGCACAGAAGATAATTCCACACTGAGCTGCAATTCCAGGTTTTCAAACAGAGATGGTGAAAAACAGGCACGATTTATGGACTGCAGCTTTAAGGAATCAAATATCACCTGGTAATGGAAAGGCTAATTTTTTATCTGAATTTTTGGATTATTGATTAGAAGGTGCTTCTGAAATTTTTGTCTGTGCTCCCTATTTTTTTAGATTAGGAACACAAGTGCTCCTAAAAAGAGAAGCGTATAGCCCTGATGTGTCAAGTAAGCACATTTGAGCTTCCATTTACAATATTTTCTGTGCTGTACAAGAGTGCATTGTTCAATGTTTAAATGTGAATAAAAGCTTGAAAATAAAGATTGACTGAACTTTTAATGGATAGACAAAAACAACGAAAGAGTTTTTTTTTTTTTTAAAAATGCAGACTTTTTTCTATTAAAAATATATGACAAAATAAATCATGACAGAATATTCATTTTTAGGTAGACTATCCATTTAAGACAACTGAAATGCTCAATTATTCAGTCACTCTACCCAAGCCATGCATTTATGCTGATGTCAGCTAAAAGGTAAAAATGCTGCTAAGTAAATATAATGTAGTCCTGACATGTGTCCTTACCTTGTGCGTCCTGAGAACATCTGCTGACTCATATTTTCAGATAGCAATAGATATGCCAGGATCATAGTTTGAGTGATGATCAATGCCATTATTGTCCTTAAAGACAAAATATAAAATCTGACCCTGGACCACAAATCCAGTCTTAAGTCACTGGGGTATATTTGTAGCAATAGCCAAAAATACATTGTATGGGTAAAAATTATCGATTTTTCTTTTAAGCTAAAAATCATTAGGATATTAAGTAAAGACCATGTTCCATGAAGATATTTTGTAAATTTCTTACCTTAAATGTATCAAACCTTAATTTTTGATTAGTAATGTGCATTGCTAAGAACTTCATTTGGACAGCTTTAAAGGCAATTTTCTCAATATTTGGATTTTTTTGCACCCTCAGATTCCAGATTTTCAAATAGTTGTATCTCAGCCAAATATTGTCAGATCCTAACAAACCATACATCAATGGAAAGCTTATTTATTCAGAGCTTTCAGAAGATGTATAAATCTCAATTTCGAAAAATTGACATATAAGACTGGTTTTGTCACAAATAAAGTAATTTAACTAACAATTAAACAACATTTATACAGGGATGCAAACAGGTAAGGTGTTAAAAAAAAAAGGTGAGAACATTGCATGGATAGAGAAAATCTACCACAACTTGGGGTGTCCTGGACAGAATGTTTTTGAAAGATATTTGCTTTACATGCAAGGCTGGACTGGGACAAAAAAAAAGCCGATTACATTTTGTTTTAAGGAAGAGACAAGAAAGAATGAAAGACTACAGTAACAAGATGTTTATTTGCTTTATTACAGGCTGAACTGGCCTAAAAAATATCTGTAGTCAGTTGAAATTAGAGGCAACCTAAAAATAAAATTCCAAAAAAGCTTTTTTATTTAACTGCATAATTTCAAGATTTAAGGGAAACAGAATGGTCTGACTTTAGCTTTGTGAAATTATGCTAAAAACGCGAATCGGACTGCAGGTGGCGCTTATGGAACAGCCGCAATATAAAGTTCCTTGATTACCGCTGTGCTTATATAGGATATATACCATCCCAAAACACTTTCTCATCGGATCTAAGCGAATCTCGTAGGTGACCTATTTTGATCTCAAAAAGGTGAATTTTCACCGAAAGGTGTGGAGTTTGCATCTATGTTTATGGACAGTTTAGTTTTACCATTTATAAGACAACTTCCAAACACTACAAACATAGCATTAGTAATTACCCGACACTTTTTTTTTTTAAGGACTTCAGGGTAAGTGCAAATCAGAAAAAAAAAAAAAAAATTTTTTTTTTTTATCTCTATTAGAAAAGTATATAACTGTAAGCATTAGGGCTGTCACGGTTCCTCGATTAAATTAGGCCTACATTGTTATGCCAGTAGGTGGTGGAAAGGGGCTGTTAAAATGTATTTGTCTTTGAAACATTCAATCAAGAGATTCCTTCAAACATGCTGATTCATCTAATACAAGTAAATTTTGATCATTCATATCATCATTCATTCATAAATTACACATGATTTTTGTTTAGCTGTCTGTTTTATCTTCAGAACCGTGAGAGAACCACAATCTCCACTTAAAAAAAAAATAATAACTCAATTTATCCAGAATCATGCAGCTCTATTTTGCACACAAACAGCTCTTAAACGAGTCCAGTTTTTATGTAGCCTGCTGATTTGTGTTTATGGTATTCAGCTGCAACGTTTTGCAAAAAGAGACACAGAATTTTTTATATCATTTTTTCATCACATTTGAATCAAAACCGGTAATTGAAAAGAATCAGAATCGATAAAATTCAAACAATACCCAACCCTAATCTTTATCTTTCTAAATATGCTAAGTGTTCACCACAACTTCAAACTTAAACCCTCGCTCGGAGTTTGCATGTTCTTGTTCAAGAAATAACAGTGGACAAATATTAAAGATTAAGTGGACATCTGAATTAAATGCGTCAATATTAAACAAGGATTGTGTAAAAAAAAAAAAATAATAATAATAATTGTCAGGCTGTTGGCGCCCTCTGCAGACATTTGATATGCTTAATGTACATAATTTATGATCGTGTTGTTTTATTATATTATGTATTTTAACTGTTTTGCTCAAAACCATATGATTTTTTGTTTTTTAAATTTTATTTGAAAATTATTATTGTCTAATTGCTACATGTAGCCTATTTTAAGTCACTTTGTTAAAGGGATAGTTCACCCAAAAATGAAAATTCTGTCATTAATTACTTACCCTATGTTGTTCCAAACATGCAAGACCTTTGTTCATCTTGGGAACACGATTTAAGCAATTTTTGAATAAATCAGAGAGCTCTCTGACCCTCCCATAGATGGCAAGGGAACTACCACGGTAAAGGCACAAAAAAGTACCAAGATAATCGACAAAGTAGTCCATGTGACATCAATGATTCAACCGTAATGTTACGAAGCTACGACAATACTTTTTTGCACATGGAAAACAAAAATAACGACTTTATTCCACATTTTCGTCTCTACTGCATCGCTTGTGGACGCGCTTTCACGACAGTACCATGACACAAGTGTGTGGCGACAATGACATTAAACACAAGGCAAGGCATCGTGCATGTGTTCAACGCGCCGGCGCCGCCACACGTTTGCGTCACGGCACTGTAGTGAACGCGCCACCACAAGCGAAGCACTACAAAACGTTTGGATTTCTTAAGCCTACATCATTTTCCTTACAATTATGTTCGTGTCGTTTTAATTTCGATAATCCATGGCATATTAAACTGATAGTAACTGAAATGAAAATGTATCATTTCATAACAATTACAGTTTTATAAAATTACCAGTAAAATAAATAACATGATCAGAGACAGACAAGTACAGTAAATTGTTTAATTTAAATGTATAAAGTTTATAAAACTGCTTTAAATGAGCAAATGTAACAAATGAACAAAACCAATCAAAAGGACACAACATACATGCTCTTCCTGAGAGTAACGATGTTCAACAGAATTTTTCTGCTCACAAAATATAAAATCTTATCTATGTCCCTTTATATGCATTTTAAAAAATTGTAACTGTAATTAGTTTACGAAATGGCTAAAGAAACACTGCAACATTTGCCCTCAACAAAGCAAACTTTACCATGTAACATGGTACAACAAAAAAAGAAAATGACTGTAACAAACCAAATATACAGCAAATTAAGACAAATTTGGCTGGCGATTGAAACAAACTATACAGCAGCTGTAAAGGTGAATAAGCGCTGGTTTGGGGTAAAAGGACTAAACTCTGCTGAGGATATTAATCATGCAAAATTGCACACAAATAAATATCAAACCACACATCTATTTACATCTTTGATTTCTACAAGCACCAAAATATGAATATACATTGTCTATTAATATACAGATCTCTTTTTACATGACTCCCAACACCACTAGGATGAAACATGCAGTACAAACACCACACACACTGTGAAATCACAAAAATAAACACACACAAACCAGATTAGACTTCTCAGCGAGCAACTAACCAGCAGCACGAATCAATGATCCTCACCTTTATACCGATGACACAGAAAAAAGGTATGAAACGACAACAAATATACAGAACAATGAAAGTAAAAATAATAAATAAATCAGAGCACTGTGTTCCTGTGGAAAATATCTGGCACTTCAGCAAAGCGTCGATAGGAAAGATGGTTTCTTTTTTGCCACTCGTCAAGAGAGACTAATTGACATCTGGGATGGGACTGAAGATAATTCCTACAAACACGAGGAGAAGAGGGAAAAAACACAGTGACTGAAGGAAGACTGTAGAACTGGGAAATCACAGGTTTCACTCCTCTGAGAACTAACAGATATTCACGATCAGAACTGCAACTGCTGCTTTCACAAAGTTTATACACATTTCTGTAATATTATACATCATGGCTCATACAGTAGGATATAGTGACAATACGGCGGAGAAAAAGACCCAAGCTGAGCAAAAATATGCTATTTGGTTCAGATGTTATTATTTGGCCAAAAAGTAAGATGAAATTCTGATAGTTTGTAATGTAAATCATTGGAATCTTTATAACATTATAACAGACTAAGTAAATTGCAAAATGCACTTTATATCTCCAAATAATGTGAGTAACATGATATTTAAATGCTTAGTATTAAAAGCGCTGCGGTTTCAAAAACAATGCAATGCAATTACGATTGAGAGATGAATAAATAAACATTCTTCAGAAGCCTAATGTTCACATTTGAACATGGTTTTTCAAAAAAAAAAAAACACTTACTTATGGATAATCAAGTAAACCTAAGTTCAGTCAGTCCAGTAAGTGTTCATCTTGAAACATTAAAATATAAAATTTATTACATTTATTAAAAATAATTAAAGATTTCACAGCGAAAAGATGTGGTTACAACCTGAAGGGGGACATTTTTACACAAATGAAAAATTAAAAAAAAAAAAAAAAACTTTAATTAAAAGACCTCTAACATGCTAAAAAGTTTAAACTAATCAATTAGACGACAGAAGCATGTAGTACAACAGGTAGGCTATTTACAGTTATGAGCCTCTGGTCTCCTACAGTGTTTTACACATTTTCAGCAGAGTCCGAAGGCTCCCTCTAGTGGAGGGGCTCCATTAATAGACACATAAAAATGAGGTCACTTTTTCATATACAGTACTAGTCAAAAGTTTGGAATCATAAAGGATTTTTTTCGTGTTTTTGAAAGAAGTCTCTTATTCTTACAAAGGCCTCATTTATTTGACCAAAATACAATAAAACAGTAATGTAATTTACTCCTGCGATGCAAAGCTGAATTTTCAGCATCATTACTATAGTTTTCAGTGCCACATGACCCTTCAGAAATCAATAATAATGTGTTGATTTGCTGCTCAAGAAACATTTTTTGTTTTTTTCATCGTATTACATAAATGGTTCAATGAATGGCAATCTGTTTGCAGGTATGATGGTAAGTGAGGCTGAGTTTATGATAAAAAGTGATGACCAACATAAGACTAAATCAAGAAGCTAAACCTACAATGCTACTTTATTTATATTTTATATGTTACAATGCTATTTATTCAAACCTAGTTACAGTCAAGTTTATACATTGTCATCTGACTTTAAATCTATATTGGGTCATTACCTGTTTATATTACTTACCCCCTCATAAAACATCCAGACCCATTATGATAAAGATAACTGGGCGATACAAATAATGTCACAGTGCAAAAAATCCTTAATGAGTCTAAAAACAGGCTTCATTTTCTAAGCTTTTTTTTGTTTTTGTTAAATTTGGGGTAAAACGTGTTCTTGACGAGTTTCATGACATTTACCTCCGTGTGAGGTCTGAGGGGTGTTGCCAGTGTGACCCGGTCCTTCCAGTTTGATGACTGGCCACAGTGTTCATCAAAGTATGGAGCTCAGTGATGACACCTGCTAACACAGACATCACAGCGTCAATCAACAATGTCCTACATCAGTGGTTCTCCAACCTCTCCTGAAGTAACCCCAGCATTGCACATTTTGTATGTCTCCCTATATCTGACACACACACACTTCAGGTCTTGCGGTCTCCACTAATGAGCTGATGAGTTGAATCGGGTGTGATAGATGAGGGAGACATACAAAATGTGCAGGAGCGGGGGTACTCCAGGACAGGTTTGAGAACCACTGTCCTACATAATCACATTCATGTTTCTGCAGAGGCAAGATTTCCTAACTGCTGCTATAATGTTTGTCAAAACACTTTGTCATATCTTAGTTTAATGGAAGCATTCACCCAAAAATGAAAATTTAGGCCATCCCAGATTTAGATGAGTTGAGTTTGTTTCTTCATGGTTACAAATTTGGAGAATCCACACGACTCCAGTCCATCAGTTGACATCTTGTGAAGCAAAAAGTTGTGTGTTTATAAGAAACAAATCCATCAGGACGTTTTAATTTTAAATCTCTGCTTCCATCTAAAATACCAGTCCATAACACTTGAAGAGTTCATTTGCAAAAACAGATAACTAATAATCATTTGCAAAAACAGATAGCTAATAATCATGTTTTTACGTTGTGCATTCCAGTTAATCTCAATCAAGCTGCAGTTGGGTTATTTTGATTAGGTTAAAAAAAAATAACTTAAAAAAAAAAAACACAGCTAACTAACATAAAACATCATAAAAAACATGATTTTTGAAAATTAAAAAAAAAAAAAAAAAGAGAGAGAGAGCGAGCAGTTTTTGCAAATAAACTCTTCACTTGCTCCAGTGAAAAAGACCATCCCCTTTTGTCCTCTCACATTAACATCTACACACATGTGTGACCCTGGACCACAAAACCAGTCTTAAGTCGCCGGGGTATATTTGTAGCAATAGCCAAAAATACATTGTATGGGTCAAAATTATGAGTTTTCTTTTATGCCAAAAATCATTAGGATATTATGTAAAGATCATGTTCCGTGAAGATATTTTGTAAATTTCGTACCATAAATGTATAAAACGTAATTTTTGATTAGTAATATGCATTGCCAATAACTTCATTTGGACAACTTTAAAGGAAATTTTCTCAATATTTAAATTTTTTTGCACCCTCAGATTCCAGATTTTCAAATAGTTGTATCTCGGCAAAATATTGTCAGACCCTAACAAACCATACATCAATGGAAAGCTTATTATTCAGCTTTCAGATCATGTATAAATCTCAATTTCGGAAAATTGACACTTAAGACTGGTTTTGTGGTCCAGGGTCACATATTTGTTTTAGACTGTTTTGCTTGTAAACAGTGCTTGATCTGAATCAGGTATTTCTCTCCTGATTCAGACGAAAATGTACTTTTTCACTGAAGAAAGCAATACTGTGGATAGAGGACTCCTATATTAGCCGGAGTCAATGGTTTGAAATTAAAACGCCTTAATGATAGATTTGTTTTTAACAAACACACAGCTTTGCACTTCACTAGACATTAACTGATGGACTGGAGTCATGTGTGGATTATTGAAATGTTTTTATCAGCTGTTTGGACACTCATTCTGACGGCACCCATTCACTGCAGAGGATGCATTGGTGTGCAAGCGATGTGATGCTAAATTTCTCCAAATCTGTTCCCTCGAAGAAATAAACATCTAAATCAGCAAATTCACATTTTTAGGTGAACTATTCCTTTAAAATGTAGAGTGAACTGTAAGTGATCACTGGTAGGTTTATTAAAGCATGAACACTATAACTAACAAAACTTGATCTGCTTAGGCATCATGGCCAGTTCAGCAACATGGAATCAAGCAATAACAAGAGTTTTTTCACCAATCAATGGCAGACAGGGGGAATCTTCTTTTTACAGGTTTGGCACACACAAACTACACACCTTGAACGAAACAGAAATCAGTGTTTTGTAAAGTACAGTACCGTTTGCTGCTCCCTTCTCTTTCATATGTCTTTTTACAGACTCGACATAAGTCTTCTTCCGTCTCTCCCACTCCTCTTCACAAAACACCACAGGCTTGCTGGAGCTCTTGGTGTTGTCTGGAACAACCACCTTGGACTTCACCTGCTCAGTGGGTAAAGTGACAGTTCAATACAGAAAAGTTGGAGCACACACGGCTGATGAGTGGCCAAATGCACAAGCATTAGGACCAGATGCAGAAAACATGGAGAGAATCATGGAACCTCTTCAAGTGTCCTCCTTTTGAATTCCATCATGGACAAAATACCAATGAACAGCTATAAAACTCAGGAATCAGGAAGAGTAAATAATGACAGAAAGCAGTACAAATGTCACAAGTACATAAAGGATGGAGCTCAAACCTGGACCTGAAGCGGCAGCGTGCTCTCAAAGCTCTCTGCGGTGGTTTCTTCATTTCCCAGAGTCACCTCAGGCTCTGCCTGTTGACTGACAGACACTCCTTTTTCCTCTTTCACTGGGACAACAGTTTCTGGGGGCGCAATGTGGGATTTTGATTCATGGATTGGGATAAGTTGATGTGAGACCTCCTTGACTTCACCTTTCACAGGTCTCTGAGAGCCGACTAAAGAAACAGAACTGCAAATATCAAAGTTTATAGACGTGCGCAATGATATTTCTGCCGCAGGAACCTCTCTGTCCCATGTTAGAACCGGTATCGGGGAAGGAAGGCTCTCCCGGTCTTGATCTATCCGGTTCTGTTTGCAGTTGGACAGAGGGGTGGACACAACAGGGGTCACAGGCTGACTGACCTTTGACCGAGGCGGTGTAACGTCTCTTGATATTATTAGCGGCAGCAGAGGTGTCAGTCCCTGGACTCTGGTTAGAGAGTCCACAGAAAAGTATCCCTGATCCGGGGAAAATGTTCGTGTGATGCATTGTCTTTTAGGAGGGGTCTCATAGGTCTCATCGAAACATGAATCTTCCAGGCGTCTTTTAAATGCTCTGGCTTCTTTATTGGAAATGTGTACTTGAATGTTATAAACCGCTCTATTGGCATTGTACTGCTGCTTGGAGCTCACCATGTGGGAGTATACTGATAGTGGTTTTAAATGAAAGGATGAATCATCAGACATTGTTATTCAAACTGGAGTCAATCAGGAGAGGAAAAAGGAGTGTCTGGTCAGTTTATTCCAAGCAGGAGACATAAATTGAGGTCTTGGCCAAAGTGCATGAACCTGAGAAAGAATCATGTTTATCAGTAGATTAGACATATGTCCATTTTGATTGCATGGGGTCGTTAATTCAAATTCACCGCCCTAAAAACAATTTGATCCATATTTAATATTTCATTTTTGATGCATACAAGGAAATGCATCAGGTCAAACCGATGCTCATCTTATTGACTCTAGTCTAAAACTAATACTTGCACGAGTGACTCGCAAACAATCGATCGTCGTTTTAAACACCATAAAAGTGGGTTTTGGTGACATGCGCGTGCTAGGAGTTTGTAAAAACCGTCAAATACACCATTTTCTAAATTGACAATTATGGTAATGGCAGAATTGAGTGTGGATTACTACTTTGAAAATTTACCTGTCGGATACAATAAGAGCTTCCGTTTCGAAGTGCTACTCAATCTGCCATAAACTTCAGTTTTTCACATCCATCCTCGACTTTAATGGTGCGGATTATACCTGACATTTATAACTTCTCAACCACACATCGTCTTCTGATTGGCTGGAAACCAGAACATGTGATTTTTTAAAAAACAAAAACAAAAAAAAACTAAAACTTAAATTTTATTCACATTATTTAAAATAGTTTTAAAAACAGGCATGTCAAGATAACTGACCTTACAATATAAAAATATAGGTATTTTTGAATCCTTCTAGTGAAAACGTGGGCCTCATGAATATTAATTACGTAATGCGAGGGTCTGTCAGTTCTCCTATCTGATTGGCTGAAGGCAGACGTTCGTAAACTGGTCGCTTAACAAGGTGTTTTGTGTAATTTTTTTTTTTACTTTAAAATGCGGTCTATCCCATGTGCAGAGACGACTACGACTACAATTTTATATAAAATGAGTTACATACAAATAATACCCGCGCCAGCAAATACACTAACACAATGATAATAATATCAATAATAATTCTGGCCAGCGCTGGAAATTTTTTTTTTTACTGAAACAGTAACCTGTTACTGAAACGTAACAGTTGTCTGTTACATGGCACATCTTATTATGAATATTAATAAATAACTCGTGAAAACTATGTGACAGTGCCGCTTATTCATTAACACCTGAATAATGACTTGTATAGCCACTAAAATTAAACCACACAAAGAAAATCAATATATATATATATATATATATATATATATGCATACACACACACACACACACACACACACACACACACACACATATACACACACACACACACACACACATATATATATATATATATATATATATATACATACATATGTATATATATATATGTATTATACACATATATATATATGCATACACACACACATATATATATATATATACATATACATATATATATACACACACACACATATACATATATATATATATATATATATGGACAAATTCCAGTACTAATCTTATTTTCGTCACAAAAGTAAACGACCATATTCATAATGGCACTACATTAGTTTCACCACTAGAGGGAGTCATGTCAACTCAAAACAGTAATCAACACAAAGCATTTTCATTACCATTTTAATTTATGAACATGAAATGAATAATGCAAACAGAAACTAACACTGAGGTGTTATAAATTCTACTTAGGAAGTGTAATAAAACCTAAATACAGAGCGTCAGTGTAAACCACAAAATAACTGCCTGCATTATTTTCAATCAAATCCACAGTGGTAAATATCAGTATATATGCTACACTTAACTTCAACCTGAAATTAATTCAGGTGTATTTTTGGGCAAAGGAATAGCTACATGTAATATTACAAAATAGATTGGCATTTCCATAAAAACACACCATGGTAATACAATGTTTTTGCTTTTTAAACACTTACAATATAGTAGTACCATGATACCGTGAAGTCCCTAATACCATCTGATACTGTGACATCCATAGTGCTTTATTGGATGGGTAAGCCTATAGTAACCTGATGAAGAATGAACAACAAGCATGGCATAAGCATAAAGATCCTGAAATGAAACCATAAGCTTTGGAAGGAGACACAGAGAGAATTGCAAAAATACATTTTAATAGAAAAAAATAAGATTGTCTCATTTAAATACCCTGCCTTCTCTGTTTTTGTCCATTATTGTATGCTTTATGTGTACTTATCCATTCGTTTTCATACATCGGAGGGCAGACAACTCACATATACAACACCTTCACCACTTCAGCACTTAAAAAACACAATCCAACTCCACACAAACCTCAAACATCATGTAATTTAGTATGCATTACCCCGAGATCTCGCAATAGGCCTATGTATTCAGACATTTGACTGCATAGAATCGCAAAGCTCACCTCAGCAATCAAACCCATTAAAAATAATAATAATAATAATAATAACTGAGCAAATATTATACAGTTATTGTCATACACATACACTTTATATTCATACACATACAAAAAAATAAAAGAAAAGCAACTTATGGGAAGTAACAGAAAACTTTAAATGTCAATGTATTTAAACGTAATTCGGAAAAAAATAAAATAAAGTAAAAAATAATAATAATAAAAGTATTGCTTTGGTCTGTGCTTTTGTTGAAGTCATCTCATTGGGTTTGCCGAACCGCATGTCAACTCAAAGCCGGCCGCGGGTTCAGCTACGGTCGCCAGAGGGCGCCGGTGAGACGCGCAGCGAGCTCGTGCCATCGGGTCGTTCCTCCGCGATCCGCCGATCAGAATCCGAACGCGTCCTCGGCGTCGGCCGCCTCAGCTTCGGCTTTGTCCCAGTTGCTAGGCGACAAGCACTCTTCAGGGTTGTAGTCCTGAGGGTTTACCCCAATGTCCAGCATCTGGGGGTTAGTGCGAGACTCAGCGAGTCTTGGGAGAAAAAACACACACACACACACACACACACATACACACACACACACACACACACAGAGAGAGAGAGAGAATAAGTCAAACCGAAAAACACGGGGCAGCAAACATCTTCACAACATCAGTAGCGGTTCAGATCATAGAGAGCAGGGAATACATATGCAAAACACCAGAAACAACGCTTTAAATATGCATGGTAAATTTCTCGCTTATGTGGAGCTCTTCGTTACATTTTAAAGACATGATAAAATAAGGTTTTTATTTGTAATCCCGCATGGCATAATGAACACGACTTTACGAAGAGTCCGCGCTCATCTAGGATAAAATAGCCTATGAACATTAGATATGAAAAGGTTCAAAATTATATATAATTTCGGATATATGTGAATGTGTATATATATGTAATATAATAAAATAGGCCTATATTAAACTATATTTAATTTAATGTTTATATATATATATACACACTTAAAATAATTTAAAAATTAAAATACATTTTATAAAAATAATGAGAAAATCTCAAATTAATAGCTCAATTATGAAATACTATAATAGCATATGAATATAAAAGAACTTAGAAATGGTGCATGCATAAATGCTTCATATATAGGATTGGAAATCACAAATTTTTGTCATTTTTAATTATAATTGAATTTAAAATGATGAGAAATATAGGTTGGACACTGTGAAATAATACAGTATGTCTTTCTATTGCATTGCACATACAGAATGATTTGTGAACTGATGTCTTTTTAATTAATCTTTAAAAAATAACCAAACATAATTGCTGTTTTGAGTCATCAGTTTAAATTAGTCTAATGCTGACAACTTGTGGTTAAAGATTCACACATTCAATATGTATATACAATAATCATCCTTTTAGAGCAGCAGCTTCCTCTGAACGTACTAAGAGAATTATTAACTGAATCAATTGGAATTGTTACATGATTCACATTCCTAGACAGAAGACTACAAGCTGCTCAAACTATGCATGAACCAGTGAGTAGTGTGTTTTATTCTTTACTACCCTAAATATAGAGACAGTACTCTGTGGTTGAATGTCACATGATGTGAAATCAAACCTCTGAGGAGCTGGAATGAAAAGTCTGCTGTGGAAAATAACAATAAAAAAAAAACAGGAACATCTCTGGGAATATCACTACGGTAACACTTCCACAGCCTCAATGCACTTCAGTCACGCTAGACGCCATGCGTTTCTGAAAAAAGGACTCACCAAGGCTGCATTTATTTGATCAAAAGTATAGTAAAAACAGTAATATTTTGAAATATTTTGTGTTTTCTATTTGAATATATTTTTCAATGTAATGTATTCCTGTGATGCAAAGCTGAATTTTCAGCATCATTACTCCAGTCTTAAGTGTCACATGATCTTCAGAAATCATTCTAATATGCTGATTTACTGATCAAGAAACATTTATCATCAACGTATTTTATCATCATCATATTTTTTGCAGGATCCTTCATGAATAAAAAGTTCAAAATAGCATTCATTTGACAATTTTTTTAGTAACACTATAAATGTCTTTACAGCCACTTCTGATCAATTTAATGCATCCTTTCTAAACAAAAGTATTAATTACTCTAACAAAAACTTCAAACTTTTAAAAGGTAGCGTAAGTTCCACTGATAAAATAATAACATGAAGGTGATAAATAATGAAAGTAAGTTGACGGTAGCCATAGACTTACATAATATTTTTTTCTACACTATGGAAGTCAATGGCTACAGTGTTAAGTGTTTGTTTACCAACATTCTTCAATATATTATGTTTGTGCTAAACATAAGAAAGAAACTCAGGTTTGGAACAACTTGAGGGTGAGTATGATGACAGAATTGACATTTTTGGTTGAACTATCCCTATTCAGAATAGGGTTCACAGTTACCAACTTTGTGGCAAGGCAATGGCGGGAAATCGACGACTGATCACAAGATGAATTAGGAAAATATGAAGATGAATCCAAGTGATGGTTCTACAGCTCTTGGCAAAGAACCCTGCCGTGAAGTCCTCAAAATCCTATGGAAGAGGTGCGAGAACCGGACAGGGTTTTGAGCCGTGAGGAGGAACATGCGTGACCTGCTACAGATGGAGAACTGGACTACTGGACTACAGTCGTAGATGATCATGGTGTTGTGACAGAGTGAATTATGACGGATGAGGACTACGGTACTGGCACATGTCATTACAGCTCAGGTGAACGACATTTTTACCTGTGTTGGACTCAAAACTATCCAGACTGCGGCTGAAGGAAGTAAACAACATCAGCATGAGAAAACAGAAGCAGCAAAGGGCAACAGTGACTCAGTGTAAGCTGCATGTTTAGTCAGCGCATCTTGGTTCGCTGTTGCTATAACAGAACTTCCACATTGTGATATTTTTATCAGCTTTTTTTAAAACGTCCTGATGGGGTTTATTGAGCAGCTCGTGAAGTCAAAGGTTACCGCTGGGCTAATGTTGAGGAAATTACAGCTAACTAACGTTGATCTCTTGACCTTAAAGACAAAACCACTGTAAGATCCATTTCTTTGTAAGACTAAAGGCATTAAGAATTATTAGTGGTTTGCCAAGGAAAGCATGACTACTACACACTTTAAAGATTTGAAATTTCCAAGTATTAAACTTAATTAAACTTTGACAAACTCAGACAACTAAAACGGCAACTATTAAAAATATCAAAAATAAAATAAATATTAGATGAAAACGAGAAATGTTGGCTTGGCAACTAATTAAATACATTTTAGTTCATTTAAAAAATGGTGTAGGATTTACATAGGAAAATTTTCCAATAAGAAATTGCTAGTAAATTTGACAGCTACAAAGAAATGGCAACTAATACATTAAATTAAACGTGAAATTTTAAGTAGAAAGGCTTGTATGGTATTTTCTTGGAAAATTCATTTTTGCAGTATTAAAATGACTAAATAAAATAAATAAATATATATAAAAAAAAAAAAATAGAAATGATTTTTTTAAAAGCTGACACATCAAATTAAACATGAAATTTTAAGTAGAAAGGCTTGTATGGTATTTTCTTGGAAAATTCATTTTTGCAGTGTTGAAGTATTAAAATTACTAAATAAAAACAATTTAATTATTTAAAAAAAATAAAAATAAAGAAAGACAAAAACTGACAAAAGTGCAAAATTACAAACACTAAAATAAAAATAACTGAAAATATAAGAATCAAAACAAATTCAAAATATTAATAAAAACTATAAGTAATACAAAAATAATACTAAAATAACACTGCATATAACTTAACCGCTTGTGCTATGAACATACCGTAAATGACACTTACTTACAAAGAAAAAAAAACAGTAAGAGCAGCAGGATACAGTAGGTTTTCTTTTTTGAATACGTATAGTAACTAAATAATAGCATAAGCACTATATACTCTGAAAATAATGTACACTTTTTCTTTATACTGAGTCAAGAGGTCAATCTGAAATTTAGATCTTCTACTGGATAAACTTGAAGTTCGGTGCAACCAGCCATTTCATTTTATTTGTGCATCCGTCTTACAATAATGTACAGAAATGGTCAATTATGACCATAATATCTCTCAACCCACTGTGTTTTTGAGGATAAACCATCTCAAATGCTAAACATCTTCAGTCTGTGATGGAAAGCACTTCAATGGTCTTTAATCAGAGATTTAGTCAATCCCAATTCATCCTTGATTGGAAAAGTTCTTGCATGTCAGAGATCTGGAGCGTCTCTCCTCACACATACAGGGTGAAAGCATGTTAAATGGAGATTAACGAAGCACTGCGTTTGATTAAAAGCCAACGCTTTTAATTACTGCACACAACAAATAATCAGCGTGAAGCAGAGATGGACTGAACCCCCGCTGCTGTAAAACAGCTCATCTCATGTCTGCTAATCTCTCGGGAACGGCGCTCTGTGTGTCTGGATGAATAATGACCACCATTACAAATCGTTAAACAGCTGTTGTTTGGTTTAAAGAATAAAATGGCTGTTAATTAGTGCCATTACGATGCCATAGTATGCAAATAATAGTCATCTAAAACATGACCTAATCATTTGGCATCACAATTGTTTGATTTCTTGGGTGTACTGGCAAGCAGGAATATGCATATTATCCCTATAAAAATATTCCTTTAAAAAGCTCATATTATGAGGGGTCCAATTTTCCTTAATATTTTTAAATTAATGCTAAAGTGTGTAATTTTCAAATGCTATATCTAATGTTATATGTAAATGTTATATATATATGTTGGTATAGCACCTCTTTTTAGTAACGTGTTGAGTATTCTATGGGTCTATAAAATATTATTGTTATATTGAAAATTGTTCAAACTTTGGGTGTTGTTAGAGGCCTAGACTGTATATATCATTTGAAATTTTCATATTTAATGCACCCTTAGACATGGCTGAGAAAGCCCACCCTGAACTGGGCAGAAGGTGCAATATGACGTCTCATTCTATATTGTGCCATATGTAAAATTCAATGGTCCATAAAAAAGGTTGGTAAGGTAAAAAAAAAAGTTTTAACTTTGGATATTGTTAGCGCATTAGACCATTTATAAAGTCTCATTGTCAGATCTAATGCAGCCTTGAAAGTAGCAGAGAAACACCGCTACAAATTTGGCAGAAGGTGCAATATGATGGCTCATTCTGTACTGTCTCATATGTAATGTTCAAAGCTTCATAAACAAAGATTGATACATTAAAAAAATTTATAATTTGGACTTAACCGCCTGAGACTGTTTATCACTGTTAACTGTCAAATTTCATGCAACATTGAAGATGGCTGAGATAAGATGTCTTTTTCTTTTCTATGAAACAGAAACTGTGAGCAGGGTGCAAAAAAAGTCTGAATTATGTAAGACCAACCAAAGAGTTTATTCTCAGAGCTGAATATGTCCATCACAAATACCGCTGTGGTCACATAATGGAGCGCCAGAAATAGTCGTGCCCTATACTCCACATCTGTGCTGAAGTTATAGTATGGTCTGTTAAAGTTCACTGCGCAGGGTGTTATAGTGTAAAAGAGCCAGATATAACTCCAAATATAATTTTACTAACCTCGAGAAAGCCTCATCTAGACCATCCTCAAGTTCCTGCAAAAGACACCACAGAGATTGCAGTAAGTTAAAATAAGCATCTTCATTTGGAGTCCATAGGGTTCTCAGCAGTAACTAATGTGCTTTTAACTCTTATTTAAAAGTTAAATATTCATATAAAATTATTTAAAAATAAAAATTCAAAGCATTGCATGTAGACTGAGTTAAATAAACATTGCTGTCATTTTAATAATTAAAATAAAAATAAGACTAGTGGTTTTCTCAGAATGTCTGACATAAACAGCATTACTGAAATTTAATTTTAATTAACTCTGATTAGTAATTATTCAGATCAACTGGTGGAGTATGTTGACTTTAGATATTTTGGCACGTGCGTGCGTGCGTGTGTGTGTGTTCTTACCCAGACAGTGTTGTTGTTCTCTGTGCTGAGGTTCTGTGCCAGATGTGTGGTGTCTTTTCCTGAGTGATCTTTTACTCCACATTCAAAGTCCAGTAGATCCCCAGTGGCAACCTCTACGCACACAAATTAAAATAAATAAATAAATGAAAAAATATAATGAATGAAATAAGCAAATAAAAAAGTAAAATAAGTGAAAATAAATAAATGCAAAAAAACAAATTCAATGAAATATATAAATAATTAAAATACATGAATAAATAATAAAGTAATTAAATGCATAAAAAATGTGTAAGAAAATAAGTAAAAAAATAAATAATGGAAAAAATAAATGCAAAAAAATGAATAAAAAAATAAATTAATTAAATGAATATGTAAAAACAAATCATGCAAAAAATGCAAAAATAAGAATACATTAAAAAAAAAAAAACACACACACAAACAAATTAATAAATCTACTAACTATGATCAAAAGCAGGCATCATTTTCTTTATCCAAATTATAATTCCATCTTTTCATGTTAAGTGGAAAAAGGATGCAATTTTATTTGAAAATCCATAAAACAGCTAGTTCTGATTCCCAATTCTGAACGGATGAGCCACGTTTTAAGCTGTTGACAAATCACTCTGTTTCTTGGAAACCATACCCAGCAGTTAGGCTAATGAACTATATAACATAGCAGATTTATTTATACATTTACATTACACTTATTACAGGTTCAAGCCTCCTGGATCAACATGAGGCGATCACAGACACAATGGTTATAGTTCATAAAATCAACCTTTAAACAGAATTTTTTCATATCTCCACACCTGCAGTGATCATACAGATCTGTGCATGCAGAGAATGAATCAATGCTCTTCTCAACATCAAGCCGCGACATGCTCACAGACTCCAGTCAAACAAAAGCACCATCACATCTCTCTCTGATCCTGAGCCGTTAAACCTGTCCATCTCTGTCCTGGACTCATATTTCACGAGCGGAGATCAGCCGCTAAAAAGACTCATGTTTCTGATATCTGATGGGATTTAGGAACACACAGAGCTTTATTCATGCACACACACGTCTGTCTCATGGCACACGGATCACTGGTCCTCAAGGGTTCATTCGTTCACTAAACTCTGCCATCCAGGATTATTTCTGTAACCTGAGATCCATTCAGGGTCCTTTGGCACACTTACAAAAAAGTAGCATGGTCCAGTGATGGTATCAGATGATAATACCGGGGTTTTTAAGTGGTACTGTAAGGTACTTTGAAGCATACCACAGTATTATCATTGCCATTGCTGGATGGGTCAAAGAAGATTAGGAAAGTTGTGACCAAAAACCCTGTGTAAACTAAATTAGCGTCTGGAAGCAACAAAGAATCTTCAAATTTATTGTGTTTTTTATCTCATCAATACACTATCAGTCAAAAGTTTAGGTCAGCAAGACTTTTTTCTCTCTTATGTGCATCAAGGCTGCATGTATTGATCAAAAATGCAGTAAAAATTGTGATATATTATTAAAATTTAAAATAACTGTCTTCTATTTGAATGTATTTTAAAAATGTAATTTATTCCTGTGATCCAAAGCTGAATTTTCAGCATCATTACTCCAGTCTACATTATTCTAATATGCTGATTTGCTGCTCAAGAAGCATGTCTTATCTACGTCAAAAAAATGTTTTTGCTGCTTAATATTTTTGTGGAAACTGTGATACAAATTTTATGATTCTTTGATTAACAGGATGTTCAAAAGAACAGTATTTATTTAAAATAGAAATCTTTTGTAACGTTCTAAAAGTCTTCACAGTCACTTTTGATCAATTTAATGAATCCTTGCTGAAAAAATTATTACTTTCTATTAAATTTTTTATTTTTTTATATAAATCTTGCTGTCCCAAACCTATCAAGAACACCCTGGTATTATCATGTCTCCAGCAACTAGTAATTTGCCTATCCACACTGAAACCAAAAATACTGTGAACACAACCACATCCAACATGTGTGATATTTAATATACACTTGCATGTGTGTGTGTGTGTGTGTGTGTGTGTGTGTGTGTGTGTGTCAAATGTCCACACAAGGAGTGTAATAGCTGAAATTTTTGACCTTGTGTAAACATTTTATGCCCCCATGAGGAAAGCAGCTCATAAATCATAATATTTTTTTCCTGAAAATGTAAAATTGCAGAAAGTCTTCTGTGAGGGTTAGGTTTAGGATCAAACATATTCTTATACAGTATAAAAATTTATATATTTCAGACGAAGCATGAAAACCTGTGCTCACCTCCTCCTTTGGTGCTGCCCAGACTGGCTGAACTCTCAGACTGAGAGCTGCTGGCCACCTCTCCATCTGATCCACACTTCACCTGCTTCTCTTTCTCTGAAAACAAAGGATAAAAAGCAGAAATAAAAAGCTTATATTGTTGTTAGGATGCTTACATTCAACAGTCACTAAAAACATGTTCTTTATTTGAGCTGTGAAGTTTAAAACTTCTCTCAGTCTAAACATTTCTTTAATCATTATTTTTGAGGTGGGAATACTTTTCTTATTTGAAAGTGTTTTTTTTGTTTGTTTGTTTTTTTTTAGCAAAATAATCATGATTACGACTTTACTCATATAAACTCACAAATCAAATGAATTATATAATTGTTTTTAATGCACTTTTTCAACATTTTAGATTAATATATATATACATATACATATATATATATATATATATATATATATATATGGAAGTAACTAAAGCCTTCAGCTCATCTGCATTTTTTGGTCTCTTGTTTCTCATTTTCCTCTTGACAATACTCCATAGACTCTCTGTGGGGTTCAGGTCTGGTGAGTTTGCTGGCCAGTCAAGCACACAACACCATGGTCATTTAACCAACGTTTGGTGCTTTTGTCAGTGTGGGCAGGTGCCAAATCCTGCTGGAAAATGAAATCAGCATCTTTAAAAAGCTGGTCAGCAGAAGGAAGCATGAAGTGCTCCAAAATTTCTTGGTAAACGGGTGCAGTGACTTTGGTTTTCAAAAAACACAATGGAGCAACACCAGCAGATGACATTGCACCCCAAATCATCAGACTGTAGAAACTTAACACTGGACTTCAAGCAACTTGGGCTATGAGCTTCTCCACCCTTCCTCCAGACTCTAGGACCTTGGTTTCCAAATGAAATACAAAACTTGCTCTCATCTGACAAGAGGACTTTGGACCACTGGGCAACAGTCCAGTTCTTCTTCTCCTTAGCCCAGGTAAGATGCCTCTGACGTTGTCTGTAGTTCAGGAGTGGCTTAACAAGAGGAATACGACATCTATAGCCAAATTCCTTGACACGTCTGTGTGTGGTGGCTCTTGATGCCTTGACCCCAGCCTCAGTCCATTCCTTGTGAAATTCACCCAAATTCTTGAATGGATTTTGCTTGACAATCCTCATAAGGCTGCGGTTCTCTCAGTTGGTTGTGCATCTTTTTCTTCCACACTTTTTCCTTCCTCTCAACTTTCTGTTAACATGCTTGGATACAGCACTCTGTGAACAGCCAGCTTCTTTGGCAATGAATGTTTGTGGCTTACCCTCCTTGTGAAGGGTGTCAATGATTGTCTTCTGGACAACTGTCAGATCAGCAGTCTTCCCCATGATTGTGTAGCCTAGTGAACCAAACTGAGAGACCATTTTGAAGGCTCAGGAAACCTTTGCAGGTCTTTTGAGTTGATTAGCTGATTGGTATGTCACCATATTATAATTGGTGGGTTCTTGTTAAATGTGAGCCAAAATCATCACAATTAAAAGAACCAAAGACTTAAACTACTTCAGTCTGTGTGCATTGAATTTATTTAATACACGAGTTTCACAATTTGAGTTGAATTACTGAAATAAATGAACTTTTCCACCACATTCTAATTTACTGAGATGCACCTGTATATTAAACCAACAAGAATAAAAATAAGAGAAAAAAATAATAATTTTCATCATCTTTGACATCCTTATTGGTCACTGACCTCTAAACAAATATTATATATTATCACCACATAATTTTCATCTCAGAACGTTAATTCATATACTTTTACATATATTCATATTTATAAATATGCATTCATGAAGGTTTTTATAAAGAATGAGGTCAGTGAGTATAAATGTGCACTAGGGCGAGGAGAAACCAGCCTTAAATGTACATATGAATATTTAACACATGTAGCATAAAACTGTGCCGTGGCCTTGATCTCTGCCTGAATTAATAAAAATGGAAATGAAACACCCTAAAACATTATCAAAGCCCTGGACGCTCAAACAGCCTCCTTCATGAGGAAGTGTATATATACCACTCTCACATACTGTCTAGCGCTCTATGACTAAAGAGGGAAGTCAGGAGGTGGTGAAGTGCTCAGATTTGGTTCCTGCAGGATCACAATGGTGTTTCTGTTTTTTCTCTTTGTGGTTACCACAGTGATAAACCATTACAATAAATGTGTTCAAAAGAAACAGTTCTCCCAAAAATTATAATTTGATAAATATTTTCACAGTTTGTTTCTTCATGGGAACAGATTTGGAAATATTCAGCATTGCATCACTTGCTCACCAACGGATCCTCTGCAGTGAATGGGTGCCGTCAGAATGAGAGTCCAAACAGCTCATAAAAACATCACAATCATCCAAACTTGACTCCAGTCCATCAGTTAATGTCTAGTGAAGTGAAAATATGTTTGTAAGAAACAGATACATCTAGACATTTAAGTCCATAATCCATAATAAGTCCATAATCCATAATAAAAAAGTCCATCCGCTGTTGTCTCACATATCAAAATCCATATTTGAAAACATACTGGTTTAGAGCTGTTTTGGACGGTTTTCACTTGTGAACTGTGTTTGATTGTGCATATTTCTCTCCCGATTCAGGCGAGATGGGTTTTTTCAATGGAGGAAGTATTATTATGGATAAAGGACTTGATTTGAAGTTAAAACGCCTTTATTATGAATTTGTTTATTACAAACACGTAGATTTTTACTTCAAAAAACATTAAATGATGTACTAGATTTGTGTGGATTACTGTGATGTTTTTATCAGCTTACGGCACCCATTCACTGCAGAGGATCAATAGGTGAGCAAGTGATTTAATGCTAAATTTCTCCAAATCTGTTCCTATGAAGAAAAACTAATCTTGGATGGACTGAGTCTGAGTATATTTTCAGCAAGTGCTCATTCTTGGGTGAACTATTTCTTTATTTCACAATGAAAATATAACTATATGTCATTTGTTTATATTTTCAACCACAATGAAATGGAGAGAAAAGGCTGAGATCTGCCACATGATCAGTTCCTGCAGCAAACTGCCAGGTGCAGGGAGATGAAATGAGTAAATCTCTACAGGCCTCGGGACACACACACACACACACACACACACACACACACACACACACACACACACACACACACAGGCATGTTCAAACATGCAGTAAATTACATATATGTTCTGCTGATCTGAACGACTGGAGCTGCTCTACTTTCCCTGCACTAAATCTCTTTCTTGTCCTCCATCCCTGCATGAAATAAAGAAAACATGCAGTCCCTTAAAAACTCACTGGTCTACAAGACAATGCCTTTTTAAACTCATAAATACACAGTAACAAGGTTGGGGAAGATATAGATAAAAAAAAAATTTTTCAGCCTTTTTGCAATATTCAAAAGTCTAAAAATTACTTGGTCTGAAACCGCTTTAAAAGAGTGTTTTTGTTTTTGTTGCCAATTAAATTCAAAATATATAATGCAAGAAGTAAACCTAGTACAAATCTAGTTCAAAAACTAATAAAGGTGCATTTTCCACAGTTTTCCTCTAATATATTTAATATGAATACATTATATTTATTATGTATATACAATAAATGTATATGCATATATATAGCAATACAGAAACAATACTAAATAATTTTAAAATGCTTTTTTTTTTTTTTTTTTTTAATTTAAATGACAATTTTTTATGTATATTGTGGGTTAAATATATGAATGCAAATGGTCCAGGGTTATTATAGTTAACTTTTTATTTATTTATTTATTTTTTTACTTGACATAAACTTTAACTGAAACAAAATAAACCATAAAAAACTAAACTTATTTTATTTCAGTTAGTTGCAATGATTCTTATTTTTATTTACTTAACTCTCATATTTATGTACAAAAACTAAAATTAAAATAACAAAAAGTATATAGACATATTACAAAACGAATTTAAAAAAAAAAAATCAATAGAGTTCGTTTGAGGTGGGACTACTAGTTTATACAACCAATAGCAGACGGAAGAAGGATTTGAGAAACCTGTTTGAAAACAGTCATTATTTTTGGACTTGTGTTTGGTGTTGTTAGTGCTGTGGAAATTATATACTCCAGCTTTAAGTAGGACACATGTGAATTTGTGCTTCACAGCCCATAACAAAGACAGCAAGAATCATAAAGAAAGATAAACAAGAGATACCTTCTTTAGCAGCCTGCCAAAACTCAAATGCCACACGGAAAGCCTGAGCCACCGTTAACGTCACCGCCTGAGCCTGAGACAGATGGGGAAAAGGGAAGAAAGGTGTCAACGCCACATTTCTTGTCATGGATAGAAAGACAGTGCATTGGTTTCTGCCTCTCTCAGAGGAAGTGTGGTCTTAACGTATAACGCTATTAATAGACTGAAAGAAAGACAGGGAGTGTCTCATATAAACCCACACTCACCACTTTCCTCTTGGTGCAGAGGTACGCGTGACACTCCAGCGTTTCGTTGCGCTGACTCTGAGCGATGTAGGCAAACACTTTATCATGCATCTTATCAGCCGTGCAGTATGATATCCTACAGACAAAATATGAGCAGTCAATATAAAACAACCTATGTAAAAGTACAGTAAATAGTTCCTGTATAATATACTTTCTTAGACTACCATTCAAAAGTTTTGGAGTCAATCCTTTTTTTTTTAAAGAAATTAATACTTTTATTCCACAAAGATGCATTTAACTGCTAAAAACAATTGATAGTGCTACAAAAGGCTATATTTCAAATAAATGCTGCTCTTTGGGACTTTATATTCATCCAAGTATCCTGGAGAAAAAAACTGTACCATGGTTTTCACAAAAATATGAAGCACCACAAATGTTTTCAACATTACTAATAATAAGAAATGTTTCTTGAGCAGCAAATCAGAATATTAAAATGATTTCTGAAGGATCATGTGACACTACAGACTGGAGTAATGATGCTGAAAATTCAGTTTTGCATCACAGGAATAAATGACATTTTAAAATATATTAAAATAATACATTTTAAATATAGAAATGAATATACATATAAAAAATAAAAAAACAGAATATTAAAATAGAAAAGAGTTCAATTGTAATAGTATTTCACAATATTTCTTTACCATATTTCAAATAAATGCAGCCTTGGTGAGCAATCAAAAACATTGTAAAAAATCTTAAAAAATTAAAAATTAAAAAAAAAACAAATGCCATCCCAAAAACCTTCTGAACTTTTGAACCTTTTTAGGATACATAAGTTGTTTCAAATATTTGAGACCACTAATGAAGTGATTTTTCATTACAAATGTTATTAGCATAATGAGTTCAAAGTTCTCTCTTTTTTTCCTTTAATGACAGCAGCACATGATCAAAACCTGCTGATCATGTTCTCCACCATGGATGTTTCAAGATGTTTCAAAGAGCACCTTGAGCTTCATCAGAAGCATGAGCTGTAAGTGAAATAGTTCACATGATCAATAACACATATCACCTTTCATTTGGTCAGTGATCTAAATCCTAAAACTTTCTGTTTATGTCCTCCAGTTTAAATGAAGCTAGGGGAAATCATTCCAGATGGTCTCAAGTTGGTCTCTATCCAGCAAAACACACCCACTGTCCATTATCCACCACTAAATCACTTGCACAGACACTTGTATATAGCAGACCATCACGTCACCTCCTCTGAGATTTAAAAACGTGTACAAGCAGTGCTGAGCTCTCCATGTTCAATACTCCATCAGCACTTTGACAGAAAGCTGACCCACCAAACCATAACACACACCCACATACACGGGATAGTTGGTCTGTGACTGCATCGTCTCTGGTTTCCTGTTGACATCTCTTTGTAATGTGCAGTAAACTCATGAATTCCTCCAGTGCTGATTTCTCCCCTCGGCCCTGAGTGACAGCTGGCTCAGCCTGTCAGAGGGTGGCCCCACAGCAGCGGGGGCGGGACTAATGATGGATGACCACCATCTGCCCTGTTTCACTTTTAAAAATTCACACAAATATTGTACTTACAGACACTTACAAAACTCTCTCTGTCTCACAAACACTTCTGCCTGACTAGGACCAGAGCAGTTTTATTCTTTAAATAAATAAACAAATACACAAACAAACACATTACACACACATACATAATATACATATGTGTGCATTAGCCTACTGATCAAAAGTTTGGAATAATTAAGAATACATTTAATTGAATGAAATACTGTGAAATATTACTGCAATTTAAAATAACTTTTATTTTTGAATATATTTTAAAATGTAAATAAAAAACTGAATTTTAATATTCTTATTTGCTGTGCAAGAAACATTTCTTCTACAATGTTCTACAATGTTATCAATGTAGAAAACTGATGATGATGTGTGTGTATATATAATGATAATTAACTATTATATATATATACACACACACATACATACACACAGTATCTCACAGAAGTGAGTACACCCCTCACATTTTTGTAAATATTTTATTATATCTTTTCATGTGACAACACTGAAGAAATGACACTTTGCTACAATGTAAAGTAGTGAGTGTACAGCTTGTATAACAGTGTAAATTTGCTGTCCCCTAAAAATAACTCAACACACAGCCATTAATGTCTAAACCGCTGGCCACAAAAGTGAGTTCACCCCTAAGTAAAAATGTCCACATTGGGCCCAATTAGCCATTTTCTCTCCCCGGTGTCATGTGACTCGTTAGTGTTACAAGGTCTCAGGTGTGAATGGGGAGCAGGTGTGTTAAATTTGGTGTTATCGCTCACACTCTCTCATACTGGTCACTGGAAGTTCAACATGGCACCTCATGGCAAAGAACTCTCTGAGGATCTGAAAAAAAGAATTGTTGCTCTACATAAAGATGGCGTAGGCTATAAGAAGATTGCCAAGACCCTGAAACTGAGCTGCAGCACGGTGGCCAAGACCATACAGCGGTTTAACAGGACAGGTTCCACTCAGAACAGGCCTTGCCATGGTCGACCAAAGAAGTTGAGAGCACGTGCTCAGAGTCATATCCAGAGGTTGTGTTTGGGAAATAGACGTATGAGTGCAGCCAGCATTGGGGGGAGGGGGAGGGGGGGGGGGGGGGGGTCAGCCTGTCAGTGCTCAGACCATACAACGCACACTGCATCAAATTGGTCTGTATGGCTGTCGTCCCAGAAGGAAGCCTTTTCTAAAGATGATGCACAAGAAAGCCCGCAAACAGTTTGCTGAAGACAAGCAGACTAAGGACATAGATTACTGGAAACATGTCCTGTGGTCTGATGAGACCAAGATAAACTTATTTGGTTCAGATGGTGTCAAGCGTGTGTGGCGGCAACCAGGTGAGGAGTACAAAGACAAGTGTGTCTTGCCTACAGTCAAGCATGGTGGTGGGAGTGTCATGGTCTGGGGCTGCATGAGCTACAGTTCATTGAGGGAACAATGAATGCCAACATGTACTGTGACATACTGAAGCAGAGCATGATCCCCTCCCTTCGGAGACTGGGCTGCAGGGCAGTATTCCAACATGATAACAACCCCACAACCTTGCTAAAGAAGCTGAGGGTAAAGGTGATGGACTGGCCAAGCATGTCTCCAGACCTAAACCCTATTGAGCATCTGTGGGGCATCTTCTAACGGAAGGTGGAGGAGCGTAAGGTCTCTAACATCCACCAGCTCTGTGATGTTGTCATGGAGGAGTGGAAGAGGACTTCAGTGGCAACCTGTGAAGCGCTGGTGAACTCCAGGCCCAAGAGGGTTAAGGCAGTGCTGGAAAATAATGGTGTCCACACAAAATATTGACACTTTGGGCCCAAATTGGACATTTTCACTTAGGGGTGTACTCACTTTTGTGGCCAGCGGTTTAGACATTAATGGCTGTTATTTTGAGGGGACAGCAAATTTACACTGCTATACAAGCTGTACACTCACTACTTTACATTGTAGCAAAGTGTCATTTCTTCAGTGTTGTCACATGAAAAGATATAATAAAATATTAACAAAAACGTGAGGGGTGTACTCACTTCTGTGAGATGCTGTGTATATATATCATACATACACACACATACATACATATATATAGCCTGCATCATTTCATATCAAATCGCGAAAGAAACCACGAGCATGCAATGTCATGATCAGTTAAGTCATGAAGTTACCAAAAATGCGACTAAAGCTGCCATAAAACTGTACATGCATGTAATATGTTATATATGAGTTACATTAAGAACATGTCTCTGAAATGGCTTTCAAAACTGCCCTGGAGCATCCCAGCACTGTCTCCCTCATCTAACACACTCGATTCAACTCGTCAGCTCATTAGAGACTGAAATGGGTCAGAAAGAGTTGAGAGAAAATACGATGCGTGCCAGATCCGCGTCATGTTCAGCAGCGGCAGCTCTTAAAGAAACAGAAGCCAAAACAACCTAATAACCAGCTGCTCTGATGTCTGTTCGTCAAGAACAAAAGAGGAAATCAATCATTTATGGTTTTAAGGATTCATCTGTATTTAGTTTAGAATTTAGTGTTTGATAACTTTATTCAATTTCTGTATATTTCTGCTGAGCGGCACAGGTAGATAAAGGGTTTATGTGAAGATTGCTTTAAGTTCACTTAAATTAGAAGTTATTTTTAAAGTGTAATAAATGTTAAAATTGATAGCTCTTAATTATAATGTAAAGTTGAATGGCTATAGTCATTGGTTAAATATTAGGGGAAAACATTTTTTATAGGGAAATCAGTATTAATTGGAATCAGTGATACTGGCCTTCAGTCATAAAAATAAAGATGCCATTATATACTGTCTTTATGTTGTTTGTACATTAATTTGAAGATCGAATGTGAAATTATTGCAATATAAAAGTATATTTAAAAGCTTTAATGTTAGGTGGGATTAATCACGATTAATTAGCTATTTTTTTAATCGATTGACAGCACTAATATATATATATATATATATATACACACATATATATACACACACACACACATTTATTTAATTCTTTTTTTTTTTTTTGCTGCCATTTATAAATATTTTTGTGGATACGGAAACCATTCAAAACTATTCAGTCATTTAGTAGATTGTTTTATCCAAAGCAACTTACCAATGAGGACAATAGAAGCAATCAAAACCAACAAAAGAATATATATTGAAATTTCACAAAATTACGACATTAACACACAATTTAACTTAAAAAAAAAAAAAAAAAAAAGTCTGCACTCATTACATTAGAATTTAAGAGAAAATTTGCATATTTGTCATGAAAACAATATCACAATGCAAACCATCTTAATGGATCTACATGTAGGCTTCATTTTAATTTCTTCATTTTCAGAACATAATTTCTAATTTTTTCTTTTTGATTTTAGGGTGAATTGAAACCTGGATATGTTTTCATGAAAATTAGCCACATGATTGGAGTATCGCTGGTGTAATTGGAGTGGAGAGACCAGCTGGGCGACACCTCTCTCATGTTTATTCATCATACACACCACAGTCCCCGTCTGAGCGCGTGTGAGCTTCCAATAATAGCTGCGGTCCCAGGTGAGGGTCAGAGAGTGTCTGTCTGAGCCTCAGAGACACTAAAACAGATCGATAGAGCATCCTGACACAAACATCTCTCTCTCTCTGTCTGTATGAAAACACAGCAATCTTGAGGTCGCACCGCCCTAAATGATGGATGGCAGGTTTTCAGCAGGCAACAAAAAATCCCTTCTTTTTTATTGCAAGAGAGATGGGGTGAACCATATATATATATTATATATATGCAATTCTTTGAACATCATAAATATCACAATGATTTCGATCATTAAAAAACCTTTTATATACATATACAAATATCTATACACACACTAATATATATATATATATATATATATATATATATATATATATATATATATATATATAAATAAACACACACACACACAAATCCATGAATACACACACACATATACATATATATATATATATATATATATATACACACATTAAAAAGAAAAAGGTTTAGGTGTAGGGTTGGTGTAGGGCAATAGCACATACAGTTTGTACAGTATAAAATCCATTACGCCTATGGGATGTCCCCGTAAACCACAAATTCAAGTATGCGTGTGTGTGTGTGTGTGTGTGTGTGTGTGTGTGTATATAGTATTAGTAGTATTTTGTATATAATAGTATTTTGGTTTATATATTTGGGACCAATTATTGGGCCCTAGTTTTCAGTTGTTAAGGGAACCATTATGAAGCATTATGGATAATGACCATTATGAAACCTGAAGCAGAATCACTACATTCCTGACGATTTCCATCCCTAGAGACAGACAGCACAGACTCTGCGTCAGACATGGCAACATGACAAACGGCCGCAGGTGACTCACCTGTATATAGACACATTCTCTATTAGCTGGTTTGATACACTGTCGTAGAGAATAATCCCTCGAGGAGAAACCTTCAGCGTCACCTTCTGAAGCTTCTTCCCACCAGCTTTAGCCTGCGAGAGAGAGACAGAAAACACAGCTTTATCAAACAGCTGTCCTGCTGGACATATCAGATGATTTTCCATTTTCCATCAGATTTCGGAGGCCTTTAGAAATGAGATTTTAGTTTTTTCAGCATCTCGGACAATGAGCATATTATTGTTATTGTTTACTAAATATATTTAAAAAGCTTTCTTTAACTAAAATAAGGCAATTTAAAATAAAATATAAAAAAAATTGTTGTTGCCTGAAATAAACAAAATGAAATCACTAGGCCTGCCGTTTTTAGTCTCACCCATAGACTCTATTAAAAAAAAAAAGTACAAATACTATAATAATATATAAGTAATACTAAAATAACACTGCATATTAGATGTTAAGAGATGGTTAATTTCAACGAACTTGATGAACCTGTGATATCTTCTTCGGGGCGTAAAAGGAAAATAAAAACTGAAACATTTTCGTGGCGCCTTGCAAAAGCAGCGCGTTACAATGTTGAGCGAAAAGCTCCGTGTTTTGCGTGTAATCACATCCATATAGTTTATGATCACAACAACAACAACAACGTTTGTCAGGCATCTACATTGTTATCTGAGGAGATTACAAAGATTAAACGAGTGTTTTTTTTAACTCTAAAACATGAAATGTGGAGTTATCTGCTTTTGCTATAAAACAAATTTTTAATACTTTCAATTAACTTTAATTTAGTAAATTACCTGTATTTGTTTAAGTTATTACTACTTGATCAAAACAACTCAACTGAAGTTTGATTGATATTACTTGAAATATGCGATAAAAAAAACGTGATTTCTGGGAGAAAAAAAAAAATAGAGTTATCGTTTTTTTTGCAAATGAACTCTTCATACACACACACACACACACACACACACACACACACACACACACACACACACACACACACACACACACACACACACACTTAAATGCTTTATTTTCACCTAATATTTTAAGTGAATTCAGAAGGTCATACCCTGATAAGTCACAATTACTGATAACTGTAGACTGAAGAACACAGCATCATTTATCCTTCACAATTTGGCTGCTAGAAGGCTTCGCTGTTGACAATCAAACAGCTGCTAAGCTAAAGGTAGCACTGTTATTTGTTTTCTTATACATCATCTTCAGCAAGTCAAACAATCAGTCACATTTATAGTCAAAAGTAAGAGTGATCAAGTAGGCAGAGATTCCACATCTGGCTTTGAGTGCACTGACTCACACACAGGCTTGCGCAGTCCATTCAGTATGCAACTGATTTTTACTGCTGAATCGCAACAATGTGAAGTGTTTAATAACCTCCAAACAACATTATGTCATGACAGGATCTAGCCTGTTGAAACACAAGAACCCCACCCAGAAATCTCCTGAGACACACACACACACACACACACACACACACACACACACACTCCCATTAGTACCACTTACAAAGCATAATGAGACACAATAGAGCTGTGTATGTTACTTAAAGGCATCAAAATCTCCACTTTTGTTGCATTTTTCCCTTACACTCTTTACAATAAAGGTGTTTTTTATTGGCATTGATGGCTCCACGAAGAACCTTTAACATCCATGAAACCTTTCAATTGCACAAAAGGGTTTTTACAGTGGAAAAAGGTTCTTCAGAGGATTAAAAAGTTCTTCACACTAAGAAAAACTGTTCTTTTAAGACCTGTTCATTGAAAGGACACTCAAATGGCTCTTCTATGGCATCCTTGCAAAAACCCCCTTTTGGAACCTTTATTTTTCAGAGTGTATGGCAGTCTGGTTAAGATGACAGAAACAGAAACTACAGGATCATCCTACTTGAGGACGATAAAGCATATTTTAGGTCTCAGAAGAAAGCACAATGAGTACACTTAAAAAGTGCACATGACCTTTTCCCTGTCATTCATTTCAGTCTTTCATTGGCTGGTGATGTATGTTTGTCTTACTGTGGCAACGATTCTCTTGACAGCAGCGGCTGAGAGCTCTTCTCCTTTGGGTTCTTCCACCAGCGTCATGCCCAGATACTTCAGCTGAAAGACCATCCCCTCCAGCAGCGTCTCCCGTGTGTCTGTCCAGTTCTCTGGCAGCTCTGCACAAAGACACACACGGGATTAACATGTAGGCATGATGCAAACATAGCCAAAATCATGGCAATACATGCCACACACACAAACACGCTCATGCAAATGGGTGAATCTCATGAAAACATGTCCGGGCCACATTTCACCCCTAAATGAAAAATAATAGGAACATATATTTTGGCAAGTTTATTTGTTCAAATAATGAAAGTATGTGTGCGCTTTGTGTGTTTCTGTGCTGTTTTTGTAGTGATCAGGAGGTCAAATATGTCAAGAACTTGCTTTAGAATTAAGTAATTAATGCAAAAAGCATGAAAAATTCTTGCTGAAAATTACAAAATGAAACAATTACCATATGCATATATATATATATATATATAGAGAGAGAGAGAGAGAGAGAGAGAGAGAGAGAGAGAGAGAGAGATATGCATTATACAGAACATTATGCTATAAATTACTGTCATTTGTAATGTTGAACAAATTTACTACAACACTGATTCATTTATATCTATTCGAGTAAACTATAGTGAAAACAAAATGCATACCAGTAAATTAAGATATTTTAACATAGTTTGCCATTTTGCATAAACTATTCAACTCTCAAACATGTTCTTGACAAGATTTGTGTAACTGCAAAATAGCATGGAAACACTGAACACGCTCATTATCTGAACAAATAAACCTGTTAAACACTAAAGCAACTCAGTGAATAAGAGGTGAAAATATCTGCATATGAAACGCATCACACAATCCTTCATTAAAACACACTGTCTTCAATCAGGTCTTTCATCCACTGCTCTTTGATCAACACCTGCACAGGACAGGAACTCTTTCATGTTCACGATTACATGCAGCCTTATAATGCCATTATGGCAGTACTGTGTCAACACAAAACTGTATTTATGTCCATAATAACAGTAACTATACATCACTGGGCCTTACGTGTGCATGTGCTAGTGTTGCATGTATTGGTTTAAAAACACTGCAGAACAGAAAATCGCTTGGGCCTGCTTTCACAGACAGGGTTTAGATTAAGCCAGGATTAGGCCTTAGTTAAATTAGGACATTTAAGTACTACTTTTTTTTTTTTTAAGGAAATGTCAGTGCAAGTTGCTTTAAGTTTTAAAAAAATTGACGCGAGGCCAATGCTTACAGCTTTATGCAACACAGACATCATGCGCATTATTGATCAGATTGGTCAGAAACACCAGAAAGGAGATGTTGTAGACAAGTCTGACAAAGAGAAAACTAGTTGTAGGACAAAAAAAAAAAAAAAAGCAGTAGAAACAAACAGACCTACTGCATTTAACAAGAACATTTTGTGTTGTAGTTTAGCAAACAAGTGACAAAAACGACAGTAAAAGAATCACATAATGGCAAATGACATGTAAATGGGACAGAAGAGAACATATTGTAAGATTTAGCTCAATCCTGTTATTCACAATAATCAGACTACTGGTGTATATGTCGCTGAACACACACATAAACCCCCACACTGGCCTGATCTCAGACACAGCAATGAATAAATATGTGTTTAACCCCACATCAGCACTGACCTGTGACAGAGGTCAAGGGTAGGGGTCAAGGACGCACATCTAATAGACAGTTATCTGCGACTGCATTATACTGTACTACAACCTTGCTTAATCCATCTCAGCATGACAGAGAGCCAGCCAAAAAGAAAAGAAGGAAAGGAAGATAGCAGGAAACTGATCAAATAAAATAAAAAACAATGAAAGAACTAAAAAAAAAAAAAAAAGACAAACAAATGAACAGAAAACAAAGAAGGATTAAACCAACAAAAACAAACAGAAACAAATCAAGAAAATGAACTAAAGAAAGAAACAAAGAATAAGCAAAAAAAATAAATGAAGGAGAAAACAAAATATGACGTTAATTCAGTCTGCATGAAAACTCTTTCAGTTTTTGAGAAAGCAAGCAAGAAACAAAAATGCGATCAAAATAATGAAAGAACTAAAAAAACAACTAAAAAATAAAAAGAAAAAAATGACAAACAAATTGAGAAGTCATGAAACAAAATGCAAAAGAAAAGAAATTAACAAAAGAACAAAAATAAACAAAATGAAGAACAAAAGAAATGAGCAAATTAAAAAGTCAAGACTTCAGTCTGCATGAAAAGATTTCCGAGAATGAAACAAAGATACAAAGAAATAGAGAAAATAAAACAATAAAATAAAAACAAAGGAGAAAAATGGACAAACAAATTAACAAAAAGTTAAGAAACTGAAGAAAGAGAAAAGAAACAAAGAATGAATGAAACAAACCAGCAAAAATAAATAAAAGGAAGAAAAAAATAACAAATGAACAGAAAAGAAAGCAATAATGTGACTGTGATATGTGTTAATTCAATTCTGTGTAAAAATGTTTAATTTTTGTGAACTAAATCGAGTTCATAATTCAGATTCCATCAGCAATGTAAATGCTTGCATTGTGAATATGTTAGTCAAGGGTTTAAGTGTGCGCGAAATGAAAATGGATATTGATTATTGCTGAATTCATGAATCATTCATGTGTCTTTAGCTGACAGGTGGTCTCTGAACCCCCCGTCACAGATCAAATGACAGCGTCACCCCATCGTTCTGCCAACGAGAGTTCATTTTACTCCCCAAGACCTTCATAATCTCTCTTCCCCACTGTGACAGATCAATGACGTGAAATATATTCGCATCACCAGCATTCGCTGGTGTTCATGGGCTAAACTGGGGTTTGTAATGGAGTAAATGAAAACGACGCCCCTGATGAAGCTCATTAAGAGTGTTTGTGTAAGCATGAGCATCACAGACACAGACTGACGCTCTCATTGTGTGACAGACGCTTACTTTAACCCTCAATTAACCTTCATTATTTAACATAATTGAAGGACATTCATTCTGTTGATGGTATTTTAACTGATGGAGTCTGTTCACTGACACTGAAGTATTTTGACCACAAAAATGGCATGAAATGGCAGAAATTGCCCGTCACAATCTGACTGGCTGACATATAATATCTGATATATTTTTTAAAATCAGTCCGCACAAACAAAGGTGTGTTTACAGATTGCCGAGCGCCATAATTTCCCAAAATGAAAAAACTTTTCATGAGTATACACTGTAAAAAAAAAAAAAAAAGTAAATAAAACAGATTATCTGAGTAGTTTCTTCAAGAAAATTGTATATCAGTCTTTCTACTAAATTTCAAGTTTAATTCAATGCGTTATTTGCCATTTCTCTAATTCTATGTGAAATTTACTAGCAATTCTTGAGTGAAAATTGCATCAAGTTAATTCTTGTAAATTCTACTTTGTTTTTGATTGTTGAGCCACAAAAATTCATTTCTGTTCTATGTTTTTCATATTAATATTTTTTTCCCAAGTAGTCTATTATTAAATCTGCTTCTATAGACAGTGCATCAAAACAAAAACTGGATGGTCACTTTACACACCAATCAGACAACCTCGTCCTGTCCAAGTGGATGTTTTAGGACAAAATAAGGACCAGACTTGAATAAACAAGTAGTAAAAAGTCTAAGCCTAAAAAAAGTCCTAAAAGACTTTCAGTAAAATATTCAGTAATATTACTGATCGCTGACACTATTGTATTACATTTGGACCCTTTTAACAGACTGTGATGATGCATTTCCACAGTTATTAATGCCATAAATCTACCAAAGTCTTTTGTGTTTTAATTTTTAATATTTTTAATGTACAATTACACTTTATTTTGATTTTTTACCTTTGCATTAAATTACATAAAACTAGTTGACGCTGCTGCATGAGTGTTTCTAATGTAAAGGCTAAGGGAGTGATGGCAAATTTGACATTGTTCTGTCTTTTGACCAACATAATCAATCTCTTTATATTTTTTTCCTCTTTCCTCCTATGTGTGTGTATGTGTGTGTGTGTGTATATACATATATGTGTGTGTGTGTGTGTGTGTGTGTGTGTGTGTGTGTGTGTGTGTGTGTTTCATAATTTATGAATTGCAACATTTAAACTGCTTTTTCTGTATAAGTAAAAGTGACTTAGCATGACTGGACTAAGCAAGACCTACTTTGCTCCTGTCTCGAAAGCTGCCCACTCAACAGTCAGAAACTTATGAAAGCACACATTTTAGACAGTCTTTAAGTCTAACTGAATAGCTGAATTATTCTGCATCACACAGTGCAGAGTCACACACACAGAGAATAGTGATCCATCAGCCCTGTGTGTAAAGAATTGCGGCCTGTAGCATGCTGGGATGAATGCTGGAGGACGCAGGCTTGTTGTGATTGGTGAGGGTCGTCCTGCTCCACTGAACTTCAAAGAGTGGAAGGAAACAGAGCACATCTCACACAGAAACACCCAGCAGTGCCAGAGATGACAAATCGCGAGTGTGTGTGTGTGTGTGTGTGTGTGTGTGTGTGTGTGTGTGTGTGTGTGTGTGTGAGTGAGTGAGTGAGTGAGTGAGTGAGTGAGTGAGTGAGTGAGTGAGTGAGTGAGTGAGTGAGTGAGTGCGTGAGTGTGTGAGAAAGGCACAGAGCTGCTGGGGGTCATTAACACGGACCAGAGACACAAACATACACGATTCCCACTGACTGGATCCACACACGTCTGTTGGAAAAATTCTGTATCAATAATTGCGTTTCAAGAACAGCATCCAGAAAAAAGGAAATTGCAATCTCACTGAACCTGTCAGAAACAATCCAAGTCATAAAAAAGAAAAAAAGTACAAACTATATCTTACATAAAGAAAATAAAGTCTACTTTAGAACCATTAACCTTTTTTTTTTTTTTGCACAATTTAGTCAGTTTAGCACAATTTTCTTCATATTTTCAAAACCACAATGCAAAAAAAGTTTCTGTGTGAAAATATATACATACATTTGTATATTTAAAGTAATACCTATACACATATTACAATTTATTAAAATTGCAATTAGATTATTTTTTTAAATATATTATTTAAATTAATTATGTTTTATTTATATATATATATAGTGGTATACACTGTTCATATACACACAGATGTTAGATTATAAATCATTCTAAAAATCTATCTATCATTATACATGTAATTTTATAAATATCAAAAGTTAAATTGTTACATAATACACACAGACACACAATACAAATATAAAATTATATATGTAATATTTATATATTATATATTTATTTAAATAATATATTTTAATATATATTTTAGAGCTCTGTCAGTCTGTTGATTTAATGATAAATATAAAATAATGATATAAATACATATACATATACAGTCATGGCCAAAAATATCAGCACCCTTGGTAAATATGATCAAAGAAGGCTGTGAAAATTTATCTGCATTGTTAATCCTTTTGATCTTTTACTTAAAAAAAATAGGGGGAAATATCATTATGAAATAAAATGTTTTTCTCTAATACACGTTGGACACAATTATTGGCACCCCTAGAAATTCTTATGAGTAAAATATCTCTAAAGTATATTCATATTCACAGTTTTGAGCACTCCAGGGTGATTATGAACATGAAATTATCCAGCCATGGCTTTCTGTATCACAGAAATATAAATAGGAGGGAAAACAAAGCCCAAATTCCCTTAATCATCTATCACAATGAGAAAAACCAAAGAATATATTTCTGATGTGCAGCAAAAGATAATTGAGCTTCACAAATTAGTGAAGTGGCTTTAAGTGCTAGAGCAGTGAAAACCCCCATCTCCACCATCAGGGCAATAATTAAGAATTTCCAATCAACATAAAATGTTACGAAACTGTCTGGAAGAGGATGTGTCTATATCGTCCTAATGCACGGTGAGAAGGAGTTTGAGTGGCTAAAGACTCTCCAAGGACCACAGTTGGAGAATTGCAGAAAATAGTTGAGTCTCGGGGTCAGAAAACCTTTTTAAAAAAAACTGTCAAACAGCACCTACATCAGCACATGTTGTTTGGAAGGGTTTCGAGAAAAATTCCCCTCGCTTATCCAAAAACACGCACCAGCATATTCAGTTGTCAGACAAGACTGGAACTACAAATGGGACTGGCTTCTATGGTCAGATGAAACTAAAAAATGAGCTTTTTAGCAGCAAACACTCAAGATGGGTTTGGTGAACACAGGGATAAAAAGTACCCCATGTGTACAATGAAATATACTGCTGTATTTTTGATGTTGTGGGCCTATATTTCTGCTGGAGGTCCTGGACATCTCGTTTAAACACATGGCATCATGGATCCTATCAAATACCAACAGATAAAAAATCAATAAGTGACTGACTCTGTTAGAAATATTATAATGGGCCATGTTTGGCTCTTCCAACCGTACAATAATCCAAACACAAACCTCAAAAACAACACAAAAATGGGTCACTGAGCACAAAACCAAGCTTCTGCTGGCCATTCCAGTCCTCTGACCTGAACCCTGTAGAAAATGAGTGAACTGAAGAGAAGAAGCACCAACATGGAGCTGTGAATCTAAAGGGTCTGGAGTGATTATGGATGAAGGAATGGTCTCTGATCTCTTGTCAGGTGTCTCTAACCTCATCAGGCATTATAGGAGAACATTTAGAGCTGTTAAACTGGCAAACGGAGGTTTCAAAAAGTATTGAATAAAAGGGTGCCGTTAATTGTGGCCAATGTGTATTAGAGAAAAACATTTATTTCATGATGATATTTCCCCCCCATTTTAAATTCTTATTATCCAATGAAAAGTTAGATTTTTTTTTTTTTTTTTAATAAAAGATCAAAAGGATTAACAATGCAAATTAATTTTCACAGCCTTCTTTGATCATATTTACCAAGGGTGCCGATATTTTTGGCCATGACTGTATGTATGCATGTATATTTATATTATTATTTTTTTATTTATTTTATTTTTCATTTTATTTATCTTTAAATCAACAGACTGCCAGAGCTCTAAATAAAACTAACCAGTGCTGTGATATTCAGAGCGGGACAGGACAGCAGTGATATGTCATATAGTTAAATGAAATAAACAGGGTAGAAACCTTCAAACTGTTGATAGGAAAGACAAGAGGCAGAGAGAGCGAGGAACGAGAGATAAAGTGGAGAAAGAGAAACTTGACGGGTGGAGTAGAGAGGAAACAGAAGTGAGATTAAAGAAATCAAGTCTGCCATGTTTACGGCTCCACACATAAACAACCTTCAAAGGGAATATCGGCCCAAGATCTGCTGTACGTTTGTGTTTGGATGCATCTGCTAGAGTAACTGACTAATATTTCATAAAGCATCATCTCAAATATTCCCTCATACCCAACATGATCATTAATACACAGCGGTCGGATGAACCGCAAACACATCAGAGGAACGAGAGAGAAATGTTTCACATGAACACTACAGAAAGGGTATCTTGGGAAATATTTACAATGATTTAAAAAGCACTTTTCATTTGGCCTTTTAAGTTTCCTAAAGAGTGTGTTATTAGTCGGGTTTCGCATTGCATCAATAGCAAAAACATTATTAGATGTCATACGTTTTTCAGAAACCATTTAATTTTTGTTCATTTCAGTGAATAAATTTGAATCTCAAATTTAAATAAATAAAAATGTGCCATTTAATTGTAATATTAAATAAATAAATATGCACTTTGTAATATTTAAAAAAAAAATAGTATGTACTTTTTAAAAATAAATTAAAATATACTTTGCAATTTTTACGTTTCTTTTTTTTTATGCATAAAAATATATTGCCCCTCATTTTGGTCTAATTAGCTATTTCTTCAGTGAACTACTACTTTCAAACGAGTAGCTTGACTGTAGTTTACTGTAACTTATGCAGTTTGTAGCCTGCAATGCTGCGGTTGCTGAAGAGCAAGCATGTCAGATGCAGTTACTGTATCTGTGCAGGGTGTAAATACTGGTGAAACTAGATAACATCTACACAAGAATTTCACTCCCATCCTCAAACCAGCAGCTGATGTTAGACACTGAAACACTGAAACCACAGACAGTGCTCGAGTTACGTTATCACCCACTCATTATCACAAAATAATCCAAGACCTCTGCACAAAACAGGTCAGAACATGTGACTTTATTCTAGATTGAATTATATACTCTTAGTTTTGAATTCTATTCAATTGAATTTCTAAAACAAGTATGTTCTAATATAAGTACAGATAAAAGTTTGAAATAAATATTTTAATGTTTTTGAAAGAAGACTGCATTTATTTGATCAAATATACAGTAATATTATGAATACAATTACAATTTAAAATAACAGTTTTCTATTTGAATATATTTTAAAATGTAATTTATTCCTGTGATCAAAGCTGATTTGCGGCTCAAGAAACATTTCTGATTATTATCAGTGATGAAAACAGTTTATATTTTTATGGAAATCATGAAACACTACCACTCGAAAATTTAAAATATGTTTTTTTTTTTTTTTTTAATTAATAATTATAATTATTTTAAAATTTTGGCCGCCAATGTAGTTTTTTTTTTTAAGTTATTAATTTTTAGTTTATTTGGTATTAGTTAATTTTATAGTTTTTTTATTTTATTTTATTTTATTTAAGATTTGTTTTATTTCAACTAATGATCGTGTTTTTTATGGTTTGTTTTTGTTAATAATAACCCTGCTTCAAAGGACTTGAGCAAACAACATCATAATTCTCTTTAAAAGGAAAAACACTAAGTGAAAATACTTAAAATATTCCCAATATGTTGGAATATAATTCAATTCTAGAACATCTGAGAAAGATTTAGGGCCAGATTTACAAACAGCTTGCGCCAGTGCAAACCGTTTTTTGCCGTTAGTACTGTCAGGATTTACTAAAGATGCAAAGTGAAGAATTAGTGCTGAAAAGGCGTGGACGGTTATTTTTGCACCTGACCATATTGAATATGCATTTGTAAGAGTTTCCCTTTCAGACGCAAAATTTATGGGAGAAGAGTATTAAAATGAATCACGCAACACAATTTACTAACGTTCGCGCTCGTCAAAATACTGGTATTTGCGCCATTATTTAACACCACAAAAAAGCATGTCTTAAAGCTCTTAGTATATTGCACTGGTCATTATGGAAATGATATGGTTACGTCTGTGTTCTTTAATGTGTGGATTGTTAGTAAATCACTCACAGAATTTCCCCTCCCATCAGCACTTTTATGGAATATCGCTCTAACGCTAATTTGCCCCATTTAATAAATCTGGCCCTTAGCAGGAAGATTTAGGAACAGATATCTCGGATTTCGGTAAGATGAGACGCAAAGACACAAACTTTAGAATTTGAGATGCTAAATAGTCTTCACCATCCAAACGAAAGCCAGGCTGCGATCGATGTGGACAAACAGCCGCTTGGTTGGCACACCTTCTGGAAGTGTCCTAACATTTCTAATTACTGCCTCCCAATTTATCAGTCATTGTCAGGCATCTCAGGAAGGCCATTAAACTCCAATCCAGTTGGCAGCTATCTCTGGTGTTAATGTAGTGCTATCAAATAATCAATACGATATGACTGCATCTCTTACACTCTTGGCACGAAGAGTGCTGTTGCTTAACTGGAAGTCAAAAGAAGAAGAAGAAAACACCCACTTTTTCTGCTTTGTCTGCATCTGTCAGTTATATCATTATGTGCCAACACCAAATACAGAAGGTTTAAAAAAAATCCCATCTGAAATATGTCTGTACTAGCCCTTTTCGGTTTGTTTTATAGCTGGCAGAATGAAGCCACTCGTCAGCATGCAGGTAAATCACAAGCGAGTCCACGTTCAGCAGGATCTAGCTGATGAAACCAGCGGAAAGCCCAGCGATCAGAGGCTTTTCCCCCAGCTGTCAGTCACAGAGACCCTGGAGAAACCCAGGAGCTATTCCACATCTCTCTAGGAAAGCTCCTCGTGTCCCGTTCACTAGATTGGATTTGGGCCTCTAAATGAGGGGTTTGCTGGAGTTGTTGTTAGCGGGAGCGTCTCAGGCTCAGTCGGCACACCCAATAGACAATTCAAATCAGGTTGCACTGGGAACGCAATTTGTGAACAAATTGTTCAGGGCTGCATTTCCCAAAAGCATTTTAAGACTAGATTTTAGCAGCGTAATTTTATAAGGTATTTATTATTTAATATATATCATTATTTTATAGTAATGATTAATTACAAATTAGAATTTATTTTTAGATTCAAGTTTTGGTCATTTTGTTATGTGGTTTTATTTAGCTTTATTTTTATTTAGTACTACATTATATTATAGTACTATATTAGTATATTAGTACTTCAACCTAAACCTTATTGTATTTCAGATTAATTAAGAAAATTTAAAAAACAATTTTCATCTAATATTTATATTTTATTTCAGCTTCATTTTAATTAAAGCGGTCATATGATGTTGCTAAAAAGAACATTATTTTGTGTATTTGGTGTAATGCAATGTGTTTACATAGTTCGAGGTTCAAAAAACATTATTTTCCACATACTGTACACTATTGTTGCTCCTCTATGCCCTGCCTTTCTGAAACGCGCCGATTTTTACAAAGCTCATCGTTCTGAGAAGCGAGGTGTGCTCTAATTGGCCAGCTATCCAGTGCGTTGTGATTGGCTGAATACCTCAAGCGTGTGACGGAAATGTTACGCCCCTTACCATGTTGTGATGCCATGTCCCGGCGCAACGAGACTAAAACAATAAAACCCACTATAAACGAGGCATTTGTTGCATTGAGTGAGGACATAATTACTGATTATAATGACTCCTACGTTCTTTTTACATGTTGCACCACGCCGCGTAAACATAACACCATAGCAGTGTCTGAAATCGCTCACTCGTTCACTCATTCACTAATCCCTATATAGTGTAAGGCAGTTGAGTGAACTATATTAGAAAGGAGTGAACGAAATGAAGTGAACGGATTCGGACGGTGACGTGTACACTGCACGTGAGACTTGGCTGTTGCAAAAACATCTTGGATGTACTTTTATATTTCATGTACCTCATTTTAGAAAATAATATTAATAGCAATAACACTTAAAATGACTATTGTAATCAGCTTTGTGGTTTCATTGATGGTATATTGTTCATTTGTTCTGTAATATGGTTATAATCATTAAATACTATTAAAATATTGTCAATAAAAATAAACTCACATCAGCACATATTAATAATTGTATGTATTTATTGCTTGTAGTATCTTGAAACTCTCCCAAGCAGCGTTTTGCACTCAAATAAGATGACAGTAGAGCGCACTCAGGCGACCGTTAATTTGACATCAGAATGAATACACTACCAACTAACATTTTTAAAAATCCCCCAAATTCATCATTTTTGTAAATTAAGCGGCATCTCTCGTTCAAACACGTTTGCTCCCACTCTCTCTAACAGCTCGTCGGTTCTCCGCATTCGATTGTGGGAAATAGTGCTTCAGCGAGTGTACATCGGTTTTACACTCGAAATCAGAATGCATTGTGGGTAAAAAGTAGTGAACGAATGTAGGGAATTAAGTCGTTCACTCAGAATTCGGACAGCACTACCAAATGGCTGACACCCGATATAGTGCACTATATAGTGGATAGGGAGCGGTTTCGGACACAGCTCATGTCTGCATTTGTGATCGGAGAAATGACAAACACTACTCTACACAGCTCAATACTCGAGTTTGAATAGTCAGTAGCAAATTCTTTAAATATCGAAACGTACTTGCAGGCTGTGAGTCAGAAGCACCAGACTGTCCTTGCGACGTTGGAATTGCCCCACTTTATAGTGTTCACATCACAGCCATTCATAGTGTTCACATTGTAGGCTACTCTCTCCCAGGTTCAGGAAATAGTCCTCCGTAAAATGCGCTGCACACACTCCAATATTTTCATTGTACTGTTCTGGAACAGTGTTGTAAATATAACTTAACCACTGATTTCTAGTTGTGTACTCATTTGGAAGCCCAAACAAAGTACTTTCACTTTCACAACGAAACACAGCGTCTCCACGACATGGCGGCGGCGACAACAACAAGCAAGAATAAAAGTTACGCCTTTTTTCATTGCGTGTGCATTTGAACAGTGTTATGCAAATCTCCCCACACTGTGACGTAGACATGTGACGTGGACACGTGTTTGAATGAGCCATTTTAGGGGGGCGTGGCAAAGTCTTAACTTTTATAAAGAATATCTCTTTGGGATTGAGACTGTAATCTTTGCAACTTTACAGATCTTATACATGCACAAACAGCTTGTAACACTCCAAGGACAAAGGAAAACATGAAATCGCATCAAATTTTTTTATAATTTTTGTTAAAGTTTCAGTCCATTCCTCACACTTTTATGGTATCCTAAATTCTGTGTTTTCCATTTTGAATTTTTATAGATCCTTTTTTATAGATAATTTTAAGAGTTTAATTAAATTTTAATGAATCAAAAAAAAAAAAACATGTCCAACCAATTGAATTCATAAAACATAAATAAATAATTTATTAACATTTGCATTTTATGTATGCATGTATGTATGTATTTATTTTAGAAATTGTGTGTTAATTGTTCTGGATTTATGATTTCATACAAATTTATTATCAAAAATGTTGGTAAGCAAATGAAGGCATAAAAAATTAACAATTTAATTCATATTTTAAAATGTAATCAAATGAAAATGTATCCATTCCTTTTATATTTTGACAAACAAAAAAAAACACAGAAGCTTACTGTTCGAATTAAAACATGGAAGAACAACTGTGTAATATTCCTTGAAAAAAATAACACTTTATTATTTTTAATTTTATTGTCATTACATTTTATGCATATATTATCATTATTATTACTTTGAGAAGTACATTCTACTGTACAATAGTAATATATTTCTGTCAAAATTCAAACTTTATTTTGACGGGTTGTTGTGAAGACCTTTGTATTTTTGTATGTGTTTTGGCCAGAAGGCAGCACATTAGAAGGAACAGCCTTTGTCTACAATGCCTTAAAATGCTCCCTACATAGGCAGCTCACTAGGTTTTGAAACAGAGCCATTATGTTCTCTGCTTCCACACCCCAAACATTACATTTCTCATTTCCAGGGTCAGGCCATTTCTCGAATGCACAGACGAGTCATTTCATTCAAGGCCGATGTTTACATAAAGCTCTGAGTCAGTTTCCTGTGAGCGTCTCAGATGACACTGTAATCACTGACCTGTAATCATGTTCCCTACGGTCTCCGCCGAACCATCCATAAAGCACCACCAGCGGCTTCTTGAGGATACGGCCTCAATGTCAGTCACAGAGCTGCTGAATCAACATCCTGACTGTCTGAGGTTCGCTCTGATTACAGCTCTCGCTGCGTGAGCTCAGGTTTTCCAAACGCAGATCCGCCGTCTCTGAACGACAGCTGAAAATAGCACTTAGATGGAGACACGCTCCAGACTGTAAAAAGAGATTTATACGCCCTGAAGGATTGTTTGGGAAACCTGTGTGAAAATTCACCAGCTATTATATTTACAATGTGACACTTGGTGAAAAAAATTACACGCTTCTACACAAATCTGACTACTGAAATACTAAAGATGATTTTTCAAAGTTGGTAATAAAACTAAGATTACTGGAGTACATAATACTATTTTAGTCTTATTTAATTGAATGTGTTACATGTAGTTTCACAATTTCTAATTTGTGAAAATAATTGTTTCAAAGTAAATTCTACACCATTTTTTTTTATTTAGTTTAAGTTTAGTTTATTAGTTTTATTAGTTATTTTATTTTATTTTTTATTAGTTTAGGCATGCTTTAAGCGAGTAAAGGAATGCTTTGGGGTTCAATATAAACTCAATATGCTCAATCTGCAGCATAATGTTCATTACCATGGTAAATTATTTTGATTCAAACCCCATTTTCTTTAAAAAAAAAAAAAATAATAGATTTTACAATACCGATAACTAGGTTGGAGCACACTGGCCGATAACAATTTATCAACCGATAGTTTTTAAAATAGATACTGAATGAAATAAAATAGTCCTTTACTATTAAAAATAAATGAATAAATAAAAAAACAGAACTGAACCCGACTTTTTAAATGAAGAATTATTATATTGATCATTAAAGCTCATAGTTTATTAGCTAATGTTAACAGAAGAAACTTTAAAGGGATAGCTCACCCAAAATTGAAAATTCTGTCATTAATTATTCACCCTCATGTCGTTCCAAATCCGTAAGACCTTCGTTTATCTTCGGAACACAAATTAAGATTTTTTTTTATTTTTAGATTTATTTATGTCGTTTTATGCCTTTATTTAGATAGGAGAGTATAGGTTGACAGGAAGCGAAGTGGGTGAGATCCGGAAAGGTCTGTGAGCCGGGACTCGACTTCGGGACGCCCGAAGCGCAATGGCGCTGCATGTCGGCTCGATAAGATATTTTTTAATGAATTCCAAGAGCGCTCTGACCCTCCCATAGACAGCAAGGACCCTAACACGATCAAGGCTCAGAAACATAGCAAAGACATCGTTAAAATAATCCATGTGACATCGGGGGTTCAACTGTAATTTTACAAAGCTACGAGAATACTTTTTGTGCACAAAGAAAACAAAAATAACGACTTTATTCAAAAATTCGTCTCCTCCACCCTGGCACCATTTTGGAGAGTGTCACATGCGTAAAAATGTCAAAGTGTAAATAATGTAAACAATGTATCCGTGTATGGTGCTGCCGACACAGAACATCATGCATTGTTTATGTATGTGATACTCTCCAAAATGGTGCTATCGGTGCCGATTAATTGGCAAAACCGATAAATCGGTCAAACTAATTTATTCCTCTGTTACTTTTTTACAGTCTAAGAGTTTTTATTCTGCTATTATGGCAACAAAGTTGTAAAAGTGGATAAAACTTTACACAAAAATGTTTATTTGTATGATTTTTTTGTAAATGTTAGCATATATCTTTTACATATTGTGGCTTTACTATTGAAACAGTGGGTATTTTTTACAGATTGGCCTCATTTAACAGTTAAATGAGTTTTGCTTTTCAAAGAAAGAAGAATTTTCTTTGAACAACAAATAGATGGAAATGAAGGGAATATGATTACCCAAACACAGTCAAATGCACAAGTGCTAATGTGTATTATGAAATGGATATGTCTGATCCTGGATTCTTATTGGTCAATATAACATTCTTGTTCTCTGTCAGCATCGTCTATTATAAAACTCATATTACTTGATCACTTATTAGGCAAGTAAGCATCAAAGCATCCTAAAATGTAATTATAATTTTGTGATGATAGAGAAACTCTGAATTTTGAGAGCAAATTATGTGTGGTACTACAGCGACTGCTAGAGAATAGTGTTATTGTCTATGAGCCCTAAAACAATCTCCCACTCACTGTACACAAGCACAAAGAATGTTCAACTCAACTCAACTCAACACACACACACACACACACTCTCCCACTCACACAAACTGACACAAACAATATAACCATAAAGCCACAATTCAAACCCACCAGAATCAGATGATTAACCCTTCAAATCACGATGCAAATTATACAATAAAATAAAAATGTTTTTGTAGACTTTTCCAGTCTTGAGTGGATCAGTGTGCAGTTAGCCATCCTTTTTGCTCATTCTCAAGTCTACCATTGGCTCTACGCACCATACAAAGACCTGCAGTGCAAGAACATTTTTCCTGTTTGGAGCGCTACAATTTTTTCTAGTTTAATAAAATTTGAGGAAACATGCTTAATTGTCAAAAAAAAAAAAAAGAATAGTAATAGTCAAATGAAAAAGCCTCACTTTCTTTCTACTTTCTTAATTTATTCTGTTGATTTGAGGCTGGACATTTTCTCGACGGGTGTCACCCTCTCACACAGACTGATGTGTAGGTGCTCATTGACGCAGTATTAGATTCACATTAGTGCTGATGACTGCTGACTCAGTCCAGACCCGTCAACATCACATGACCACTGCATTTATCAGCAGAAACAGTCATGAGAGATTTCTGTAGTACTGCACAACTCAAGAGGCTACTGCGAATACAATACAAAACAACACTAACAACAATGCAAAAAAAAAAGACATTTTGATAAGCTTTGGCAATTAAACATGTTAACAAAAAACACACAGACTTGTGGATTCTACAGTATCATCACATGACCTTATGCAAGGTTGTTATTGTTAAAATCCATATTTCTCTGTAGAGAAAATGAATGAGACTGGAGCGTTACGCTCTACTGAGAAACACAGAGGTTGCTGGGACAGATCTGTGTGAACTCAAGTAGCACAGATCATGCCGTCTGGGACGGGGGAGAGATGGGAATGGCAGAATAGGAGGCATTGTTCAGTCAGGAGATAAAACAAGAGATGACAGAGCTGCAGAGGAGGAGGAGAAGAGAGATCTCAGCCTGACACAGCCTGATACACACACACAAACACACACAAGAACTTTCTTTGAGTCCATGACTTTGAATATGTATATGCAAATTATACTTTAAAAGGTAATTGTGATGAGGATGAAGCCAAGAGGATCAGCGGAGACAATGTGTGTGTGTGTGTGTGTGTGTGTGTGTGTGTGTGTGTGTGTGTGTGTGTGTGTGGTGAGACCCCATAAATAACATCAAGCTTTAAAGAGATTTGAAGGGCTCGGCGCTGCTGTATTTAGCCTCAGGTTACACACACACACACACACACACACATCTACAGGTTGCAAAAGGACACAATCAACAGGCTCTCTGAGGATTGTAAAAGACCTGCTGCGTCTTCATTTTATTAACTACATGTTGGCAAATACACTTGTGGCTATTAAGAGATGCTGACAAATCATTAGTCATGCAGAGGACTCAACAATATAGATAAATAGCCTTTTGACAACATTCAATCTCAGTATTTATGTATTTGCTCTGAAAAGGTCATTGTTTTCCATCAAACAAACAATCATTCTGACCAAATAGTCAAATGTTAAAAATAATGAAATGCATGTTGTCTACACTGTTTTCTTAGTATGAACAATATGAAGAATAATATTGAAATAATGTTCGTATGAATATATTTTAGAATGTAATTTATTTCGGTGATGCAAAGCTGATTTTTCAGCATCATTACTTTAGTCTTCAGTGTAACATGATCCTTCAGAAATCATTCTAATATGCTGATTTGCTGATTATTATCAATGTTGCTTCATGTTTTTGTGGAAATCGTGATATTTTTTTTTTCAGGATCTTTTTAACATTATAAATATCTTTACTGTCACTTTTGATCAATTTAATGCATCCTTTCTGAATAAAAGTATTAATTTCTTTAAACAAAAATAAAGCTTACTGACCCCAAACGGTAGCCTATTCCTTATATATTTTATTTGACAACTAAATTATCTGAAACGTCTATTATATTAACGTCTTTGTGTGATGCTGCAAATGAATCACTGAATCAGACTGAATCAGAATTAATTCACTGAAACGGACAATTTGAACAGATTCACAGAAATGATCAAAACTTAGGCTATATGAGTCACGAGATAAAGAAATGATCATGACACTTGTCTAATGACCCAACTAAATGGCCAAATTAAAAGCACATTAAAATCAGAATATTCACAACATCGCTGCTCATCAATGCTCAATACATCCCCCAGTCCTCTCATAACATCACTTAATCACGAGAAGTTTAAATGTCCATCAATTTCAAACTGCTTCCTTACAAAATCACTTTCTTAATCTCTTACTGACCCTGATCTGCATCCAATCTCCGGCCACACAAGCGTGAATGTGAGTGAGTGAGTGAGTGAGTGAGTGTGTGTGTGTGTGTGTGTGTGTGTGCGTGCGCTGAGATACGGAGTATATCTGAGGTGGTAAATCTTGTAAAGAGAGCTCTGATGGACGCAGTCTCCATTACACACTGACAGCGGCGCTCAGATCTTCTGCACGACTTTAGACACATTTCACGGTTGCACATCCCAGTGGGAGCTCCAAACCCTCACCGCTGGAAAGATGGGAATTACAGAGCCAATATTTTCGCTCTGAGTCAACATAATCAGATTTACTCAGGAAGGGAGTTCAGGTATTTGAAAGCCATTGAGTTTCCTGTTAACATCAAACCAAATGTTGTAAATGTTCAGATATGTATCAGTAAGAGATTTCATTTAATATTCCACAGTTTTAATATTAGACATCCCATAATTTTGCAGCCAATATAAACTACTCAAAATACTTTAATATGAGTATAGTACTCATTTTAAATACTACAAAATATTAACATCATTATGCAAAAAATATTTAGTATTTCCACATCATAAAAAAAAGGAAAAAGTGCTGTTCTACAGTAATAAGCAATCAATATGCAATCAGAATTTGAGGGGAAATATGCTGCTCAGTTGTCAAAATTAATAAACAAACCAATACAAAAAAATTGTAATGGTCCTACAAATAGGCTTTACTTACTTTCCAACGTCTCAAATGATGCTGTTGATTTTGGGGTGAAATATGAACCATATTAGAATCAATCTAACAACTCAATTACTAACAGCATTGTTTAAAGTGTTTTCACAAGTAATTACTGACAAGTAATTCCTTTTATTATGACCATTTTAAAGTGAATTGACAACGTATGGGCTTCTTCATAAGTATAAAAAGAATCATTGATGAACTAGAATCAAAATAATAATTCCTTGCAATTTTCATTCCTGCTTACAACAAGCCTTATGTTGACATATAATACCTAAATAGGTAGAATCTGCAACTGGCCAACAAGCAAATTTAAAACTGTCTTAGCAGTGATATTTCATATTAGCAACTCCCTTTAAGACATCCCGGCCTTTTACAAATTCATAATTTTATTTGTGGGGTCTGAAATCCTTTACATGATATAAAGTTCATACATTGCTGCAGCTTTTTTTGTTTTCTGTCAATTTAAACCCACACTCTAAAGAAATCTAACTTCATAATCTAGTACCTTTGTCTTTTGTGTCCAATTTCTAGATACTTTTTTGCTTTAAATAAAAGTTTGCAATGTTGTGATACACCTCTGGTTAGCTTGATGCTTTAACAAAGACTTTTTAAAATCCCTATGGGAAAAATGAAATGGAAAAAAAAAAAAACACAGCTGAAAAAGTGGACGGGAATTAATGCACTCTATATACTTAAAAGATACTGTACACTCTTAAAAATAAAGGTGCATCACGATGCCATAGGAGAACCTTTTTGTCTAAATGGTTCCACAAAGAACCTTCAACAGAAGGTTCTAAAAAGCTTCAGATTCTAAAAAGCTAAGAAAGAGATGGTTCCACTAGACTGGAACTTCCATTAAACTCAGTCTGGCTCGTCACAAGAGCATAATGACTGAGTTTCACGTGGCCCTTTCGAGTTCATGTGCAGACGTTCAGCTGACCACAAGAGGAAATTCTGCCATTCAAATCTGTTGTCTTGAGATGATCAGACTGAAGGGGATCAGGCGCACAGACAGCTCTGTGGGAAGATGGTTAACGGCACCGGAAATGACAGAGCTTTTCATTCACCCAACGATAAGCTTGCACAAGATTACTGAAACCAACTGCCACTAGCCTGCTGAGACCCTGTCCACAGACACGAATGCATCACAGCCTTCCAGAACTACTAAATCTGGCCTTCCAAACATCACGCTTTATTTGACGTGACACTTCCAGCAGGCAAAATCAGAAGCTCTGCTCAAATGACTATAATAATGCAACGTAAATAATTGTTTTGACTCACTATTGTCTACGATTTCTAAAAACGTCACCGGATTCATTCCACTTGTCAAAATAAGCAGCTTTCATTAAAGCGATAGTTCAGCTACAAATGACATTCTGTCATCTACTCAACCTCATGCCATTTCAAACAAAAAAATAACAGAAACACTGACATTCACTGATTCAAGAAACGCTTTTCATCTGTTACATAACTTTTTAATAAACAGCGTGTCATTGCAAAATGAGAAATGAAAACAATGGTCGCAAAACTACTTTGCATAAATTATTGACATTGAAGCAATAAATTAATGCATAAAATTGTTAAATTGACTGAAAGTTTTAATAAAATAAATCAGTATCACTTAAGTGACACTTAAAACAACAACAATCTACTTCTGACATTGCATTTTTTGTCACTATTTAAAGATGATAACGCATATTACATTTAATTGTTTAATAAAAACACTTTAATATGATAAATCAGTTCTGCATATCACTTAATTCACACTGAAACATAAAAAAAATAAAAAAATTCCATAACCATATACACATTAATGTTCATCAAGCTCCAAAATTCAAAATTGTATTAATTAATAACTTAATGTATATAATAGAACAATGCATAGAATTTTTTATTTTTTAAATGATTTAATAAAATCATTTAGTTCTACATATCACTTAATCCACACTTAAGCATAAAATAAACGGAAACAATCAACAATATTGTATATTTTTGTGACCAATAAAAAGAGTTGATACTCCATACCCATAAATATTAATATTAATTATCAAGATCCGAAATTAATGTATATAACAACTCATATTATGTTTTCATTTTTTTAACCCTTAAAATAAATCTATTCTACACCCACACTTAAACAAAAAAATATATGTTCTATGATCAACTACCTGCATATTGTTAAAAAAAATAAATAAATAAAATAAAAAGTCGATATTCAGTACCCATAAATATTATGTGTATGTGACAAAATATCTATCAAGCCCCATAAAAAGTATCACAAAAGTAGTCCTGTATCAAAGTGATTTCACAGATGTTCAAAAAATACTACATTTATTATTCATAATAATCAGAACAAATGGTCTTCTGCTAAGTAATTTAGGCCCGGTTTCACAGACAGGGCTTAGACTAAACCAGGATTAGGCCATTGTTCAATTAGGAAGTTTAAGTCATTTTTATTAACATGCCTTAGAAAAAACATTACTGGCGTGCATCTTGAGACAAAACACAGGCACTGATATACTTTAAGATCAGTCAGTGCAAGTTTCTTTCAGTCATAACAGCTTCAGACTATCAGGCTTCATAGTTCATTAACTTAGCTGTAAAGCTTTATTTTTTATTTATTTTTTTTTACATTGGGTTTGAATATGACTCATCTAATCAGAACTCAGAATCAGAACATTTAGTTTCAAAAAATATATTCTAGAACTTTTGATTAGAAATCCTAAATTCAAGCTCCAGGCGCCAAAAGTGGCCACATAATCTCATAATACAGTACTAATCTACAGTCCACTGCTGCTATCTAGAAATGCATCATGATTGGGTGCGTTTGGGGTAAAATTGACTCTGGCTTTCAGGCGTCATGCTGTGGTGAGACACATTTCCTGTTAAAACAGGCTCAGAAATAACAGTTACTCTCTGCTGCACTCTCTCAGAAATAAAGGTACAAAAGCTGTCACTGGGGCGGTACCTTTTCAAAAGGTACACTTTTGTACCTATTAGGTTCAAATATGTACACTTTAAGTACTAATATGTACCTTTAAGGTAGCAAAACGGACCCTTTAGGTACAAACATGTACCTTTTGAAAAGGTACCGCCCCAGTGACAGCTTTGTACCTTTATTTACTGCAGAGACTCTCACAGCTGGTATGAGTTCATGTCCTCAGAGCAGGTGAGCTGGAATTATGTGTATAGAAAAATGTGTCAGTCTTGTGCAGGATGAGGACACGGACCATTAGTAACAAACCCTGACCAGACCAGTCCACTAAAGTCACCATGGATACCAAAAGAAAATCAGTCTCAGGTATGATGCTGCCTTCAGTTCATGTTGGAATGATCATGAGATAAGCACACAAAAAACCACCACAATGATGAAAATAATGGGATATTTGGGATTTTTTTTCTAGGACCGGACATATTTTATATGACTTATTATACTGCTTTTATATTTACTTTATATTAAATGTATTTTACAACCATTTTTAGATTTTTTACAACCTGTGTTGTGTGTGTACCTGTTTTTCTAATCAGGTGGGGACTTAAACCTGAATACACACAGACTCATGGGGACTCGTGTCACGGTGGGGACCTAAATTGAGGTCCCCACGGGTAAACAAGCTAATAAATCACACAGAATGAAGTTTTTTGAAAATCTAAAAATGCAGAACGTTTCCTGCAAGGGGTAGGTTTAGGTGTAGGGTTGGTGTAGGACAATAAATGTACAGTAGAAAAAGCATTACGCAAATGGAGAGTCCCCACAAGGATAGCAAACGCGTGTGTGTGTGTGTGTGTGTGTGTGTGTGTGTATATACACACATACATATATATGTATGTATACACACATAAACTGTTCATGCTTTAATAATTTATTTTTAAGTATTTTAAATATTTTATAATTTAATATTTACATAATATATTTTATATATATATATATTATATTATTATACATATTTTATAACTGATATTTGTAAAATATAATACATATAAATGTTTATATTTTATAAACCTTCATATAATTCACAATCTATATATCTAATCTATTTATTTATAAAAAAATTATTTTATATATAATTTTACAATATATTTTATAAATAACATACATCACATTTCTTCAATGCGGCAGATGGATGGCATACTTCGTTCATGCATGGCTTTGAAAGCATAGCAGAACACGATAATTGACTGACATGAATTTAAACCATGTCAATACTGTCTAGCATGGTCACCAATATATCATGCATGCCAAAACCCAAACATGACAGTGTGGTGACATCAGTCTGACAGCTAAGCGTGTTTGTGGAGGGTTTCCCCATAAAAGCAAACAAAAAGGTCACCAGGCAGTTAAGCTTGTTTTTGTGAACCGCCACCGTGCAGCAGATGGACTGAACTCTGCTGTCTGTGAGACTTACACACCGCATCTGAGATCAAAGACGCCACTGGATCCAGGGGAACACGAGCAGCTGAGACCAGCAGTGCACGTGCTCAGAGATTTAAAGAAATACTTCACCCAAAAGAGAAAAGGCTCTGCATTGACTCATCCTTGTATTGTTCTGAACAGCACGACTGCCTCTCTACAATGGAACCAAAAATTGCGTTTTTGAAGAATATCTTGAAGTGTCTTTAAACATATTGGCTGGCCTTTCTGATATAATGAAAGTGAATGGGGACTAGGGCTTTCAGGCTTCAAAAAGAAGCATTATAAAATGTGCATACATAAATTATAATATCATATCACATCTTCAAGCCATTGGAAAACTGCGTGTGAAGAACAGGCCCAAATTTGAGTCATTATTCACTTAAAAAAGCTCTCGTGTCCAAACATCACCTTTTCAAATTTCTTTGCTTCTCAAACAATATTTTTAAACGGTATCAGGAGACTTGCAATATAGTGTGTAATTAAGTAGTATGGACCATGTTAATATTGAGTTTTATCATTTTGGAGCTTGACAGCTCCAGCCCCCCCATTCACTTTCATTAACCATTGAAAACAGCAGCCAACATTCTTCACCTTTTAGGCTTCTCAGGAAAAAAGTGAGTCATACAGGTTTGGAATAATTCCTTTAAGGGTGTGTTTTATTGGAGCCGAGACAACATTGCAATGAAATGGTCAAAGGAACCACAGAACAAAATAGAGAAGACTGGTATCTTCCTTCACAGTCTTTCTCATGTATATCTAAAAAGCACTGCCTAGCAACAATGGGTTGCCAGGATCAGCCCCATTCCACTGCCATGCTCCCCACAGCAAGACAAAACACCAGAAGCGGTTCATATACATCTGATTCATATCGATCCGGTCGAGCTGTGTTTTTGAATCGCTTAAAAGAGTCGGTTCATAAGAATCATTTGTTCGTAAATCGTGCGACAGTGATCTCGATGTGCGTTTACAACTCCCCAGAAAATAACCGACTCATAAGAATCACTGGTTCGCGAATCGGGGTACATCGACCACGCTGTTTGTTTTTTATTCACTTTAAAGAACCACTTCATAAGAATCATTTGGGATTCGCACGACATTGATCTCGCAGAATGTGTTCGAGGAATCGGGGTTTGCTTTTGATTCACTAAAAGGAACCGGTTCAGAAGAATCGTTCGTTCGGGAATCGAACTGATCGCGCTGCAGATTCAGTGCGTTTCAGTGCAGGACAGGCTGTCAAAACCCGAAGCCCAGGAAAATCATTCGGTTTTGCTATTTAAAACCGGAATCGGAAACGGTTCTCGGTTCTCGGTTCTCAACCCTTTTTTTGGAAACAAATCAATATAAATCTATACAACAGCTACACAAAGCAGTCATGACAATACGCGTAATTTCCTGAAAACTGCTTTTAAATTGCACTAACATATAGTTGACTAACAAAAAGCGGACTTTGAAAACTTGAACAGTTCAATGGTTTGTTATGAAATGTCACGGAAATCCGAGTAAATTCATGCTTTAACACACAAGTTGCAAGCAACTTTGACTCTGAACTTCACAGCAGATCAACAGATATAAACAAGACCTATAACGACCATTTCCAAGCAAATTCATGCAGACTGACAGCTGTAAAACTCACTTTTATGTTTTCCAGAGGTCCACGACTGTTTGGCCAGACTGGGACTGCGAATGATCGCGCGCCCGGCGGATTTTAGCGCGTCCATGATGAATACAGTTTATTGTGACAATTAATAATCCTGAGAGCGCGATCCTCCGGCGGTCCTCTGCCTGATCGAGCCCAATCCTCTCCCCGCAGGAAAACTTTTCTGACAGCCTGTGATTTTCTTCCTTTTCCGTGGATGATCCCGGGTGGATGTACGAACATGCTCGCCACGGCGGGCGGGGCTTAGTATGTAAATTAACCGGATAATGTTCCGTCATGACGCTGCCGTGAGTGGGCGGAGGGCGGGGTTAGAGTATGTAAATTAGCCAGATAATATTCAGTGGGCGGGGCTTCGTGTGTGAGTATAAACAGAATGCCGTTTGACTTGTGTGATTAAAACAAACAATACTTAATGTTATTGGAAAAACATTTATTTTATAGTGTTTGGACGCTTTAAACCACGTATAACATTACGGTTAACAATAATATGGATAATGGCAAAAATGGATAATAATAAAGAAATGATTGAATAAAACAGTAAAACAACATAATGCAAGAAAATAGAGAAAAATACAAATACTAATAGAGAATATTGCAGATGTTATTTTTTATTTAGATCTAGTATTAATGTATAAACCTTATTATTATTATTTGCATAACAAGCTTAGCAAAATTCTAGTAGCCAGATTCTGTCATGTAACAGTAAGTAAAGGGATTTTACACTAATGTTTACAAAAAAGTTTTGTGTTGTTATTTTTAAAAACATTAGCAAGTAAATTGCACAGCTGCACTACCGAAAATGCATTTACAAAAAAAAAAAAAAAAGAAGAAGTTACACAATATTTCAGAAGACTAAATTTCTCAAAATTAATTTATAAATACCTTAATTTCTTTCTGTTGTCACATAGTGTTGCCTCCATGAGGCATGTGGTTCATTTTATGCAAGAAAAGTGGATCTAACAACAAATGTCAGTTTATGGTGTGTGTGTGTGTGTGTGTGTGTGTGTGTGTGTGTGTGTGTGTGTGTGTGTGTGTGTGTGTGTGTGTGTGTGTGTGTGTGTGTGTGTGTGTGTGTATTTATTTATTTATATGTGTATATATACAGTATATATATATAGTGACAATGAAGAAATACAGAACAGATGCAAAATAGAAACAGTGAATCTTTTCTTTGAGAGCATAGTTATCTTTCGCTCCGCTCATCCCTGTCTAAACTCATCCGCATGAGTGCTTCTACACTGACAGCCCATCACCACATGGGGAAAGAGATGGAAAAATGGAAATAAAGAAACTGAAAGGTGAAAGAAAAAGACATTCAAGAGTGCTTCTCTGAGAAAGAGGTCATTTTGCTTGTCATTGGGCCTTTTGTCAGTTCAGGGTGGCATCTTACAACCTCAATGTACGACTCAAAGTGCAAATAGAGACTGGGGCATCAGGTTCTTCTGACCCCCACTGTGACCCACTAAAACCTGTTTAGTTTCATGTGAAGATGAACAATAAATACAATTGACTAGGGTCTCCCAGCAGAACAACAGGTGTGTCACTCAGTTAAGGTGATTAACACAAAGAAGAATCCAGATCTTCAGCATTCTTGGGTGGCTATGACAGATTCATTCAGATTACTGCAGAAACTACCTGTTAAAGCAGGCAGTCAGATGAGGTTCTTTAGGGAGTCTGAATGTGAAACAGTGCATCCCATGGGAGTCATTCACTCTCCCAGTTCATCCTATACTACTGGAACTGGAAGCTTGAGAAACGTGGTTGACATACTAAACGGCTCCTGTACATTATTAATGTGTCCATATGCTGATCAGAGCAACAGTCTGCAGCTCATATGAGAATATAACAGCTTTAACTGGTGAATAGATAGATATCGGCTATGCATACAGGTCTAGAACGACATAAGAGTGAACTATCACTATCCACCTTATTTTTCACGTGAGATCGGGCATGGCCATTTTAACTTGAATGTGCGAGGCTTATTCGCTTCCAGTTATTTTACCTGTACAAAAACAGCCCGTTAGGTGATATCACAAACTGGTAAGTGCTATCACAATTTTTAAGTTATCATAATCATACACACAGTTTTACAGTTCACTGCACTTTTTATTCTTCTAGTTATTCTTCTGCACATTCACACAAAATAGTTTATTTCTGCGTTGCAAAATGTGGTTGTGGCAACTTTAAGTAAAAAATTGAACAGTGGAGCCCATGAATGTGAAAGTGTGTCTTTGTGTCAGGAGTTTTTACATGCACATCATGCCAGTGATGCACTGAAGAAAGATCGAGTGTGGAACTGTGAGCCTGTCTGCATGGTTATAAAAAGAGATGTGTTTAATATGAATGCTCTGGTTATTTATTCATGCACGTAATAACCTCTTATGAATGAGAGATGAAGGCATCACACTTAGCGCTCGGAGAATCTGTCAGCACAAGATGCTGCAATAGTTAACAAACTAGCAACTGTTATCTGCAAAGACGTATGAAACAATATATATATTAAAAAAAAAAAAATATATATATATATATATATATATATATATATATATATATATACACACACAGGTATATGTCAGACTCCTTTTGCATACAACTGTATTATTACAATTAATGACTAAATGAATGTTTATAAACTGATATTTCCTACTGAAAGCCAAAATAACTGGCTTAATTTTTTTTGTTGAAAATACTAAAGGCCTTTTGCATAGTACTGCATATATATTTGAAAAAGAGGCTAGGTTTTTGTGTTAATTTTGCAGAAGCTGGTGTGATGTTAAGGTGTTTCTGATTGGATCATGGTCAAAATCTAGCTTAAAGTCCCTGTAAGTGATATTAAAATATGTGTTCTGAGTTTGTCACACAACAGAAAAATGTGTTATTAACCACCCAGCCAAATTTGAATGATAAAAAAAACCCCAAGTAACTAAAATAAGTTATCAAATTTAAAATCTTTGAAAAATAAGCAGGACTCTGTTCTCAAACGCTGGGGGCGTGTCCGCTGTAGGCGCTGAAACCACGCGCACTCGCGGTAATGCGGCCGTCTCTCTCAACTGTCAAATACCACCATAAGTCTATAAATAGATCAGTGGCTACGACCTGAATGGATATGCTACCTCTAGTAGCTTAATTGGATTTATACAGCCATACATGTTTGAGCGTGCAAGTTCGTTATTTAATTGTAGACGCGCTGCAAGCGCGCTCAACGCGAGTCAGCGACTTGAAACCTGAAACCTTCTCTGGTTGATTAGCAACGGCAAACACCACAAGGGCACAAGCTGCGATGCGCTTTGAAAGAGAAAGTTTCCATGCGTTTATAGATGCGAATTGTGAACGCTCCATGTTTTTAAATTGTATGTATTCTGCCACATATTGATGTCTCTGGGCTAAGACCCGGGTATCCATTCACCCTAGAACCGTCCCTGCTTAAAATCTGTATATCTAACATCACAGACGTTCAAAAAGTCAGGGGCGGGGCCACGCTCGGTGGCTCCATTGCGTCATCGAGCCACCGTTTTAGCCCCGCCTAATAAATCCTGAACACAGAATTGGTGAAAAACTGTTTAACGATTTAACTTCACAATTCAGTACTACACAGTTCAGAGTCTTTGTAATGTGTTTCAGCAATACATTTCTAACATTTGTAATGTGTTTAGAAACAATTCTCAGAATTCTCTTTACACGGCCTTATGCACGGTTACTTCCTGGTTGTAGATAAGCCAGCTCAGTCATTTCCGGTCAAGTGTACTGTGCCGTAAGAGGAGCGTCCTTTACTCGGTTTCTCTCCATAATCCACTCACAATTAGGAGAAAAGTTTTGTTTGTCTAAGATGACCAAACGTCCACATATTCCGTTTCAGGAATGACAAGATGCGAATGTTAAACTTACGCGAAGGAATCCGTTAAATCATGCCGCAAGTCATATGATTGACAGAGCAACGGAATGAATCACCTGACGAGCCGATGTCAAAATAAAGCTGCGCATTAAGTGATTCAGACTAAATTCAGACTAACAAAACTACAGGTCTGTGTTGGATAAAACTTAAACGATGTAGCCTATTTAAATTAAATCTAAACATTTAAAAATACTGAATGCATTATTTATTGGTTATACCAATTTATTTAATTTGTATTTGACTATATAGGTATTTAAATAATTCAGGATTATAGGCCTGCCCTTGCTATACTTTATACTTCAGTGCAACAAAGTACTAAATTTGTTATATTATTTATTTTATAATAAATCAAAAGACGTGAAAATCTAAGTTGAAATGGCAGCTGCAGCTATGAGTGATCCTATACTGCCATCTCTTGGTTTTAACGGTAATTTCATTTTCATTTTAAAAAGTCTATTTTTTTCGCCGAGACACGTTAGCATATTTCTTCATGAATGAAAACTGAACCTTTAATAATGTGAATTTATCACACAGAGTTGAGAAATAATAAATGGCTTAAATTTTTATAAGATTTTAAAAATGTGTTCATGGCTTTGAAGGTAAGATATTGATTATCGAGAATACCATTATGATGTCGTTTAAGAGATTAGCCTAACAGCCTAAACAGTTACGATAGTGTTTATTTGTCAGCATTTAAATGCACAGTTACGTGGGTACTTTCCTGGGATTGCCAGACTCTGCATATAAAATCATATGTTCTTTAATAACATGACACTGTATATTAATTAATCCGCAATCATTATTTACGGTGTTGCAATTATTTTGTTTCTCAGTTTCTGATAAGAATGAGACAAGAGATGTTTCTGTGAGAGTCTCTACCTATATATAGCACATATACAACGAACTTCACCGGAAGATTACGAGCTGGCTAATCTTTATCCGGAAGTTCTAAATAGCGCTCCGTGCATATGGTCAATTGGATGAAAAATGCCAGTTTGAACCATTTAAAATTAACATGAAACATTTGGAAATGACATATAAAAGCAAAAATGAGTATTTTTTGTCTATATATATCACTGACATGTTGGTATGTACTCCTGCCATTTCTGTCAATGAAAATCTGTCCAGAGAAATCAGATAAACAAATACCATTTACCTACTCTTAAGGGAAATGCATTCAGAACATGGTACTCATTTCATTGTTATTCTTCATCATAAATTAACCCTTCGCTCAGCCCAAAATAAACCATAATAATAAGGTCTTATCATTTGCATTCATCATGTTTTTCCTTGCTGTCAAAACACTTTATGTATTGCGACCCACCTATAATTTTGCATGCAAACATTTAGAAAGCACAACAATCAATGGACAAACCACAAAAGAATTTTAAATGCCAGAAAAAAACGTTTTATTACTTGAAACCTCACAGAGACCTCACAGAGAGTGCAGCCGAGGTCTGGCCGAAAAACAGACAGAAAGCTAGAAGTGACAGCGGGCAAAGAAAACAAAACAACTGTCTCCCCCCTCCCCCTGACTCTTTCAATTAAACCACTTGGACTTTGCAAACTTTCCCACTTCCTCCATCACATCATAGTTTTAAAAAACACAGACACCAAAAACAACAACCATCTCAGAGCACTACAATACCACATAGGACTGACTCTGGCTAAACCCCGCCCCCCTCCCGCCCATCATTCACCAATGGAATACTAACATAGGAACCATCTCCCCTTCTGAAAACTAACCGCACCGGAACTCGTTTGAAGGAACTGACTTCCTCTGGTTGGCAAAATCTATACTTTTTAACACAAATCTGAGGGTTTTTCCAAAAAGTGGGTCGGCTCGGGACGTTCTCCCTTTAGCCCGGTAATACTTCATGCTTAGCAGACGTCTGGATCTGTATTCATGATGATGGTCAGATGAAAACCTTTCCAAGACTCTATCGGGTTTAAAATAGCAACACTTTCAGAACGCAACGGCGCCATCAAGTGGCACAACCAAGAATTTCTCCGAAAACAAGACACAAACTATATAATAATAGCAATAATACTCTCCTCTAGCTTCTGATCATTGGACCAGCCAGTAACCGGATGGATCTGAAACACTTCTTTTTCAACAAATTTACAGTTTTAGTTGGCACTGGACTACACTAGCTTCTGTCTGATACTGAAAGATGGTCAATACAATAAAGAAAACAAGGAGAGGAAAGTATCCTGTGTTTTCATACTTAAGATATTCCCTTGCGAGCTCGTCCACAGTGCAATAGTGCAACGCCGGATAAATAAATAATAATGTAAACAAATGACCGAATTCACAAGCGCGGACCAAAACAGGAGCAGAGTCATCACACCAATGGGCTGGTGATCCGTTTGCCGTATGTGACCAAAAAGGATGTGGTTGAGGCATGACGTGGCGAAGGGAGGGAAGAGATCTTTCGGTTCCACCAATGAGGTCCCATATGAAGGCACTGATTATCTGTAACTGGTGAATTACGCTGCTGGACTGTGTTTGTGGCGCACAGTTTGTCTTTTTGTACCAGGAGGAAGAACAGCAATCCACAGATGAAGCTTCTGTCTGTCAAACGAGTCCTTAAAGATCGGTCGTCTGATCCTAACATACTGATCCAAGTGAGATAATTTTGTCGCATTGTTTCTGGGACATTTTGTTTTTTTTTGCGTTACATTCTTGTCATATTTAGATGGTGACATTCTTGAGTAAAAATCTTCTTCTGATATGGGGTAGAGCACCTGGGACAACGGATCTCATTCTTGCCCTGCTTTGCTTCCCCCCGAAAAAAAACAAAACAACAACATTAAAATCAAGGCCGAAATCCAAAGAAGAGGAACAAAAATGGATGCGAGCGGAGCGGTCTCTGAATGGACTGAGGGAAGATACTCACCAACTTCTGTGAGGTTTCTAGACATTTACAAGAGAAAAGAAACAGCAGTTTCCTACTCAACGTGTGACGTCCCTTAAAAGTCCTCTTTTTTTGTCTTTTGTTTTTTTACTACAACAAATACAGTCACACAATACAACATCCTTCTGACCAGGCAAGAAGCTGTAGTAATAGAAGACGAAAAAACGAAAACAAAAAAGCAATCTGAGCCACAGACATGCCAAAGATGAATCTGAATCTGGGCCTATGGAGAAAAAAAAACAACCAGAGAAGACTGTGTGTGTGTGTGTATATGCGTGTGTGTCTGTGTATGCGAGAATGAGTGTAGGTCTGTTGTGGTGGGAAACAAGCATTCATTTCTTCAGGGGCTGGTAAACAGATGCGTTGGGGTCCAGTCCTGACGGACTGGTGTCCATGAACTTGGAGGAGTAATGGGGCGTGACTGGGGTCATGCTGCCCGTATCTGCGGAATACACCACACTGGGCATGACGGCCATGACCTCTGCTATCTTCTGCTTCAGGTCTTTAATCTCCTGGTCTTTCTGCAGAATTTGACCTAAAAAAAAAAAACACCCAGACAGAAACAACTAAGTGTTTTTCCACATTTGGGGATGTTTTCAGTAAAGACAACCTACTGTTTAAAAGTTTGTGGTCGAGTTTTTAACAGTTTAAAAGTAGTCTCTTCTGCTCAAAAAACATTAATATTATAGAATTTTACTAGTATTTAAAATAACTTTTCTATTTGAATATATTTTAAAATGTAATTTATTCCTGTGATGCAAAGCCGAATTTTCAGCATCATTACTCCAGTCTCACATGATCCTTCAGAAATCATTCTAATATGCTGATTTGCTGCTCAAGAAACATTTCTTGTTATTATCAATGTTAAAAACAGTTGTGCTGCTGCATATTTTTGGAAACTGCCATTTTTTTTTATTTTTTGAGGATTCTTTGATGAATAAAATCTTCAAATAAATGTTGTTATTGTCACTTTTTTAAATGTCTGCTGAATAAAAGTATCAATTTTATTTTAATTTTAACATTAAGTAAAAAACAAACAAAAAACAATTAGGAACCCTAAACTTTTGAGTTTGATCTTCAGTAATGTAGTTCCCTCAAAAATTTAAATTCAAACAATTCCAAAAAAATAAGTTAAGTAAATGATGGCAGCATTTTTATTTTTAATGGGTAATCTGGACAAAAGAGTGTGATGGAAGACCTTGTGCGATCTCCAGCTGTCTTTTAGCATCTCCGAGGGCAGAGAAGAGGTCCAGCTTGATTCGGGTCTCAGCGCTGAGGCTGTTTTCAAGGTGCTGGGTTTTATCCTGCATCGCTGACAGCGCTGACATCAGAACCTCTGTGTCCTTCTCATTTTCCTTATATTTATGTAGCTCCTAGAAAGACATGACAGAAGGAGCAGTCTATTTTTATACTTTTTCTCTGTTTACAGAAGAATCAGAAGATTTTGAAAGAGATTCTAAGCTAATATGGCATATGAACATCTCCTCACTTGAACTTTGAGTTCCAGCTCTCTGATTTGATCTTCTTTCACCTTGATGTCAAGCGTGAGTTTCTTACACTCCGTCTCCAGCTCAGAAATCCTCCTCCTCAGAGACTCTGTGCACTCACCTCTGACACACACAAACGACATACAAAAAGTGTTAAATATCCTGCAGTTGTATGGAAAGAAAATAGACTGAAACAGATCTCATGAAAGGGAAGATAAAACTGACAAGGGGGGAAAAAGAATCATGTGAGAAACAGAAAGATTGGATGATGAAGGCAAAGCTATTAACAAAAAAAGCAGTGGAGTGGCAGAAAATATTACAAAATAGTATGGCATGCATGTTATGTATGCTTCTGTTCAAAAGTTTGGGGTCAGTAAGATTTTTTTTCCACAAGAAATTACTTTTATTTTAGCAAGGACACATTAAATTAATTTAAAGTGTCAACAAAGACATTTATAATGTAATAAAAGATTTCTATTTCAAATAAATGCTGTTCTTTTGAACTTTATAATCAAAGACTGAAGTACTAGCTGCTGAAAATTCAGCTTGGCATCACAGGAATAAATTACATTTTAAAATCTAAAAAAAGAAAATAAATCCATTATTTCAAATTGTAATAATATTTCACGATTTTACTGTTTTTACTGCATTTTTAAATCAAATGAATTCAGCCTTGGTGAGCATGAAAGACTTCTTTCAATAACATAAAAAATCTTACTGCTCTCATACTTGTGAACGGTAGTGTATATTATGCATTCCATTCTACCAGGATTCTTTGATAAAAAGGCATTTTTGAAGAACAGCATTTATTTGAAATATATATAGTTTTTTTTAATATTGAAAGTCTACATTGTTACTTTTGATCAATTTAATGCGTCCATGCTGACTTTGAAAAAGTATACATTTTTTATAGGAAAAAACAAAAACAAAATACTTTTGAGTGGCATAATGAAATAGAAAGGAATAGAATACAACATATAATGGAATGGATGTTAGGAAATGAAATACAATGGAATGATGGGAAGGTGTGTCATATGCACCTGGTTGCGGCAGCGAGAGCGACTGCTCGGGCTGCTGTGGCCTCCTCCAGCTTCTTGCGTTTCTTTTCCTCTGCTAACAGTTTCTCTGCTGCAGCACGAGCCTCCTGTTCTGCCTTCAGACGCTTCTCCAGCTGCCCCACTGTCTGCTTGTCCTTCTGCTTCGCCTGCACTGCATTATGAAGTCTGAACACACAAACAAGAGTTTGCATTAACAACGGTACAGTCCCCCGCCTGCTCTGCACTTTCTTAAGGAGCAAACTGTAGGTGGGATGTCTCACTTGTTTTGCAGTAGTTCGTTCTCCTGTCGCAGCTGTCCGAGCTCAGAGCGTATGCTGCGTTCAGAGCTGCCTAGAGAGCCCAGCTGACTGCGCAGATCCTGTTCGGTCTGTCTGCTAGCCTGCAGGTCTGCCTTCAGCTTCTTAACATCCTGCTCAAGCCTAAAACACACATAAAACATACACTTCAGGTCATAATGAGTCATTATGATAAACGTGAATCAGAGACTGTTTTATCAGGCCATTCAAACTTGCTCAAGGCATAACATGAATACCAATGATGCACAGAAATGCTGTCTAAGCAGAAAAGTAGATGATAGAAAACTGTTTTGAGGAGGTTGGTGGATTCTCCCAGATTTGGAGTGTTTCTGCAACTTCTGTTTTACTATTGAACCAAGAATGTTTTTGGAACCACCAAGTGAAAGTGAGGTGACATACGGCCCAGTATGGTAACCCATACTCGGAATTTGTGCTCTGCAATCAACCCATCCAAAGTGCACACACACACACACACACACACACACACAGCAGTGAACACACACACACACACACACACACACACACACACACACCCCGTGAACACACACCCGGAGCAGTGGGCAGCCATTTATGCTGCGGCGCCCGGGGAGCAATTGGGGATTCGGAGCCTTGCTCAAGGACACCTCAGTCATGGTATTGAGGGTAGGCTTGCTGCGATAGACGGTGTTGGCGGTGATACCGGTGTTAAGCCGCAACACCGGTTATGTCACTTGCCCACCGCAGCATCGTCCCTCACCGTCATTTTCATTTATTTATTTATTTTTTTTTAATAGTAATAAAAATCATTTAGTTCAGTTAGAGAACAGACACTACAATTAAAACTGAACGCAGCTGCTCAATGCACAGAACGAACGACAGTCGCGCATCACAGACCAGATTTCATTTATCACGAGAGGAGAGCGAGTCGAGCTGACTGTCAAGAAGAGTGAGGTGAGACAGACAAGACGATGGCAGAAGAGTTTCAAAACTAAATGTAAAAGCGCCTGTTTTAAAAATATTTTGGATTTTGAAAAGCCTGTTGACCTGCCATTTATCTAAGGTGATACTGGAAGTTTTTTTTAACATTCGTTTCCACAGTATTTGCGGAGTTTTATTTTATTTAAACTGTGTAATTTTTTTTCCATTATTTTACATAAAGGTGTATGCAGTCCGAGCCTCCAAACTTTCTTATCTACGTTTTATAATTATTTGTTCCTCAGTCTTTGATTTTCAGTTTGTATACCTATTTAAAATTCGTAAGATGTTTGTTATTTTATATTAGGCATAGCCTATGGTGTATTTTTATTCGTTTTGTTAATAAAAGTTATATGTTCCACACTGAATTTTGTTGTTGCTTGAATTGAATTCAAGCAATTGATGCCGAATTGCCGCTAATTTAAAAGTGAAAGTAAAATATGCACGGTGCTATTACAAGCTATTTAAGCAAAGGAAAGTGAAGAAAGTGGGGAAACTCAAACCAACTAAAAACAAACAACTGCTTGACGTTTAAAACCGACGGAAAGCGAGGAAAAGAGGGAAAACTCAAACGACCCCCCCACCACGGTGATACCGGTATTACTGGTGTTGTCACATCGATTAACCAGTGGGAAAATTTCCTCACCGTCACAATCCTAATAGAGGGTGGAGAGAGCGCTGTACATCTCCCCCCAATCCCTGCTGGCCCGAGACTCAAACTCGAACCTTTAGATTACGAGTCCGACTCTCTAACCATTAGGCCACGACTTCCCCCAGGTAGTGTACAGTGTATTTACTGTACAGGTGTCCAAAAAAGGACTGACCCTATATATGAATATGCCTACTTCCCTACAATATAGTGTGTCCGAATACACAGTTTTTGAAAAACAGTAGGACCTAGATCCCCTACTGTTCCATCAAGATTTCACTTTGCTATCCCATGAGACCATGGGAGAGGAGTTGTGAATGCTGGGAAAGTACCTCAACTGACATTGTAGGTTATGGCCATGCAGATCTGGCAAGTCCAGATTGCATTCATACTACACACATACACACGTACCTGTTTAAGTTCTTCACAAATGTAGTCCCTATTATGGCTAATTTTAAGCAATTTCAGACAATTTCAGCTTATTACCAGGCAATCCACTTTAAAGTTCCAAGTTAATTGTTGTGAATTCAACAAGAACAGATTCCCTCAGTTCCCTTTCGGGATGCGTGCGAGTCTAACCTGACGAGCGCTTCGGGTTTGCTCAGCTGATTGTTGGGAATGCAGTTTTCCACAGGGTCTCTGTTTGACGCCGAGTTCTTCCCTCCTCCACACTTCTGTTTCCTGTCCCCCTTACCCGAGGAAGAGGCGGACGACGAAGGCCCGGAGGAAGACGGCACGCTGCCGTTGGCCGTTCCATGCCCCCGGGGCGAGGAGCTCCCTCCTCCTCCTCCTCCGCTGGCATTTTTGTAATTTTTGTTGGAGTTGGAGGAGGAAGAAGAGGAGGAGGATGAAGAGTGTTCCTCTTTCAGCAGGTTCTCAGTGCTGCCCAGCAGGTCTGAGCTGCTCAGTCTCTTACTGTTCACGTGGTTCTCCATGTACTCCATCTCCTGAGCTTTACTGTCCACTGACGGTAAGATGCTGCTGCTGGTGCTGCTGTGATGGTTCTGGTTGTGGTTGTGTTGCTTTTTGGACTCGTTCTTGCCTCGTTCTTTCTCTCTGTATTCCAGCTCTGGTAATGTGTTGGATGAAGGTTTTTTACCGCCTGCCGAGCCGTTCTGTGCCACAGCTGGAGAGTCTACATCATGGATGCCTTTAGATGCTGCTGCTGCTGCTGCTGCTTATGAAAGAAAAAGAGAGACTTAAAAAGAATAGTTTATACAAAACAGAAAACATTTACTCAGCCTCATGTCACAACTGCTATGAACGATTTTTAAGTCTTCACGCACCTCTGTATATACAATGTCAGTTCAAAGCGGTCATGCCCCAAAAAGGACAAAAACACTTTAAAAATGCATTTGAAGTAGTCCATCTAACTCGTGCACTATGTTCCAAGCCATACAGAACAGACTTAAATGTAGGTTGTTTTTCACTCCTTTTTGGAGCTTGACAGCCGTGGTCAATAAAGAGCTGTGTAGAAACTGTGCAACGGGTCTCCAAATACCAGCATATGGTAGAGAGAACTATTCTGTTAGGAGGCATTGTGCAAACTCCTTACCCTCCTCAGCTTCTCTCTCTTGTCTCTGTATGAGCTGTTGTTCTGGAGGTAGCGCCTGCTGCAGCAGCTGCATGTAAAATTCGTTTTCTTTCTGTACTTCCTTCTGTTTCCGCAGACGCATCTTATAACTTACATAACTCTTAAAACCAAAGCCCAGCGTCACCACTGGGTACCCGATACTGTGAACATAAAAAGTAATAGGACATCATATGATTAGCATTGTTGGGGGGAAAAGCATCACAAAAAACACTTAAGACACAAATAAGAACTGTAACTCCATATTTTGGTTCAACACTTCCATGGGAAAAACTTGAGCCACTGTTTTCTGCACCACTTCAAATGTTGTGGATTATTACTGTGTAATGCTATATGATTGAACATTGACTAGTAAACGTGATAGGCTTTGGGTTTGTTGGTATTTAGTCTTCCGATTAGTGATGCACCAAAATTAATATTGAAATAAAAATATTAATTTCATTTAGCCCAAAAAACTAGGGTTTTTGGTAATTATATTTGAGTAATTGGTTAACTGAACTCAGTATGCTCTTTAGGGTGTCATGTTCAAAGGTGATAACTCGGTCTGCAATGAGCTGCCTCTTATGGAAATTGGGCATGTTTTACACAATTTTTCATTGCTTTTCATAATTTTTGGTCACAATGAATTGTGTCCACACTGATGACATGTTTAGCTGTTGTAGTTTATCCACAATGTGTGCAAGAAATACTCGCTGACACAGTAAAAACACATTATGAGAGACGCGCCAACTAATATTTTCAATTTCGGTGCATCACTACTGCTGATCATAACAAACACACAGTGCCTGGACAATTACTGATGTAACCTCAGCTCCCAGACGATCTGCTCACAGCAGTACTGAAGCAGGTCACACATCGTCACTTACAGTATTAAAAGCATGACTAACACTCTCTGAAATGGTTTAGAGATGAAAGCGGACAGATCAAGCTGAAACTTGCTCACAATCAGTGCCAGAGTTTGACTCATCAGTGTAAGCGAGGATTGTGGAAAATGACATACCAGTGCGCTGCAAACGGACGACACAAGTCCACGTGGAAGTGTTTCAAATCTTTAAATCTGATAGCTGCCTCGATATAAACAAAAAGTATCCATAGCGACACAGTGGGGAGGCAGACCCCTCGTTCTGTGGAGAGACGTGAGAAGAGAATGGTCAATTCAACTTGTGCTTAAAATACTGACAACAGTAACAGCCCAAATCAATCTAAACAAACCCACAATGATTCAAGCACACACTCTACGGGTGAATCTGAATCAAGCATCAGCGCTAAACAAAGCCAGTGAGTCATTTGAAGCAAATTCTATTGTTGACATCAAGATCCAGAGCTGCTCAGTCACACCAGCAGAAATAACCAAGCTTACAGCTGCAAGGTCACAGCGAGTGTGTGTGCATGTTATAAAGAGAGAATAAAATATGTCATGACAACAAAAGCTCACAGCAGCACGGGAATGATCCTCTCATGCTGGAGTTCCAAGGTGTCAGTTGTACACACATTTGTAAAATATATTTTTAATCCATCACCTTTATACAGAGAATTCGAGAAACCAGAGATGGCGTCACAAGTGTGTCTACATCAAACCAGACTGACACTGTGACTGTCAAACATATCAGTTTGAGGTTATCTATACTAGAAGTGTCAAAGCTGCAAGTCATGAATGTTCACAATCTGCTGACCAATCAGCTGTAAGCTTGAGGTTAGACTTCAGTAACGGAAAAACAAAGAAAACTTGATCAATGATGGAGAACATGTGATACACTATGAACAATACTCTTACCTGTGTGCCAGACGTACTGCACCCACACATATGTGCTGGCTGCAAAGAACAGCCACTGCACTGGGATGAACAGCAGACATATAATATCTGATGTGAATGCCACACACACAAAAAACACTGAGAAAGCCTGCAACACACAGAGAGACACATCAGATCATCACATGTGCAAATGGCATGACTGTCATTTCACGCTCCTCAGTAAAATATAACTTCAGCGTCCTGCTGTGAAGAAATCATATAAAACAACCCTAAACAGCACTTTTGAAATATCATGCCATTTTCAGGATTATTTAAGAGATAAAGATGTTTTATCTGAACGCGGAAGTCACTGACTCTTAACTGAAGGATGCTTTGCATTTCCGGTCTCCAGTGTTTCTAGTCAAATTAGCGTATATTCCGAGCTGTGAAACCTATTATAATGTTTCAAAAAAGCACATGGCTCCATAGCGCCATCACTTTACAATGTCGTAATGACCATCATTTGTCATTGCCTCACTCCTCAAAGTTTAATGAGTGTGTAGATGACATGAAGCTGCCGACGTTAGCTACAGTAAAAACAGATGGGCACTATTTGAATGGGTTCCTATGGAGACCAGAACAGAAGAGCATCCAATCGAAAGTTAGAATTCTTAATGGCGGCGCTCATCGTTTACTCAGGAAAAAGGTCTATAATAAGAACAATAACAAGTGTTTTAAAGTAGCAGGTTCATATAAAGTGAAAACAATACTTCAATACTGACGACTGACCTTCTGACCATGAAGAAATCTCTTAATCTCAGATAAGAGTATAAACTGCAGTTTATGTCCCTCACAGGATTATTGATAACATCAAACCCAAAAACAGATGCATAAATTCATCATACAATATAAGAGCTAAGACATTTTAATGCTTTTGTAAGTAGCCTCTTATGCCAAGGCTCCATTTATTTGATAGAAAATATAGTAAAAAATTTAATATTGTGAAATATTATTACAATTCAAAATAACTGTTTTCTAATTGAATATATTTTAAAATTTAATTTATTCCTGTGATGGCAAAGCTGAACTTCCATCAGACATTACAATGTTTAATATATACAAATATATAATATAAAAAGGTAATGCGTTTAAATTTATGTTGCAGCTGATTTTAAGAAAATTTAGATTTGACCTCTAGAGTTTTTTTGTCTGTTTTGGAGCTTATAAGCAGCATAAATCACCATGCACTTTTGTTGTATGGAAAACAGAAGCTCAGACATTCTGATAAACATTTGATTTTGTGTTGGGATGACATGAGCGTGAGCAATCGATTTCTTTAATTATTTAGTACCATTATCTGGATGAAAAGCTGGTCACACACACACACACACACACACACACACACACACACTCACCAGGCCCTGGTATCTGAAGGAGTCGTAAACACTGCGAATGAAGAGCCAGAAAGGCCAGAGGTACTCAAAGCGGAACTCCAGCACAAAGTCTGCCAGCAGCACCAGAGCCCAGACCACCAGAAACTTCAGGTACAGGAACGTACTGAGACAAAGAGAAAGAGATGTTATTCTTACCCAACCATTCAAGATTTCATCTCTTTGAATAAGACTCCACATGTCGCCTTGAGCCAATGAAAATTTAGCGACACGTACAAGCAACTCCATCATGAGCTCCAGCATTAAATCCAACCCAATGAGGCATGGGTAGGTGGGGGAGGACTAATCACCGTTTGGCTTTCTCCAATGCAGTGTGTAGTGAATGAAGTGGATTATGTTTTATGTAGGGATGAGAAGAGGCCAAGAGCACATGAGTAAGATGTATTTCCAGATGTAGCAATGCAGATAAGGTGTACTCAAATCCACCAGATAACAGAAATATTCTTTAATTAGACTATAATTACGCCTCAGTGAGATATAGAATATTTTACATATATTATGCTGTATATTATGCTGAGTTTTTTGGCCATTAAATGGCCCTAAAGACTGTGTCACCAGACCAATTTTGTGATCATTCCTTGTTTCACAAAAAAAAAGAGCTTTAAGACAACTAACAATAAATAATTTTTAAAAATTATTTACATACATGAAACACAGCTTAAAGTGTTTAAACGTGCATAAATGGCTAAAAAAACAGAATAAAGCACACAAAAAAGGGATCTTAAAATAAATGTCCACCAGATCACAGAGATAATAATAATAATAATAATAATATTAAAAATAAAAAAAACAAGAAAAAGAAATTTAGATATTTTAACAGAGCCAAAAAAAAAGTGGTTGGTGTTGGTAAGATCAATTAATTTGAGGTGTAAATTAAAAGCATACACTTCAAAACAAACTACTTCCTAATTTGTTGGAAAAAAAAGTGCAATGTTGCTCTTTAATGATTATGATTCATCTAATAACATCTTCTACATATTTCTCCGCTACTCATACAGGTGCTGAAGACACTATTAATAGTGTTCTGTTAACAGAAATGATTGTGTTAACACAAGGCTAAAAAAAAAAAAAAAAAAAAACAGTCACTGGACCGGTAGGTCTGGGCTGATGACATACTTGCTCAATTCCACCTCACTGAGGAAAGCAACATAACAAATCAGATAACAGGTGTTACAGATGCATCTTCACAGATTATATCATCAAAGTTGACAGTAAATGGATGGATGCATCTAAAACAAAAACTCCATATGCAACACATATTACACATGAAAACTGAGGTTAAAATACTCTGATGAAAGATTTGAGAAATGTTTCTTTTGGAACAAAACCAAAAGTATGTAAATAGATTCATATCTGATTTTATTCAGATTTTAAATAAAGCACCAAATGATCTTAACATAAACATTTGCTTCATATTTTAGTATCACACAGTTAGGACCAAATCTATTAAGACCTCTAAATGAAATCTTGTTTTTCAATTTGGTGTAAAAAATTATTCCAAATGAAACCCCACAGAGTTACTTCCCAGATGCAGACTTGAAATCACATGCAACATTATGTCAACATCTGACATGACTGAATGTAAGCTCTAGAGCCACTACATTAAAGAGTCAAACATGCTGAACATCAAGCAGAATAGCAAATGACTGATAATGGGTGAAGTCTGGCAACCGTCTTTAATGGCAGAAACCAGTTGCCAGTTATTTACCCACCGTGAGCAAATCGTAGTGTTTAACTGCGTCATCCATCTACGATGATAATAACACTTTTACAGCAGAATTACTAACAAATGCAAGCAGCGGTGTGCAAAATATAGAATATTCATCATGATATATCCTCAATTATTGGCCAGGAATTTGCATTAAGATGAGCATATAGTTTCTAAGTTTGATTGATTTTTGTTAATCGGTTCAAGCTGTCAATGAATCAATGAAAAACTTAATTCAACAATTTCTTGCAAGTATAAAAATGCTACATTAAACGTAGGTAAATATTGCTGTTTATTAATGCATTTTTGTGTACTGTACATAGAGCGTTATATAAAATAAAATTATTCTTTGTGCTTGTTTACACAAGGCATTATTTATAATTATGTCCTTGTTTGGAAAACATATTTTGATTATTTCTATCTAGCTTGTTACTGTATTTTGTAATTATGAATGAGCTCGGCCTTAATGACTGCTCGGTTGAAATTATGATTTCTCTGACTGAAGAAAATCACTATTTTTGACCATTTCAGTGAAAATATTCACAACATAATTACATATATATTGTTACCATCTATAGGCATCTTTATACAGCTGATTTAAGGCTGCTCAGTTTAAAATGCTGTGTAAAGACGTAATGCAGTATAAAAGCCTGACTAAACTGTGTATCAAAATATATGGTTATCACTGTTGTGCAAATGCATTTATGCCATTTCTGAGTTGCATTAAACAGTCTGTGTAAAGACACATAAAAGCCACTTCAGTAGCGCCTCTGTGCCACTTTTGCAGTGCAAATTTTCATTGACATCTTGCTTTAAACATTTGAAATTGAGTCTGAATATGACCACCAGTAAACGTACTATATACCAAACAATGAACAGACCCAAACACTGGCACTCAGACAACAGGTCAGCAATATGACTGGTGTCCCATGTATAGAGATTAATGCTATTATATGAGAGGTTATACCAACTGCTAAGATATGAAATATGCAATACTGCTGCATAAAACCCCTTCACAACATCACTTTTGATTGATGGGTTAGATGCTTCATGACAAAGCTTACAATACAAAACAAAAACATTGAGACTAACAAACTACAGCTCTCAATGAAAGAATGAATTGTGCAAAAAAAAAGATCCTACACATGAAATATGTAGGTGTAATTAAGATTATTACCCTTACAAAAGAATCACCTTCTTTCTTCCGTGAAACACAAAAGGAGATGTTAGTCACTCAGAATGACAGTTTCAGTCATTTACTTTCATTTTATGCAAAAAAAGCAACGAAACTGAATGGTGACTGATGTTACAATCTTTTGTGTTTCACATACAAAAAAAATGTCAGATGGGTTTAGAACAGCTTTTAACAATATTTCAAATAATGATTTTAACCTAAACATTATTCCTGACAGCAAATAAATAAATAAATAAATAAATACTTACTACCATAGATATACTGTCAATTCTGGTACATATAAATGCTTCTTATACCAAATTTGCAGTAGTTCGTGAGTTCTCAAGGACAACGTAAAAAAATACACAACTGCCCTCGGTCTCCCCAACTTCTGAGGAAAAACACAACCAACTTCAGTTATTTGGCGTCTCAGGCATTTAAAACCCTCCAGCTGTCTCTTAGAAATCTGTATTTGAATAAACTTCACGCATTTACATATGTGATTTGTTAATTAAATTACGGTTATTCTCCTTACGGTCTTGTAAGATGCAATCACAAGCGGTCGATCTCTTCGGTGCGGCTTCTGACAGCCTAACGGTCCTGTCACGTCAATCATTCTGATGATTGACAGCTACCGACTCTAACCGTCGGGTCTCGAGGCCACACCGGTGGGTTTCGCGGGTTTCTTTCTTTTAAAGCGCATCGCTGTAATGAGGCCTACGGCAGCTTATTCATTTCTGCGGAGACGGCTGTCTACCTTCAGCCAGCTTTGTTGACGGTAGCTCAGCTCGGCTAGATGATTTACAGTCTCTCTATGAGATCTTAGATCATAATAAAAACGAAATCTGGGTCTTTCCTAAAGCTCGGGAATGGTAACGGTTCGTTCGGAAGGTCTGGATCGTACCTGCCGTAGATCCCCTCGGTGATTCGGTTCCGTTTTAAGGGCCGTCGGAGCTTGCTGCAGTCCGCATTGCGCCGCTTCATCCTCGCCCCCTTAAATCGGGCTTTTTAATACGTACTGCAGTATGGTCCAGGGTTCTCTCTTATTCGGACGGGAAACATTGGCGGTCCAGTAAAGGAATATACCGCTGTGGTTGTTTTTTTTCTCCTGGAAACAAAGAAATAAATAAAAAGACTGAGTGGAAGACCCTCCTCCTTCTCTCGGCGCAGACGCACAGACACGGGCCTAGACAGGTGTGACTGACAGGCCGCTAAGCCAATAGGAATCGCGCCTGTCAGCTGTCATTTTGAATGACAGGACAAACAGCCAATAAGCAGCGGTCTGTTTTGTCGCGGTACCAAAGAAAGGGAAATGGGGCGGCTGACAGTTTTTCTTCATCCTACCAATCGCTGTCTTTGTGGACAAATCAGGTAGTGCTCTCTGACCAATAGGATTGATTTGGGCGGGACTCCCTATACGTTTTTTGCGTATGATGTATGAGAGATGCGTAAACGTAATTTTCGTTGGTAAAAAAGTGTATTTACATTGTGTGACTGACTGTCAAACGCTACAATGGAATAAAGAAGGCCAACCAAATAAGCTACGTTTATTGCATTATTAATTTAATGATCAATAGCTTGATTAATGTTCACTAAATTGTACTAATAGCTAAATTTTAATTCCCCCCACATATTTTTAATATAAGTTACCGGATAAAATGTTAAAATTCAGTCTAACCATTTAATTAGCCTCATAGCCTCATTTCAATTAAGTGAACAGAAATGAATTTAAAACAAGTTCACTACTTTAGTCTTTTTTTGATGCCATACGTCTAGCATCATTTTCTTTTGATAATGGTCCTAATATACAAATAAACTATGTCCAAGATATTACACAAAGGCCATATTGATTAATTGCACACTTAGGTGGCATTTTTGGGAAACACCTCCATGTCTCTTATACATGCACGTGATCTTACATATTCCTCATCTCTGGCGGGTGAAGATTACAGACATTCAGAGTTTGTCAAGTAATAATGGCTCCTCGGTACGCCCCCAGTCTCCGCTCAAGACTTCCTCTCGTGGCCTTCCTGCTTGAAACCTTCTTTCTCCTACTGTTTGTCTTTTTTGTGAAAATAGAGCAGCAGCATGAGAAGATTGGCAGAAAGTCTGACAGTAAGCTTTTCATCAGCTCATATGCAGGTTAGTAAGTCTGATCTACTTTAAGGCTGTGTTATTTTTAAGGGCTCAAACTTGCATTCCCTGTTAAAGTTGTGGTTATTTATGAACAGTATCAAATCACATCATCTTTCGTAAACCTGCTATGTTCACTTCACATGTTGATATGAATAAATGCAACAAAATACTGTCAGTCGCATATTCTGCTAAAAAAACGAATTCCTGGGCTTTTTTAAGCGACTTCAACATATCAAACCAACCCCATACAACAACAACAAAAATATATATATATATTTTCATATATATGTTTTTTTTTAAAAGGCCAAAAATAAATTTGCTAAAATATGTTTCATTCAAGTAAATATATTTTCAATAAAATACACTCACATTTGAATAACTTTTGTTGTCTATTAAACATACTTTACAATGTTCCAAAAAAATACAAAACATATATATATATATTTTGGCCAGAATTTATTTATTTATTTTGAATATGGATAAAGAATCATGACTCAAAATTCACATGAGCATACCCAAAATGATTATGACTTTACCTTGGCCATGTTGCCGTTGGGGTGTGGAGCCACAACATCTCTGGTTTGGATGATAAGAAGCATTTCTCTACCACAAGCAGTATTAAATACTGACCACCAAGTGTGTTGCCAAATGTTTCAAGTTTTTAAATATGTTTTTTTATAAATGGACACATTGCCAATAATGGAAATGTAATCCTTTTTACAGAATTCCAAGATGTTCATGTGATGATATTCATGGGGTTTGGATTCCTGGCCACATTCCTTGTACGATATGGTTTCAGTGGATCAGGGTTTAACGTGCTGTTGGCAGCCATGGCCATCCAGTGGGCCGTCTTGATGAATGGCTTCCTGCTGCCACAACGACACCACAGAAGAGAGATCCACATCAGTATGAAGAGGTATATATGTCACAGCTCTTAGCAGACACTGCTGTAAAACATGTTAATGGAAAAACCAGAATAAGCCATTTCTCCCCCTCCCTGATGAACTGGATATATGAGGCTGGTCTAACATGGGTCTGGCGCTTTTTCCGTCTGTCCTAATCCAAGATGTCAGCCAGTTCACAGAGGACTTTGTCATGACGCCATGTATATCTCCCCTGGCTAAATGCAGTCTTGCACCCCGCCAGAATGTGTGCCAATGTGCCTCTCCCTCCACATAGACTGCACAGTGTGTCCTCCCTCATTCCCCACCTGTGCAGGTTTGTTGATGTTGGAAGAGTGTCGTACACTGATCAGAGCAGTCTAGTCTCCAAAGTTCAGGCCATGTGATTTTTCTCTTTGGCAGGTCCCACTTAGTCCAGGCTCCTTGTGATCTAAGTTCCACGGACTTTGACCTTTCTTCCTCCAGGTGTCGGACCTCAGCTTGGATCCTATCTCTCCTCATGCCTTGGGTCTGCTTTCCCCCATTGTTGGAAGTAGTTGGTCCCGAGTCCTTGTCTCCCCGTGCACAGGTTCCCGATGGTGTCCTTCAACCTCAGCATGCTCTCAGCCTGCACCACTGATGTGTCAGCTGCCCACTTGCGTCCTGATCTTGTGGTGATGCCTGCATATCTGACCTTTTCATCACTGGAGTCTCTGTACATCATCACAGCCCTGCACTTTGCCACCTTAAACTCTTCGACCACTGATGAAGCTGTAACTGTCCAGACCTAATGTATAGCCCTACTGACATGAAGCTTGGTGGAATTCCGAGCCACCTGCGGAGGTGTTTATTTACTCGCCTCTCGTCTCCTTCCACAGATGTCATAGGCACTTCATAAATTGTCAGTAGCCACATAAGTCTTGGTAGCAGACGATGCTGAAACAGCCAAGCCTTGAACTTTCCTGGTAAGCTAGATCCCTCTATCTTCCTCAACCATTCATCTGCCTGCTTCTCTGTCCTGGATATGTTGCTTATGTCGGTGAGAGAGGCTTCACACCACTTCCCTAGGCATTTTATTGGGTTTTCCTCAATTGAAGGTATAATCTCCCCCTGAAGTTGGAGTTGGAACTTGCTGGTCACCTTCCCATTTCTGATCACCATACTTCTTGACTTCTTTGGGTTGAATTTTATTCTCGCCCCATGTCGCCACATCGTCAAGTGCATTCAAGATCCATCTTGCTTGTACATGGGATGGAGTTATAATAGTTAGGTCATCCATAAAGCCTCTTATTGGAGGCTGGCGGATGCCGGACTCCACTATCGGCCCCCTGGGTTCCTTCCCTGCCGCTGTTATGAGCAGATTCATTCCCATGATAAACAAAATGGGGGAGATAGTACAACCAGTTACAATTCCCTTTTCGAGGTCTTGCCACTGAGTTGTAAAATGGGCGATCTTAAATCGTAACTTGAATCCTCCAAAGTAGCTGGTGATCATTTCCCTGATGTGGAGGGGGATATGGTAGTGTTCCATAGCTGCTTTGATGAGGTCGTGGGGGACTGATCCATAAGTGTTGGCCAAGTCAAGCCATACAACTGTTAGATTGCCTTTGCAACTGTTAGATTGCCTCTCCTTGGCCTCCTGGATCAACTGGTTGAGGACACCCGTGTGTTCTAAACACCCAGAGATGCCTGGGATGCCACCTTTCTGGATTGATGTATCAACATACTTGTTCTTAACCACATAGGTAGTCATCCTTTTGGCCAGAACAGAGAAGACCACCTTGCCTTCAATGCTCAGGAGAGATATAGTTCGGAACTGACTAATCTCAGAGGAGTCTTTTTCTTTTGGTACGAAACAGCCCTCTGCTCTTTTCCAGGACAATGGGATAATGCCTTTTGTCCAAACTCTCTGCAACAATTTCCATAGCCCGCGGAGTAGCATCGGGCATCTCTTATATACTTTATAAGGTATACCACTTGGTCCTGGGGCAGATGCTGATCGGGCTTTCTGTACAATATCTTGGACTTCCCTCCATGTTGGTTCATTGGTGTCAAGCTCCTACACAGGAATTTCAGTTCTGCCGACCTTTGGATGTGCACTTAGAGTCTGGCCCCTGAGAGTATCACTGTAGCTCTCTTTGAGGAACTTCTCCACAACCTCCTTGGGGCTGGTCAGTCTCCCGGATCTCGCTTTGCCTAACAGAGTTTTGGGGAACCTGTATGAGTTCTTTATGAACTGAGCTCTTTTGGCCTCCTTCTCCTTCCTCAGTCTCAGAGACCTTTCCACCCTTCTCAGTCTGCACAGTTGCCCTTGAAGTCCACTGGTCAGGTCTCTTATGCCCGCCTTTTCTTCAGCACTTGCTCTTTTGAACTGCTTGTTGAGGGTCAAGATTTCTCTTCTCAGATGCGAGATCTCTCTCTCTTCTGTTGTGTCGTTTTTCAGATTTTCCACTGAGGGTCCTCTCCTCTGTGCCAAAGCGTTCCCTGGCCATATTGTAGACAATTGTTGTCATGCTGTCAAGTTTCCTCTCGACTGTGCCTGCTAATGTGGCCTCCAGAACTCTGTCAAGGTCCCGGTGTAGTTGGTTCCATCCTATGTTGTCATTCGCTGGGGGCCATTTCACTTTTCACAGAGTCAGTGCCTGGGGTGGTGTTAGGAGAATGCCTCCTGTGGCTTTGGGGTGGAACAGCTGCTCGGAGATCTCCTGTACTGTGGGGTGCTTCCTGACTGGAGTCCTCCTGCGTCTCACCAAGTGTCTCCAGTGTGCGTTGCCTCTGTTTCTCCCCTCTTCCACATTTGGTTCTGATGTATCTTAAGACCCTTTGCGCTCTTGCAAACCTTCCCGCAATGGCACATAACTTCTAACACTTCCCCTGTAAGTGTGATTTGGGTGAGCCGTCTCGTTATCCATGTGTTTTCCATGGTTGTTACTGTTGTGTCCATCCCATTGAGTCTCTCACCCCCCCTCTCGGGAGACTCTGGGCGTATTGCTCATTGTTTAGTTCTGTAGCTTTTGCTGGTGCCCTCTTGCAAGTGCTGCGCTTGAGGTTGCTAACCTCAATCTCCCATGCCAGCCTTTCCTGGAGGTCATCTGTCTTTCCGGAGTCACCAGAAAACTATTAAAGGAATTGTTCACCCAAAAATGAAATATACTCACTCTTAGACCATCCAAGATATAGATCAGTTTGTTTGTCAGATTTGGAGAAATGTAGCATTGCATCACTTGCTCACCAATGGATCCTCTGCAGTAAATGAGTGCATCTTTCCACTTCAGAATACATTAATTGATAGACTGGAGTGGTGTGGGTTACATGTGGATCATTGTGATGTTTTTATCAGCTGTTTGGACTCCCATTCTGACGGCACCCATTCACTGCAGAGGATCCATCAGTGAGCAAGTGATTGATAAATGTCTCCAAATCTGTTCTGATGAAGAAAAAATGTACATCTTGGATGAATTATTCTTTTTTTTAAAGAGGTTTTACAGCATCACATGGTATCAAATGTTATTTGTGCTCCTCTTGTAGTGTGATTGAGGCAGAGCTCTGTGCAGCATCCGCTCTGGTTGCCATGGGAGCGGTCCATGGGAAGACAAATCCTGTCCAGCTTTTACTGATGGCTCTGGTGGAGGTCACAGGATTTGTGGTCAATCAGTGGATCCTGCGAACTCTGCTCAGTGTAAGAGAAGCATTACTTTCCCAGATAAAAATGATAATTTTTATCCTATATATTTATTAATCCTATGATCCTCATCTTAAGGTACATTGTAAGCCAACTTCAATTAACAAGAATTTCAATGAAGAATGATTCATTTGGCTGAATGAAACATTTAAAGATTAAGCTATAAAGACAACTTATTTGTTTTGTTTTGTTCAATGAAATGAAATGTTCCTGAATCATTGGGGTCCTGCAAACTCTGCTCTGCCCTGTACCCTCTCATCTGAGGGTACACTGCAAGTCATTTTCATTAAAAAGGTTTTCAACTGCTAAATTTTTCTGCTATATGTGGCAAATTCAGACAGTAGAAACATTTCCAGAGTAATGAAAATTAACACTAATAATTTTTAATTTATTTAATACATTTATTTATTTAAATAATTTAGTTAACAGACATTTTTCTGTTTTGCTCTGAAATATTTAATTTGCCATTTTATATAATTTTGTAAAATGTAATTCTGAACAGTAAAGAAATAGCACTTAGGACTGCAAAAACAATTTTATTCAGACAGACTGTGTATTTTCATACTGTACTAAAGCAGAGCTGATGTATCAGGCAGATCCAGTGTACAGCATCATGCTGCTGCATGTCTTCGGAGCTCTGTTTGGGGTGATGGTGTCCTGGGTGCTGTACAGAGAGGGGATCGAACCAGTGCATGAGAAAGAGAAAGCAGACCGGAAGACTGGCTTATTCGCAATGTTTGGTAAGTACATTAACTAGTTATCTCTCAAACTTAAAAAATACCTCAATACCCTAAACCAGATATCAGACCATATACATAATGGCACGTCAGATGATTTAGAAAAATTCAAGTGAGCTGTATAACCAGTTGTATATTTAATAACACCTGCTTATTTCATACATTTAAAATATACAGCTTATTTACCTGCTTTAAATAACTTAAATCATGCCATTTTTTTAACAAAGCAAAAAGCACTGTGAGTTTAATAGAGCAATACCACATGAGTGAGAGTGTGTTATGAACGCAGATTATTTCAAAGTTCAAAGTGGTTGTTATTCACACATGAATTCATATGGCTAGTTCATGATTAGTGAATGCCTTAACACATCATTAGTTCATATTGAAACAATAGGATTTAATTCAGGTATTAGTATGATTATTCATGTACTGATATTGTAAAGTGTTACCCTGTGAACGTTTTTGAATGAATAGCTTGAATAAATAATTCAGTTATTCATTCATAAAGACAGTAGCCAATTTCGTTCCTGAATGAATTCATTCATACAGCATTAATCAGCATTTTCAACGACTCTGTTGAATGAATCATTCAATAATCCAATCATAAATAGTTATATTTTCTTTTGCCTGATTAAATTAGCGTTTTACATCAATCAGTTGAATAAAAGATTGAGTTATTTACTCATAAAGACCGTAACTTGTTTTATTTTTTAATTAATCAGCATTTTAAAACAAATCAGTTGAATGAATCATTCAAAGATTCCGTACTAAGGACAGTTATTTTTTTCTAAATAAATGAGTGTTTTTCAACGAATCGTTTGAATGAAAGTTTCAATGATTTACTCATAAAGAAACTACTTGTTTAGTTGCTAAATGAATCAGCGCTTTGAAATCAATTCAATGATTCGGTGACTCACCCATAAAGGCAGTCATTTCCCGCCACCCACTGATGAATCAATGTAAACTGCAGAAAGATGCTCTGAAAAAATCCCACCACTGATACACAGACTGAGCAAACACAAGAGGATTCTTGGATTGATGCTTGTCCAATGAGATTCGAGGACTGAAGTGAAATTATTTTATGTCTATATTAAGCACAGGAGTATCCTCCCTTTCTCTCTTCCTCACAGGAACGCTGTTCCTGTGGATGTTCTGGCCCAGTTTTAACTCGGCACTGGTGGAAGATTACAGGTGGGATAGAGGACTAAAGCTTACTGTCATTTATGGGACGTATCTGTCGCTGGCTGTCAGTGTTGTCATGGCGATGTCTGTCTCTATGCTCACTAGCTCCAAAGGAAAGATGAACATGGTGAGCGGCTGTAGGAACAAAATTCGAACAACTCCCTCGCATAGTGGAAAACTATAATGTAATACAATACTTTGTAATATTGTTAAAGTAAAACGGGTTTATGTTGACTTAGTTGGGATCTAGGAATGTTGAGATTTACAGATACTGGGCATCATGAGATGAGTAGCATGTCTGCACAGGTCCACGTCCAGAGCTCAGCACTGTCTGGTGGTGTTGCCATTGGAGTTGCAATGACAGCAGTCTACGCACCGTGGATTGCCATGACGATTGGATTCTGTGCTGCTCTCTTATCAGCCTTGGGGTTCCGGTACATGAAGGTAAAGCACATCAATCACAAAATTGCCCACCACCCAGTCTCATCTACTGTGTAGTCGAATTAAGAACTAAGAGCATTGAAGTGTAATGTTTGGGTCAGAGTTATTATCTTAAACTAAAACTAAAACAATTAAAAAAGCATTTTCATTACTTGAAATAAAGCAAACATTTCTATAAATAAAATTTTCATCTAATTGCCAAGGTTCCATTTCTCAGTTTTAAGTTGATGTTGCTGAACTAGACAAAGGTGTCAGAGAGAAAAGAGTGCTCTAAAAAATAAAAAATAAACCCATGCTGCTCAAGCTCGAGCTTTAATCCCACACTTTTAATGTGTTCTCACACTTCTGAGATGTGTATACTTTATATTACATAAACTGTCAGGAGTGATTTTCAGTTTTTTTTTTCTTTCATTCAGAATCACATGCTGCTTGCTTTTGAGTGTCATGACACCTGCGGCGTCCTCAGCGTGCATGCCATACCGGGAATTCTGGGATGGTTTGCTCATTTATTCATACGGCTGGCCAGTAATGAGAGTACAATGTAAAACATTTTTCACTTTTATTCAGTCATGTGATGTGTATCCATAAAATAGCACTAAAAGCATATGGTCCACTGCTTTTATGTTGACACTGTGTTGTATCTGTGTTCTCAGAGCGGTGCAGTTCGCTGTGTATCACATCTGTGTTCTTCTCATAACGGCATGCATGAGTCTGGTGATGGGCATGGCTACAGGTACAACACCACCAATGCATTCACACTGAAGATCATTAGAACAGACCGTTTGCTTGTGTTTATGTTTTGAATTAACCATCAAAAGATCAGCATCTCACACTGTAAAAAAAGAAGAAAAAAAAAGATCTTTCAAGATTGTAAATTACGGTAAAAGGGTCACTGCCTGGCGTACATTTTACATGAAAATACCATTTCAGTCTTTCTATTTAAGTTTTTTTCTTTGTATGCTTAATTCACTGTTGCTTGCTGTTTCTTTGTAATTATTTGTGAAATTTACTAGCACTTTCTGAGTGATTCTTTTATTTATTATTCAGCTTAGGCTGGTTTACACTATTTGCTCTGTGAAAAGTATTTTGCATTGACTCACTTCTGATTCTTCAGTAAAAAAGAAAAGAAAAAACCTTGTGTGACCAATTAGTTTTGTGTTTTGGTTCAATGAGGCAAACTAGACATACAGCTAAAATAAAAATTTGCAGGACTTTTTCTTAAATGGAGTATCTGGAGACCCCAGCAGGACAGGAAGTGCTTTGATGACCAGGCGTTCTGGGAGGTGAAAGGATTTGTTCATTTGCATTTGAATTAATTGCATTAAATCTAATTAAAAATTAAACTTGGAACATACATATTTAAACATGTTTATTATTGCTAATTATATTGATCATTTTTTTGTCTTGTAGTTTCCAAATTTGGTGGTACAGAAATGAAGAACTTGTGGACACATTAATATGAGGACTCCAGTTATGCATGAATGTGTGTGTGTGTGTGTGTGTGTGGGAGGTTAGACATTGCTTAAGTAAACAATTTACAAGATAAAATGTCCTTGAATGGAAAGCATTGTGCTTACTAAGAGTCAAATCATACAAAACATCACCAAAGAAATGTCCAAGCCCCTGGAAATTAAGGCTGTATTAAATTACTTTAGTGGAAGAAAGAAAAACAGAGAAGAGGTTGTTTCAGCCTGACAATGACAAACTGATACACCACACCACCACCTAATGCAATATATAAAAATAACCTTATGGTGACTTTAATCTACAATCCCATGTTATTCATCTGCTTTTAAATGTAATAAAAGATTGCACTTTCTAAAAGAAAAAACACTGGCTCTGTACATATTTACAATAATTTTATTCATTTAAACCCACAGTTGAATGAAGTTCAGCTACGTTTTTGTCAGAAAGAGAGGCATGGATTACATTAAAATGTTACATTCTTTTAGCATGTAGAAATCACAGAATCTCTAATTTGTTAGTTGACAGACGAGTCGAATTCTCTGACTCACATCTCATCTCATTCTCCCATAACCACTGAAATAAGAAATTGTGCTTTTTAAAAACATTAACATTTTTATACAACTCCCACATGCCCAAACATACAGAGTCAACTTAAAGCTCCAAAAGCTACAAAATATATAACCAAGCTTCCCACAGTCAAGAAAAACTCAGAGAAACAGGCTGTTTGGTTTTGCAAGTCGCACAGAAATTACAAATATTGACAGTGAATATACATGTTTCTAGTTATGCTCAGCTATAAGAAACTGCTTGTGCTCAGTGCAATCTGTGTAAAATTTGAAAATCAAACAACTGAATGACTGGAAAAAGCGTGGGAACCCATATAACGCAATATAAAAAATCTTCCAAAAGTAAGACGTAGAATAAAACGCTTGTTGTAGTGATATCTGCTGACTGAAGGTTGAGCCGCAAATATGACAGGAGTATGTTCTCAAATCTGCACATTGCACAAAATTTCAAAAGATTATAAATGACAGTTTTTGTGGCTTATGCGAAAAAGAAGAGACTTTTATTTAAATGACGACACATTAAAAACAGAAACACGGTGAAGCTGAAAGACTGAAAGCCAGTCTCACTCATTTTTGGTTATTGAAGATTATGCTCAAAAACTCCCTGCTGCCGTTGCACAATATTACATAACTATATTTTGTGAATCAATAATGTTTTTGTCTGAAGATATCGGCTTGATGGTGCACTTTCTGCAATTTTGTCATTGTAATTCCATTGTATACAAGTCATTTGCATTACACACGCAGGGTGAGGCCTAAACGTGTCCATCTGAACTGCAGAGACTGGATTTGATTTGCATTTCTCTCGCTGTGGGCACCCACTGTGGCCACAGGAAACGAGACAAAGAAAGGAAGAAGGAACATATTTAAGAAAGGGAGTCAGCTGAGGAGTTGAAAAGGGGAGAGAAAGAAATAGAGAGTGCAAATAAGCAGCAATAAGTACTGAAGAATTGTGTGTTGATGGACTGTGGGATTTGATTGAAGGAGATGGATCTTTACTGCCAGAGGTCCTCAGTTCGGCCAAACTTGAACACCAGACCACTGCAAGAGAGAAGGACAATCAAAATTAGAACTCAATCGAAATATCAATTTCACTTGGGAAAAATAAAACAAAATAAATAAATCTGAATTTGCCAAGTTATTTATTATAAATTACATGAATACTCAGGTAATACTCTGGTATGCAGGTAATTATGCAGGTAGTTATATATTCATGATCCATTCAAAATTAATTTAATTCCCATTATTGGGACTTTTATTAAGCTTTCTAAAAAAATATTTTGATGATTATTCAACGTACCGTCACAAATTTCAAAGACTTTTAAATAAAAAAAAAAAAAACTTTTTTCAGCAAGGACAAATTAAATTCTGTTCTTTTAAACTATAGACAAATAATAAAATGTATTACAGTGTTAACAAAAATATGAAGCATCTCAACAGTTTTCAACATAGATAAATGTTTCTTCAGCAGCAAATCAGCCTATTAGAAAGATTTCTGAAGGATCATGTGACACTGAAGACTGGAGTAATGATGCTGAACATTCAGCTTTGATCACATAAATCAATCACATTTTTAAATATAGTAAAGTACAAAACATTTTTTCACAATATTGCTGTTTTTACTGCATTTCCAAACTTACCCAAAGAAGATAAAAGCATTTTGGAAGAAAACCGCAATACCAGGATACACCGACAATTCCTTATGGTCTGTTCAATCATAAAGAAAAACATAATCAGCAACTGTAAACAAATAGAAACCTGAATCATCTTATTCTATAAGGGCAACATTAGTCTTATTCTCTCACCAGTCACAACAAAACCACCAAACAGAATCCACATAGAGGCGATGAGAGACCCGAACGCCAACATGAACCCGATGAAGAGCCAAATTCTGGCACCTGCACACATTCAAAGCACACTTCAGTCATGTAGTATTTCAATATTTACAAGAAATGCATAAAGTTAATGCCGTCTCATGAAAAAAAAAAAAGCATGTTGCGTATGCAGGACGTACCTGTCTGTCCCAAGCAGCCCTCGCTGTAGCTGTCGCCCCTCACCTGGCCATTTGACACCGCATTGATCCTGCAAATCAGTCTCATTTTAGTCATGAACTTAAGCAAAAACGAATTATTTCAATCCAATTAACTGTTCTTTTGATTTATGAAACGGACTCATTCTAGAATTGTTTCATTGTTTTGAGTTTAATGAACTTTTAAATCAGATGAACTTAGATTTAACTGAACCTGGCTGCAATTTCTATTTCCCAGCATGCTTTACCATGACACTTGAAAGGTAGAGTAAGTACTACAGTTAAGTGTTACATACTGTTTTTTGCTAGATTAATGTTAATTGGGAGGATTAGTATTGTTTAGCTATGTTAATTTAGAAGAGTTTCTGTTAGCAAGTTAGCCTTTACTGAATTAGCTAGTTACAACTAGTTAAGTTTCCAATACTGTAAAAGGTCCCACTTTATATTAAGTGGCCTTAACTACTGTGTACTTACATTTAAATTAATCATTTGGTGCAATGCACTTATTGTGTACATACATGTTTTTACATTGCACATATTTTTAAAAATACCTATATGTAATTACAGTTATAATTACACTGTTGACCCTTCCTTTACACCTTAACCCACCCTTAAACATTCCCAGACCACCAAACCTGTCCCTAACCTTACCCGTATCCCACCTCAATAGCAGCAGAAGTGTTTTGCAATACAATATGAACACAACAAGTACATTGTACTTATTTTTTGATGCAAGTACATAGTAGTTAAGGCCACTTAATATAAAGTGTGACCCTGAAAAAAAAATTAATTGAGATTACATGATAATTTTAAGTTAGCTTACTCAAATATTTCAAATTAGTAAAACTGGCCTATTTTGCTTGCTTAAACTTTGACTTTCCTAACTTAAACATTTTGATGTAAATTATGTAAAGAAATGCGAAACTTAATTAAGAAATTTTCAAACTTAGTTTTTTTGTTTTTTTTTAGTTTTGCCAATTTATTCAGTTTTACAGTGTAGTTTTTATTGATAGTCTGAAGTTGTTTTAGATTCGGTTTTCATTTTTCCAAGTTAAAACTTTTGCAAATGTTTGTTGTTTTTGAAACTATTAGTTTTTTTTTTTTTTTTTTAAATGTCTGTACAGTTTTTATAAATTTTTATTTCAGTTTTAGTTATTTTAGTACATCAAATTAAACTAAATGACAAATGTAGCGGAAATCATTTTTACAAATATTTTGTAATATAAGTTAAATATAAGTTATGGTTTCATTTTACTTAACTATAATAACCTTGATTCAAATCCATAGATAGTGAAACTCCACAGGCGGATTATCAATGCAGTCATTGTACAGTAGTCACGGTGCGCAACCCTGTAGTTAAATCAGTGCTTAACAACAGGAAGTAAGATCTGGGACAGATCAAATTATGTCACAGCATTGGTCTGGCCGGACACAATGAGAACAAAGACTTAATTCTCTTCATTAGAGGGAGCGCCAGCGAGAATCTGTACAGGTGTAACTCACATGAGGAAGGCTATAGTCGCTATAACCCCACAGGTATGATATGCGTGGTGGAACTGTTCCTCTTTAGGGTACATTATCGCTGCATCGATGATGATCCACCAGCCTGTGAAAAACTGCACGTGTACAGTGCGAGAAGAAACACTGTTAGTTAAGGAACCACTGGATATTTAAAAAAAAACATTTATTGACATACCAGAACTCCGGCTGCGATGGAGGCGATGGTGTTTCTCTTCTCACCCCAGTCCACATTACACTCGCAATCGCCACATCTGATCCCGTCCAGAAACCCTGACATGCTTCTGATCTGACCTGATCCTTCAGAGAAATATCTTACTTTTGAGATGTTCTGCTGGTTTTCATAATAAAAAGACTTATTCACATTGTGTGATGAAGTGAATTTTTCATACAGTGACAAATTTGGGCAGAGAAATGGATATTTCATTTCAACTATTTAATTTTGAAACACCTTCCCCATCTATCTATCGCATTAAATTGATCAAAGGACTCCGTAAAGTCACTTATAATGATACAGAAAAAATGCTATTCTTTTTCAGTTTTTTCATTTAAGAATCTTGAAAAAGTGACGGGGGAAAAAATAGTGTTCTTCAACTCATTTGTGACCCTGGACAACAAAAGCAGTCTTAAGTCGCTGGGGTATATTTGTAGCAATAGCCAAAAATACATTGTATGGGTCAAAATTATAGATTTTTCTTTTATGTCAAAAATCATTAGGATATTAAGTAAAGATCATGTTCCATGAAGATATTTTGTAAATTTCTTACCGTAAATATATCAAAACTTCAGTTTTGATTAGTAATATGCATTGCTAAGAACTTCATTTGGTCAACTTTAAAGGCGTTTTTCTCAATATTTTGATTTTTTTGCACCCTCAGATTCCAGATTTTCAAATAGTTGTATCTCAGCCAAATATTGTCTGAAAGCTTATTTATTCAGCTTTCAGATGACGTATAAATCTCAATTTCGAAAAATTGACACTTAAGACTGGTTTTGTGGTCCAGGGTCACATTTTTGTTTTTATTTAGAGGGTAATAAATTCAATTGTTCCTGCGCAGGAGCGGCGCATCTTCACTGACTGCGCACACGCAGAGCACATATGATCATCCTGAACCAAACACAAATAACACACAAAGGATTTCCATCTGTCATGTTAGCGACCAATATATGAATATTAGCATAAGCGATCCTTTACATAATAGTTCAAAACTACGTTTCCGCGCAATATCGGCCGAAAACGTCGAGTGTTAATGCTGTAAACATGTTTGATCTCTCATGTCCGGCTGATTTCTAACCCAAATTTGCTGCATCACTGTTTCTATAAAGCATTACGGACAAATAAAAGCACAATAACGGAGAATATCTAATGAATGATCACTAGGACTCGATCTTTACGGCACAGTGAATTCTTACCTGCACTTTTCTTGAGTTTTTCTTGTGGTTCGCAGTATGTGGAGATATACTCCGCAGTCTTCCGTCTCAAACAGTGGCTCTGAGCCGCACATGCGCAGTGCGCTCTGCACAGTCTCCATTGGCTGAGCACATCCTGATCCTATCAACCAAAATGTGCACTTATTAAAGGTTTAACACATGATTAACAACACGTATGATAAAATTACAGGATAAGAGAAATTCTGAAATACGTTTTTAGAAAAGTCTATTTTATTCTACATGGAACGAGTCGCTTTTGTTGGCATCACGTGATCAGCTATATGGTAAAATTACTATTTACGATAGTAATTACTATTATTAAGGTGGTTTACACAGCATAAACATAAAAAAAAAACCATCTAAAAAAGCAAGCAAACCAAAAATATAACAGTAGACCTTGACATCCCTGGCGAAAATTAACCATGCTTTTACTACAAATGAAACCAAATAGGTACTAGTTTGGTGGTAACTACAAATTAACCATAGTTTTGCTACACTGACCATAGTATGGTATTTGTAGTAAAACTATGATTATACAAATGGTAATCAATACACTAAAAAACTTAGTTATTACTATAATAATAATAAAATATATTATTATAATATAATAATATTATAATATATAATATAATAATATAATATATAATTATTATAATATAATAATAATAATAAAACCATGGTCAATTTTAGTAAGGATGTCTTAGTCTAGCACATAGGCACAAATATCATGCAATGTCTTGGATGAAACAATGTAAAAACAACATAACAGCAACAGTATTTTGCATTTGCTATAAAGAAACCATTTTCAAACCTGGAAAGACTGAACTCCTAAAACTGCTAAGACTTTAAGGTCTTAAAAAAAGTCCATAGACTCCTTGGCTTTTCAAACTGAATTAAATGCTTTATAGTAGTTTCAGTTTATTAGTGGTGTTTTTGCGTTACTGTTGTTCATACTTGATGTTTTGATAAAACCTACATATTAAACCTGGCCACATAGCTTGTACCACACTGCTTGATGTATGAAATCCGAATGCTTTTCTATTCTACCAGACTTTCTCAGATGCTTATCTAAAACAAAAAAGCTTCCAAAATTGTGATTTAAACCCAAAAACCCCAGATTTTGGCATTATTTACTCACAGTTGGTGGTAGCCATTGACTTCCATCGTATATTTGTCAATACTATGGAAGTCAATGGCTACCAGCAAATGTTTGGTTACCCACATTGTTCAAAAAACCTTATTTTGTGTTCAACAAAAGAAAGAAATTGATACAGGTTTGGAATAACATGAAGGTGGGTAAATGAAGACAGAATTTTCATTTTTGGGTAAACTATCTCATATAGGAAAGAGGCATATGGAGAGATAAGAATTTCAGTGTAACCACACACACAACACACCATAGCATCATAGTAATGCCCTAAGGTCTGTTTATAAATAATTTAACGCTCCAGTTGTCCTAAAGCCCTGCCATATGCCATTTTAAATATTATCTGAGAGATCAGAATCATGTAATCAATGTAACTTCCACAAACACAAGGCCTTTAATCTCCTTTAAAGGCATGACAGTGATTTCAGAAATGAGTATAAAGTATGCAGGGCTACCATATTTTCTTGCAGTTTGAAGCACTCAGCACTCTACACGTTTGTTTGAATCATACACAGACATTTTATTATTCATTTGTCTGAATTTAATGAAATAACATAGGGTGACTATACATCCTAATCAAATCAGCACAGTATCTGAAATGTTGCAATTTTGCACCTGAATTGCTCTGTACAGAATATGGTCCTCAAACAGAAATGACACTAGCTGGACTCAAACCCAGGTCATCTGAACATAAACAGTAAACACTACCATGCAATGATTATCTGGTCACCCTAATTCAAATGTAAGGAAAGCTGCGTAAAGAATGTGTATAAAAGCCTAACAAGTTGATTACATTTGATGAAATATTTCATACTATGCAAATGCAACAGCATAGAGCAATGCAATTAAAAAAGACAGTAAAAAAGTGAAAATAGAATCACTGACAACTACATTAAGTGCCAAGTATTGCTTTTATGTGATATTTTCTCAGTGGTGTTTCCCTTAAAGCACTCCAAGCAGTTTGAGAGCAACAGAGATGGAAAGCAGAATGACTCCAAACAGCCCAATGTATCCATATGCACCACGCATCCTCTTAGCAGGATCTAAAACAGACAAAGAACTCTGGTGATGAGGGCTAAAACTCAGATGAATGTTTAAAAGAACTTGAACACATTGAAACACACTAAAGTCACAGAATTGTTTGTTTTGTGTAACAGTTTGACAAAAAAAAAAAAAAACTTTTCTACTAATTAAAAATTATATTTATTTATGCTCCAGCAGTCAGTTTTATTTTGAGTTACAGTATCTTGAAAATGTGTATGGCCATTTAAAAAAAAAAGAAAAAAAAAGCATAAATATACTTTGTTTTGACAGCACACAATAAAATCCACAAACATACGCGTCATTTAAAGCTATAATTAAATGCAAAATAAATGCAATCCTTTTTGCATTTGCGCACTGATTCAGAAACAGATGTGAATGTGCTTTTGCATCGGAGAACAATCTAAAAATTGCTACAGGTTTCTCTATGTGCATTTTTAAGACTTACCACCGGTGTAGTAACCCCAGGCATAAGAGAACCTGCTCGTAACCCAGATGACTCCTAACACAGAGGCAGCAATCTGATATGGGAGATAAAAATGCAAGATAAACAAAGGTGAACTGGGTGAAAGGGTGTACATATGAGAGAAGGAGAGCACATGAAAAGAGAGTGAATTAACATATTTAACAGAGACCTATAGAACACACATTAGGAGGAAATGTCCCTCTGTTAAATGATCAAGGTCAACCATTTTGATCAAAGGCATAATGATTTCATTTGTGATTCACTTACACCAAGTCTCGACAAAACGCTGATCACAATGTTTCAGGTAAAATCAACATTTACAGCAGTTACATGGGCTTCTTTGTATTGTCGTTCATTTTTTAATTGCACACAACTGTGATACTCACAGGATACTCCAATGCAGCAATAGTCTGGAACACCAGCCACTGTGGATACACCTCCAGTGTGTTCTGATGGGCTCTCTGGATACAGTTGAACACTTGATCCTTATCACTGTACATGCTGGGATACTACACAAAACACGAGAGCACAAAATACAATACATTAAACCAAAGCATCTGCATTGGTTCCAAATCGTTTAATACGCATCAGTATAATTTCAGGCAATGCAACAACATGCATTGCATATGAAGCCTTATCGTACCTTTACTCCATACTTCTTCCGTGCACTTCCAACTTGGACCCCGAGATACATCAACATGACAAAACTGTACAAATACGTAAAAATTGCATAGCCAAAGTTGGCTGGAAGCAGGCTTTCGATCGCCATTTTTTCAGAAGAAAAGTTTAGGGCCTGTTTTCTGTCTCAGGCACGAGCTGTTCGTCTTTTATTTAAAGGAAAGAAATGCACAATCACGCAGCTCAAGCACGGTACGTTATTTGTGTTAAAGACAAGTTCACTCCCCAAACACGGATAAAACCTCGCGATAAAACAAGATCTCTCGAGAGACTAGCGTTAGATAACCAGATGAAACAACTATACATTACATTACATTTACATTTAATCATTTAGTAGACGCTTTTATCCAAAGCGACGTACAATATGAGAACAATAGAAGCAATTAGACCATCGAGAGTGCAGCAGTATACAAGTGCCATGACAAGTTTCAGTTAGCCCAGCACAGTACATGTAAATATTTAAACAATATGTAAGCATGAAGTAAATATATGACAGCATTTTCGGTTATTAATCAACTCAAGTCTTCAGCATGTACATTTATTATTATTATTATTCAAAACATCTCAGTTAACATAAAATTGCTCGGTTATAAAATATCATGGTTTAAAAAAAAAAAGAAAAAAAAAACGTCTATCAAAGACTGTTGCGCTGATTAATTTTCTAGACCCCCTCCCCCCTCGATGACGTCACTGGGTTTCGGTTAAGAAGAAAAGCAAGCTGCTCACGAGCCATTTCACGTTAAATCATCCAACCGCTCGCGAGATAACGACGGCGTTTGCTACAGATAGCGCTGACTACTCAGAAACAGGTTTTGTTTCAAGAATTTGTCCTCATTTTGAACGTTATTTTGGAATTAACATACATTTATTTGACAGTTGTTGAATTTCAAATAGTTTGTTTTGAATTCGCTCGAGGAGCATCGAGTGATACAGAGCGTTTTCCGCGAAGTCGGTTATCTTACAGTTGGATCAAGTCCTTTTTGACGGTAAGTTACAGTTAAATGTTGTTTATAACTTATATTTAATGTTGTTTTAAGTAAGCACTTTAACGTTGTTACTTACAATCCTCGCTGAATTAGCAACATAATACTAACGTTAATTGGTGATACTAACAGTAAATACAGGAAGGCGAATAACACATCAGAATGGATTTATTACTATATGGATTGTAACCTTTGGATTTTGTTGTAGTGATGTTATGATAACGCTGGTTTATTATAGTGTTTCTTGCGGAATGTTCTAGATCCGAGTCTGTTGTGTAATTTGATTGACAGGAGGGGCGGAGACTTACACAACGTCACCTGACCTACTTTTGGTTCCTGCGCGTTCTCCTTTATTGTCGTCCATTACTGCCATCTTTAGTGTTGTTGTTGTTGTTGTAATGTTTCATTAGAAAACATGGCTCATATTATTATTATTATTATTTTATAAACAAAGTAAATCTTTAACCAATAAATTAATGTTCATATTTTCAAAAAATAAAACAACTTTAACAAATGAACGTTTATCAGATATGTATCAGCATACGCATTGTATTCATCATCCTAGTACGTTAAGACGATTGTTTTGTAACACAAGTTCTTTGAAATATTGATTAAATAAACAAATATTGATTATGAAAATGTACAAAGTTGAATAAATTTCCAAAACAGAAATCTGAACTTTGGCTAAAACCAGTTTCAAAAATCTGACATATTTTGAATTCTGTTTTTATTTTTTGTATTTAGAATTGCCAACATCCAAGAAAAAAACATCACTGGTATTAGGAATATAAATGTTATACGTACATAAACAAATCACTGGCCTCTGTTAAGACCTGCAGAATATAGATACTAATAATAATCAAGTTTCTTGATTGATTAAACTGTTCATGAGTAACGTCTGATGCTTTGTGTTTGTAGGTTTGATCATGAATAAGGAGGCCAGCACTGGGCGTCTCGGTGAGAGTGTGAAGCTCATCTTTGATCAGAAGGCTCCATCCGGTCACAGCTCCTCTCGCTCCAGCAGCAGCAGTGACAGCTCGTACTCCAGCAGCAGGGGGAGCCGCTCCTCCCGCAGGTCACGGAGCTCATCACAGAGCTCATCCTCCGACAGTGGCTCTTCCTCACCCTCACGCTCTCGCTCACGTTCCCGCTCCCATCCACGCTGCTCAGGCCGCTCACGCTGCCGTCACAGACACCATTCTCCTCCTCGTCGCTACCGGGCTCGCTCCCGCTCTTTCAGCCCTTCTCCTGAGCATTCCTCCTACCGCAGACGCTACCATCGCCGTAGTCGCTCTCCATCCCCCTACGGCTACTCCAGACGTTACAGGCGTTCTCCGTCCCGATCCCGCTCTCGCAGTCGCTCCCCGGTCTACTGGAGGGGAAGCAGGTTTGTGGGGAGGTACCGGTGCCGTTTCTCCCGCTCACCCAGGAGCTCCAGAGATTACAGAAGCCGCTCTCGCAGCCGTGAACGCTCTGCGGTCCGCCTCAGCCTTGAGGGTAGGTTTCACTTACTGTTATAACTACTATATATGCCACATGAAAGACAAAAGGAGATTTAAAAAAAAAAAAAATTCATACATAGCAGTTCATGGTGACCACGGCTGTTAATAACCTAAATTTCAGTCCGTTCCTCACATTTCAAAGTATCATTTAGCTTTAGAAGATTTTGAATACACTGCATGAGTAGTATGGATGTTTTATTTCTGCAGTCTTTGCACTTTTTGTGTTCTATGCAAAGTAAAATTACAAAAAGTGAAAATTAATAAAAAAAAAAAAAATTAATTTACAAAAAATTAGTTTAAAAGTACGTAAAGGTAATATTACAAATAGATATAATATTTAATGATGTAATTTTTTAATATTTAATGTATTTTTTTTTTTAAATATTTAATGATGTAATCTTTTAATATTTAAAGTGTATAAGTTTATATAAAAAATTCTGCTTCTAAAGTAAATGTAAATATTCTGACAAAATGCAAAGTAATAAAAAAATTTTTTTTTGCAGTGTAGTGAGTTGTTGGATGACTAGTTGATAATGCTGACTATGGAGGTAAATGATAAAATTTTAATCTATACCTTAATCTTCCACAGAGAAGAAGAATCTGTTAAATGTGGCCAAAGCAAATGCCACCAGGATTCTTGGAGTGCAGAACTTAGAGCTGCCAGCTAGCCTGAAGGAGCTGGAGGAGGAGGAGAAGAGATCTTCATCAGATAAAGGGGAAAGGGTGAGCGCTGACCGGGTGCCACAGAAGACACCAGCACAGGTGAGCCTTGCACACATGCACACCGATGTGTCATTAACACACCCAGTGTTTGTTTGACTTCTGTAATGTTGCATAAACGTCCTGACTGTTTGACAGTATACTGATTTGTACTTCAAATTATATCTGTGATCTTGGGATGTTGACTAACCCGTTGAAACACGTCTATTTAAAATATGATTGCGCGCTGTTCTTACCCAACCTGGGTCACCATGTAATCTGTCTCCTCAGACATGAATGATTTTACCTGATGGATTTAATGGAATGATGAACAGCAGTTGTCCGGATTAGGTAATGGTACACGTCAAAGAGTATGTACTATTGTGTAGTGTGTGTGAGAGAGTGAGTGAGTGAATGAATGAGCACGTGGCTATTATTCCTCTCACTGTATTGAGGAGTGGCATTTAGCTTCAATTGCTTTGTTTTTTTTTTTGTATCATTTCTGTTCCTGTAGAGCTGAAACTCCTCCACCCTTTGGACAATGAGGGAGAGAGGGGGAGGTCACATGACTTGAATGACACCAGCTTTAAGTCTTATGTGCACAACTGCAAAGGTTAAGTAATTGTGTACGATGTCAGCGGTAGCCTTGTGTCGAACAAAATCAGACCACATGCATTTATGTGATTCACCTCACACTTAACAATTTCAGCCACTGACCACACAACAGCACATATGCGGAAAAGTTTGGGGTCAGTAGAATTTCCGTTTGTTTGTTTTTCTTTTTCTTTTCTTTTTTTTTTAAGAAATCAATACTTTCAGCAAAGATGCACTGAATTGATCAAAAGTGACAGTAAAGACCTTTATAATGTTGAAAATAAATGCTGTTCTTTTGAACTCTATTTAAATAATCCTGGGGGGGTGTATCATGGTTTCCACAAAAATATTAAGAAGCACAACTGTTTTCAAAACTGATAAGAAGTGTTTCTTGAGCAGCAAATCAGCATTCTAGAATGATTTCTGAAGGATCATGTGACACTGAAGACTGGAGTAATGATGCTGAAAATTCAGCTTTGATCACAGGAATAAATTTAAAAGTAAAATATTTAACTAGAAATTCAATTATAATATTTTACGGTATTTTGATTTTGAGCCGAGAATGAGTTTTTTTTTTTTTTAATTTATTTTAACTATTTATATAAAAATTCATACCGACCCCAAACGTTTAAATGGTAGTGTCTCTTTACAGCTGTTAGAACTACAGGAAATTACTTATTTTTGCTGATGGTTGAACTGGGTTGCGTTGTCATTTACCAGAGTCTTCCTCTATTCATCGTGTGTGAAGACCAGAGAGAGCTCGCTCTACGGTGACGGATGGGGTTTGGAAAATATAGTCTCATCAATTCGTATTTGTTTTTTTTGTTTTTTTCTTTTTGTTTGTTTGCTTTTTTGGGCTTTGTTCATACAAGCAGCTTTTTTTTATTTTATTTTTTTTTTATTTCAGGTCATTTCAGAGCTGTTTAGTATGAAAACCTTTTTCTGCCACAGAATTAAAAGTAAATAAATAAAGGTAATTTTGACAATTTATTTCACAATTCTGACTTTCACAATTGTTTATACCTGTCAATTCAGACTTTCCTCTCAAAATTACAAGATACAAATGTGCAAAATTTTATATCTTGCAAAATCGCATTCATTTGAAATCTAATTAAAATCAATTTTTAGAGACTGCATTTCGGTTTATTTGTTTCCTTATTTGGATTCATTCATATAAAGTGAACCAGTGCAGATGCTGCATATGCATGAATTTGTAAATGGTGACACTTCAGGAGTTGCCATTGTTTAAAATGACTGGACATTTGAAAAACAAATTGGAAATGGGTACAGTGTGAACAAAGCCTTTTTATATAAATTTTCATTTTTGCTTCTGAAAGAACTGCTTTTTGTACTATCAGTAGTAAATGTGTATAACCCAAATGGTGTTTTTGATGTCAGACTGATTCAAAGAGCAGCACTGGCATTACACAGGTCAGAGTCCCTTCAATTCGCCTCTTTTGCATGACTTAAAACACCGAACTGAGAGTGACCTCACTTAGAAATGAAAATCATGTGGTACTGAAGTTTCTAGGTTTACATCAAACAGACAGTGATTTCATTATCCTATTCCCCTTTTCTCTGTCTTTAGGTAAACGTTGTTGCCAGTGATGATGGCGAGGCAGAGGCTTCTCCGACATCTCCCAAGGGGAAGGCAATTAACTTCAGCATCAACGTAAGTTCATTAAAGCTTATTCACATATAATGACTGTAAGGGTATATTGAAATATTAAAGTTGATCTTAATTTTTTTTTATATTGACAGAATACTATCGCCAGACCATCAAACAGCCCAACAGTCCATGACAGTAAGGTAACATCAAGAGCCGACAGCGTAGCAGACAGGAAGCCATATGGACAGTGGGTCCCCATCAGCAGATCCTCTTCTAAAAAATAAATGCTGAGATTCAACAGTGACGTAAAAAGACTGTATATAGTGTAAATAGTTTGTGTAGTGATCACTTGGGGTAGGGTGGGGCGGGTGGGTGGTTGGGGGACACCTGAATTCATCATAAATATTTTCTTTCAGATATAAAGTGGGTTTTGTGGAAGAAGGCAAGAGGATGTCAGACAGGTGGGAAATATTGTGTACATTGTGTTTTGTTTTTTTTGTCGTACAGTGGATGTTTCTAAATAAAAGCAAAAAAAAAAAACCTTGTGCTTTTTTCTTTTTTTTTTCAGGAATGGTAAAATTTTAAATTCTTAAGGTGATGAATGAATATTTCTAATTTAGTTGAAACTTAAAAAAAAACTTAACACTCCTGAAGTTTACAGTGATGGAGATGCATACTCCTTAAATCAGTACTTTATTTAAAAAAAAGAAAATAGCTACGTGTACTGTGCTGTACTAACAGACTTGTCATGGCACTTGTATACTGCTGCACTCGCGATGGTCTGATTGCTTCTACTCTCATTTGGATAAAAGCGTCTGCTAAATGATTAAATGTAAATGTACTCTTCCACTTCACTAGAAGATAAACCACTAGATTAATATCACCTGCTGCGGAATTGCTTTTTGCCTTTTGCACAAAGTTATTTGATAATTGGTTATAATATCTTACTGTAAGCAATAATGCTCCGTGAGTTAATGGCACAAAACCTGCCAAGAACATGTCTGAGCCATATTTACACCCACACATACACAATTTATAAAGACATGGAGGATGTGTATAAATTTGATTGTGGGATGAAATGTGATCTGTACACGTTTTTAGTAAAATTAAATCTAGAGATATTCAGCTACTTTTCCGAATTAAAGAAAAATATTTAATTTTATAATTTAAAAAAAAGTATTTTAATTAAAAACCTCATGTTTACAGACGGTATGACGGGGTTTTGCTGGACGAGAATTCACTGAGAACACCCTGATCTTCATGTTCAGGACTCTGGGTGGCGCTGTTGCACTGTGTTGCATAGTTGTTGATGGCTGAGTCTGGCTCGCATCAAAACGCTCTCGGTTACTAACGTAACCTCGGTTCCCCGAAATGAGGGAACGAGACATTGCTATGGGAAATACCTTTTCCTCGAATATTACTGAAGCCTTGTTGAATCACGCCAGTAAAACTGGCCAATGACGTTCAAGCGCGCGAAATATGAGCGGGATCCCACTCTATATAAGGCAGTGCTTGTACGTCATCCATTCAGAATCTTTGACTGAAGCAACTTGGCATTCTAAGATCCTGAGCTCGGTGACACGGCAATAACAGCAATGTCTCGTTCCCTCATTTCGGGGAACCGAGGTTACGTTAGTAACCGAGAGCGTTCCCCTTCAATTCGGTCACTCTACATTGCTATGGGAACGTATAAAATCCCGCCGTGTCACAGCGATGGAGCCTGGTTCGACAAGTATGTCAAGTTTTACATCCAGAGCCGTAATGAGAGCGGCAATGATATTGGCGCTCTTCGTAAACACAGCTCAGGTCTACAGGACCTAGTCGAAACCATGTAAAAGTCAGGGGGCGCGGCAGCAAGACGATGCCACGTCACACCAGGGGCGGAGTTAACTCCGGTGAAACAGAGAAGTGAAATGGCGGCGGCTTCGGCGCTTTCACATATAGATTAATTGTTTAATTTTAATGAAATCATGTTATGATGCACTGCCGTATCGGTATGATGGTGGCCAAGTCATAAAGACGTGGTGAACTATACCATAACACTGTGATAACTGACGTGAACAGCATTGAATTAGTGGTGCATTAATACAGGGTGTATACGACCTAGTCGAAACCACTCTGATACACGTCTCAGATCATAGCTGAGGTTGAGTAGGCGCGTGCACTGACAGTACATGCGAGGCCAGCGACGACACATCTAGGTTATAAAACCTCGCGAACGTGCTGGGTGACGACCAGCCTGCCGCCATACAAATGTCCTGGATAGACATGCCATTTGCCCAGGCCCAGGAGGACGCGAGTCCGCGGGTTGAGTGGGCCCGAACCCCTATTGGACATTCCACGCCCTTAGAGCTATAAGCCAAAGCAATTGCGTCGACGATCCAGTGTGACAGCCTTTGCTTGGACACAGGCAATCCTTTTGTACGTCCACCAAAACATACAAATAGCTGCTCCGAGAGTCTGAACTGTCTAGAGCGCTCAATATAAGTACGCACCGCGCGTACAGGGCACAGCAGGAGTGTATTAAGCGGCTCCGTCCCGGCCGGTGTTTCGGGGCGGAAAGCAGATAGTGTTATCACCTGCGCTTTAAATGGAGTCGAAAGCACTTTAGGCACATAACCTTTTCTAGGCTTCAAGGTGAGTCTGCAATCACCTGGTCCGAATTCAATACACGAGTCGTCAGTTGAAAGCGCCTGCAGGTCTCCAACTCGCTTAACAGAGGCCAGCGCGAGCAGGAGCGCTGTCTTGAGAGAGAGCGCTCGTAAGCTCGCTGATTGTATGGGCTCGAACGGGGGTCCCGTGAGAGCGTCAAGCACAAGCGCCAAGTCCCAAGTGGGTAGGGTAGAAGGGCGAGGAGGGTTCAGCCTTCTTGCTCCTTTTAAAAATCGTATGATCAGGTCATTTCTGCCGATCGGGCGATTTTCGATGTGCGCGTGAAAGGCTGTTATAGCGGCCACATACACTTTCAATGTGGATGGCATACGACCACTATCAAATCGTTCTTGAAGGAAGGCAAGGATTATTGGTATTGGACAGCTGATTGGGTCTTCGCCCCGCGATACGCACCAACTTGAAAAAACTCTCCATTTATGTGCGTAAAGACGTCTCGTGGAAGGAGCCCTGGCCTCAGAGATAGTGTTCAACACCCGCTGAGGAAGTGCGTCTGTTACTGGCAAGCTCCGTCGAGCGGCCAGACATGAAGGCTCCATGACTCCGGATTCGGATGCCAAATCGTTCCTTGTGCTTGAGAGAGGAGGTCTCTCTTCAGTGGGATAATCCATGGGGGGGCTACCAGCATCTCCACCAGTTCTGGGAACCACGGCTGATTGGGCCATTTCGGTGCCACTAACAGAACAGATTCCTTTTCCTCTCTGATTTTGCAAAGCACGCGAGGCAGAAGCTTCACTGGAGGAAAGGCATACTTGCGTACTTTCGGCCAGCTGTGAGCTAGTGCATCCACTCCCAGGGGAGAGTGTGTCAGTGAATAAAACAGCGGGCAGTGAGTGTTTTTCGCTGATGCGAAGAGATCCACCTCTGCCCTGCCGAATACACTCCAAATCATATTGACTGTCAGAGGGTGTAATCTCCACTCCCCGTGGATTATCCCGCCTCTCGACAGTAAATCCGCGCCGTAGTTCAGGCGTCCGGGGACATGTACTGCCCGGATGGAGAGGAGGTGTCGATCTGCCCACAGAAGGAGGTCTCTCGCCAGCTGCAGCAGCGGTCGCGAGTTCACACCGCCTTGGTGATTTATAAACGCCACCACTGTCATGCTGTCCGTCCTGATGAGAATGTGACGTTGAAGAATGTCTGGAAGAAAGCACTCGAGCGCTAGGTGAACAGCACGGAGCTCCAGACAGTTTATGTGCCATGACTTCTCCGTTTCTGACCACGTCCCGAAGGCTGGTCTGCCATCGCATACGGCTCCCCAGCCCGTACTCGACGCATCTGTCGTAACATTCTTTCTCCTGGTCACTTGACCAATACGAACACCCTGGCGATACAGAGCCATATCGCGCCAAGGGTTCAGTGTATGCAAACAGTTGCGCGTCACTTTGATGCGCAAGGTGCCCGTGCGCCATGCGTTCTGTGGCACCCGGCTCTTTAACCAGAGCTGAAGCGGACGCATATGTAGGAGCCCTAGATTGCACACTGTCGAGGCTGCAGCCATCTGGCCGAGGGTCCTCTGAAAGCATTTCAGCGGGGGAGAACGCCCTAATTTGAAGACTGCGAGAGAACTGATCAGTTTTTGTGAGCGCTCCTCCGACAGACGCGCTCGCATATTGATTGAGTCCAGCTCCGCTCCTAAAAAGGAAATTTTCTGGCTCGGTATCAGCATGCTCTTTTGCATATTTACAGTCAGCCCTAAACTCTGAACATGAGCGAGGAGTCTGAGTCTGTCGCTGAGCAGCGCGCTCTCTGATTGGGCTAACACTAGCCAGTCGTCCAGATAGTTCAGGATGCGCATTCCGTTCTGCTTCAGAGGAGAGAGAGCAGCATCTATGCATTTCGTAAACGTACGAGGGGCCAGACATAAGCCGAAGGGCAGGACCGTGAATTGGTACGCTATCCCTTCGAATGCAAATCTCAGGAAGCGCCTGTGGCGGGGGGCTACCTGGATGTGAAAATAAGCATCCTTTAAATCCACCGAGATAAACCAATCTCCCGGTCTGATATGTGAGAGGATTTGTCTCAGCGTAATCATTTTGAATGAGCGCTTTGAAAGCGCGCGATTCAGAGGCCTCAGGTCCAAGATTGGGCGGAGTCCGCCGTCTTTCTTTGGCACCAGAAAATATCGACTGTAGAAGCCGCTCTCGCGGTCTGTGAGAGGCACTGCCTCTACCGCGCGCTTTGCGAGAAGTTTGTGTATTTCCTCTCGCAGAACTGAGACATTCTGCTCCCGCACAGTGGACATTAACACACCGTTGAAACGGGGCGGTCTGCGAAAGAACTGAAGCGTGTAGCCGTTCTTTATTGATTTCATAACCCACTCTGATACCCCTGGCAGTCCCTGCCACGCTTCTGTGAACTGTGACAGCGGGCGAGGCGGACTGCACACCGTGAGGGATAACTCGCCGTTGGGGGGCGGGGAGTTTAATACCACACGAGTGTGAGAGTGAGTGATGTGGGAGAGGGGAGTGAGAGGAGGAAAATTGCCCTGATATTGAGGTGATTTTTGTATTTTTTTTTGACTTTATTGCACTGCACTGTGGAACAGTCAAAACACAAACATGACAATCGTTCTTGCCGCCCGCAACAGGCAGGGGGGCGTGGTGAACACACACAGCGGAGCGAGCAGACTTTCTCAGTGGCTCGTCTTCGGCGCTGAGTGCAGCTTTCCTCCTCCGAGAGACAGCATCAGGAACGCGGCTTTGATCCCGGAGCCGGTGGCCTGCTGTCTCTTTCAGGGCGGGGTTTCTGGCCCTTGGAGCCCTGGCGGCGCTTCGGCCATGGCTGTCTTGGTCTCACCGCCGGCTCATGCTCGCGCCGAACAGCAGTAGGAGGGGCGAACGGTCTTCCCGCGCGCTGCGCTGAGGAGGAGCGGGAACGCGCAGGAGGGTTCGCGCCGGCGCGCTTTGGTAAGAAGTGGCTAATGGCCTTCGACTGCTTCTGCGCTTCAACGAAGCGCTCCGTGAACGTCTCTACCGCCGCTCCAAAGAGACCTGAGGGATTCACTGGAGCGTCCAGAAGAGCCGTCTTCTCCGAGTCTTTTAACTCGGTCAGAGTCAGCCACAGGTGACGATCCAGCACCACCAGATTACCCATATTGCGGCCGATCGCTCGAGCTGTCACCTTCGTCGCTCTGAGGGCCAGATCTGTGGCGCGTCGGAGCTCTTTGAAGACTTCAGGGTCCGGGCCACCTTCATCCAGGGACTGAAGGAGCTTGGCCTGATACACCTGAAGTATCGCCATCACATGCAGCGTTGAAGCTGCCTGGCCCGCCGCTGAAAAAGCCTTGCCAGCGAAGTTTGCGGTGGCTCGGCAAGGTTTAGATGGGAGAGACGCGTTGTTTCGCACCCTCCAGTTGGCCGCGGCTGCAGGACAGAGGTGGGCAGCGACAGCTTCCTCCACAGGGGGGAGATTAACATACCCCGCTCGGTCAGCGCCGTCCACAGACGACAGAAGGGAGGATCCCGGATTGTGCACTCGACTGGTGAGCGGCGCGTTCCACGACTTCGCTATCTCGTCGTGCACCTCCGGGAAAAAGGGGCCGGGCCTCCGCGGGGTGTCCTTTCGGCCGCGATCCGACTGGAGGAACCACTCGTCCAGACGGCTTCTGGCCGGCTCGGTAGGAGGCGCCCACTCCAGACCGAGCTCATCAACTGCCTTGGTCAGGACGCGGAGGAGCTCAACATCACTGTGATGGAGGTCCCCCGCGTCACTGATGGGCGCAGTGTAATCCAGTGGGCTATTGGACCACTCCTCTCTCGCAGACGCTGCCACCGAGATGGCATCATCCTCATCCTCCTCCGTGGCTCCGAAAGACACCACATCTTGCGCGCTGGGGGAGGGGCGGAGATTAGCGGCCATGAAGCGCACTGGAAGGGGACCTGCAGCAGGGGGGTGAGGAGCGCGTGGGCACTGAGCCGGCGCGGTCTCGTCACCCGACCCGGACAGATCCGCATCAGTAACTCGCGGCACTTTACTCCTTGGCTCAAAAGAGGCTGCAGAGGAAGAGCGCGGCAGAGCTTGTTGGGCGAGTTCATCGCCTTGGACGATGGCCACACGGAGCCTGAGAGTCCGGAGACTCATATCTCCGCAGTGGGGGCAGTCCGACCCCCCAAGCGCCGCCTCTGCGTGGGCGCGACCCAGGCAGAAGACGCACGATTCGTGGCCATCAGAGAGTTCGATTGGCTCTACGCAGGAGAGGCAATCGCGAGAGGTCATCTTTATCCGTCCGAAGCTCACCGGAACACAGCAGGGGAAGAGAAGGCGTGTCCGCTGCAGAGTGTAGATCACGGTGAGTAGAAGATCGTTGATAGGCTTCTTGCTGAAGGAAAAAATTCTGAATGGATGACGTACAAGCACTGCCTTATATAGAGTGGGATCCCGCTCATATTTCGCGCGCTTGAACGTCATTGGCCAGTTTTACTGGCGTGATTCAATAAGGCTTCAGTAATATTCGAGGAAAAGGTATTTCCCATAGCAATGTAGAGTGACCGAATTGAAGGGGAACATCTCAAGCTTTCCAAGGAAAATATTTTACAGCGGTTATTATAAACCCGATTAACCTTCCATGATCGCTGTTGATCTCAGAGAAACTAATCAGTAGCCAATGAAAGCTCACATGCATAACAGAAGGACTTTTCTCACTCTGGGTCATTCTAAACCCGGGTAAATGGAATCATGGGTTAGCTTTATATGGAAGGAATAATTGACGACGCACAGGTAGTTCCAAGTCAGTTTAATTACCGTTCCATATTAATGCGCTGCTTTAATTGATGCACACTAACCATCACTCGCTCTCTCTTTCTCTCTCACACACACGCACACAGAGAGAGAGAGAGGTCTGAGATCGCAGATTGTGCTGCACACACACATAAACTTGTTGTCAACGCTTCCCCGCGATTTTTATTACTAAAATAAAAGATAGATACTAAGGTTAGATCGCTACATTATATTCCTCAGCAACTAGGTGATAAGATCGCTGTTTTTGAAGTAACGTTAATTGATTGTAGATGCAGCACGCAGGTACACACAACTGTCATCTCTCTCTCTCTCTCTCTCTCTCTCTCTCTCTCGATAATTAATTGAAATACATGCTATAATTCCCGCACTATTTCATCTCTGTGTCTGATTTGAAGCGGGCAGAATGCTAGAGGAGCCGTAACTGACGAAAATAATTGTCATTTTTACCCATTCGGTCAAATATTGCGCTGCAAAGAGCAATACAAGTTTTAACTTGTCTATAACTTGGCAAATGACCAATTAACCATGGAATAAGCGGGATAAGCTTCGGTTCTTTGCCTCCACGCTGTGCATTAAAATCCTTTAAAAGCCGTTGATTATCCCTTAACCGCACAGGTAGTTCCAGGTCAGTTTAATCACGTTCCATATTAATGCGCTTCCTACAAACATTGGTAACCATAGTAACATACAGTTACAGTTGAATAGTAATACAGACGAAAATAACTGTCATTTTTATGTTCAGGTCAAATATTGCAGCGCAAATATTATTAACATCTTTAATATGTGAATGCTGGCAAATGACCATTGCATAAACGGTTTAATCAACGGCTAGCTGTGCATTAAAGTGCCATGCGGCTCTTCGCCTCCACATCTTGCGTTCAAATCGTTTAATGCATAGCTAGCCGTTGAACGCGGCGAGAGCGTCAAAGTGGCCGGAAGTCATTCATTTTCAATGTGAGCCGGCGGCGATTACCATAAAGTTGACCTGATTTCAACTCTCCTCGACGCTCTTGCCGTCCAAGCCGCTCTCGCCGGAGCTCGCCGCCGGCTCATATTGAAAATGAATGACTTCCGGCCACTTTGACGCTCTCGCCGCGTTCGGTGTGAACGCACAGGTACTGTGCGTTCACACCGCCGCCGGCGAGAGCGTCAAAATTCGCTCTGGCCGCCCTGCCAACGACGCTGTAGAAAGATCCGTTGACGCTCTGAAGATCGAACGTTTGGTCTTGTATTTAAAGGAGCCGAATGTTGATCTTGTGCAGACTGACCAAAAGTAGGGTATAAGTTAACCGCATAAAATATTTTAATTGTGAAAGTAAGAAATTGATCGATGGAAAGAACTTAATTATAGTTACGATTGCTAAAGAAATAAACCAATAAAAGCCATTTGTGTGATGTGTTTTGTGTTTTTGGTTAAGTGCTAGTGTTGTTTTGAGCAAATGAATTGCTTACTTACAAGCTTTCTAGCGTTAAAATGCTTAGGAACTAATGTAGTCGGAACCAAAGTTTACAGGGCTGCGTTCTCTGGACTCCTCTCAAGCGGAGGACTTCTACGTTCCGATTGGTTGCCGCCCAAACGCGTCATAGCTCATTACCATAAAGTTGACCTGATTTCAACTCTCCTCGACGCTCTCGCCGTCCAAGCCGCGCCGCGCCGCTCTCGCCGGAGCTCACCGCCTGCTCACATTGAAAATGAATGACTTCCGGCCACTTTGACGCTCTCGCCGCGTTTGGTGTGAACGCACAGTTAAGTACTGCACATCTGCCAGCCAATCAGAATCCAGTATTCAGACAGACCATGGAATAAGTAAGGAATAGTTGACTATGGGCCGTTAAAATAATGCACACTGGAGGTGGTGATGCGGTCACGACGCGAAGCAGAGTTGCCACACCTCAAGACATCGATCAGATGATATATTTCAAGGCATTCGTCCGGTTTTTCTACTTAAATCGCTATTGTGAGTAGGATTATTCCTTCTGCATCTCATCCAACGCCTCTGTTGCTGATTCCAAAACTTCATTTTAAACCTGGTAACAGAGGCTTGAGCCCTTGATAGCAGATTAATGCAGTTAATACAGTTAATAAGTTATGAGCATAGGCGTAAATCCCGGGGGGGACGGGGGGACAGGACCCCCCCTATCTGAGGCTTGTCCCCCCTAAAAATATCATTACAAGCGACTCTGTGTATTGAAAATAATATAATGGACATATACTTAAAATAATTGTGTGATTAGTAAAACAAAATAAACGCCAAAAAACGTTTTAAGTTCAGAAATGTTTTGAGTCCCCCCCTCCCTTTCCTCACAGTGGTTTGGTCCACTGCCTGCTTTCCTTCTTTATCGATACACACACACACACACACACGAGTCTGGTGAGAGAGAGCAAGTTAGTTATGTGTAAGTAGGCTGTCAAGGCTATTTTATTCTCTTTAAACATCGAGTGAAATGATTCTTTCTCTTTAATACAGATGATGCTGGATCATTAATAAATTAGTCATAACAAAAAAATTATGACATCCGATGTATTTTCTATGAGCGATTATAAGGTTAACAAGCGTAAGGCCGTGTTCACACTTGGCGTCTTTTTTGAAGCTGCCAGCGTCTGTTTTACATTATAATCCTTTGGAGTAATCCGTGTTTTCAAAAAAGTCCTGAGCGCTTTTTAAAACGCCACCGCCGACGTCTTTTTCTGCAGCTCAGAGCGTCTTTTCAAGTTGAAAAAAGTTTAACTTTTCTGAAAAAAAAAGCCCCACGTCAAGCGCCTTTTTGACAGCTGACCAATGACAAGCGAGTGGCCAGTCGTTTCCATAACAACAAAAACAACAAGAAAAAAGGAGAAGATAGCCGGTAGACAGATCGTACTAGTTTCGGAGCACAAGGAGTTGTATAAAACCATGCATCATCCAACCGGAGCTCCTGGACAAAATTGTTGGTAGCACCATACAGTTTCCTTCCCCGTATAATGTCGCGCTCCCACAAACGCCGTTGTGAACCGACACCCTCCCCGTTAACTTCAAAAGCCGACATTTCTGTAGCACACAGCGCTAGCTACCGTTGCAGCTGTTGTTATAGCAACAAAAGACGCCCTCGGCTGATATTTGTAGGCAAAACGCTGCCAACTTTTTATTTTACTAAAAAAGCGCTCTTGTCGACTCTTTCTAGTCAAAAAAGACGCCAAGTGTGAACACGGCCTAACACTGTAGCTTGTCACCCGCTACAACTAACACGGCGATAAGCTTGTGTGTGAACTGATATTAGGCTAATATTGTAGACCTATGATGTTAAGTGGCAGATCAGTGGGTTTAATGCGGTTGAATTAATGCGAAAGAGACATACTAGGTTTCAGACACCTAAAATACTATGGATGACGCAAAATAATAATTATAATATGACCGCGTGGTGAACCATGAACTCATATTTAAACACGGTCTCCATGCTATGTACACATGCTGTGTACACATATCTACCCTTACAAGTACAATTTTGGCTGTATTATTTGTGTCCCCTTCAAAAATTGCTCTTGAGAAATTTTACGTTTATTGTCCCCCCCTACTGTCAGATGAAATTTACGCCCCTGGCGATGACGTCATTGCATAATCACGAAGCAAAATTGTCACAACATCAAAGCTCATTTGTTTTGGGAGTGTCCTTTTGTTCAGTCTTTTTGGAATAATCTTAATGCTCTGATTGTCCAAAATATTTTTTATGATTTCTCTTTGTGCTATAAACACATTCTTTTTGGGTTTTATGTTAAAGATAAGAATCTATTTAATGCAAGTTTTTGTATAAACCTTCCGTTATTTATTGGAAAGTTTTATGTCCATAAATGTAAATATACTAAATGTAAACCCCACTTTAACATCTTCAAACAAGAACTGAAGTTGTATTTAAATACAGTATCAATGTCTGTTAATAAGAAAGCTTAAAAACTTCTAGAATTTGTGCCATATTTAAGATTTTCCCTTAATATATTTGTATCTCTATTAGTGTAACGTGGCTGACGAGACGTGAGTCATGCGGATCCATCTGCAAGCTTTTATTCATAGGCATGGTCATAAATACAGGCAGGGTCGAGCAATGGCAAACAGGTATGGCAGAGACAAGACAGAGTAATCCTAGGGCAAGCAAAGGTCGACGATCGGCGAACAGATTCCAGAGGGCAAGGCAGAGAGATAATCCAGGGAACACGGGCTAGAATCAAACACGGGAAAACAATCCAAGACAGGCAGGGGAACACTAGGAAAACTAACAGGGGCTCTGAGAGTTGCTACAGTTAAGGGAGCAGTAAACGCAAACAATACTCGGCCCCGAGGGAGGGAATGTCCAGGGTTGAAATAGTGTGTGTGATTAGTGATGCTTGGGATCAGGTGGGCGTGTGATTAGTGCAACGAGTGATTGGTGACAGCTGTGTGCATGTGATTGGTGAGATGGCTGATGGGAAATGCAGTCCATGTGATGTGTGGTCTGAAAGTCAATGATGAGCGAGTGACCTCTGGTGATGAATGGAAGTGCAGACCAGATTCATGACAGAGCCCCCCCCCCAAGACCAGACGGGACTTGAGCCCACCAGGGCGGAGCAGACGGGACAGAAGATCTCCACGGTAGTGCAGAAGACCACCAGAGCCAGACAGCAGACCACCATGGCAGCGCAGATAGAGCAGGAGCCCACCAGGGCGGCACAGAAGACCACCAGAGCCAGATAGTGGACCACCATAGCGGAGCAGGTGGAACAGAAGACCACCAGAGCGGAGCAGACAGACCCCAAGACCACCACGGTGGAGCAGATAGAGCAGGATCCCACCACGACTGATCAGGAACCCACAGCAGAGCCTGGGACCTAGGGAGAACAGAGACACACGGAGAAGACAGAACATGCACAGACACAAGGACTGGGTTAGGGAACACAGGAAGTTCATAATTATTTTCCATGGTGGCAACTGAGCAGGTAGGCAGTTCACAGTCAGCCACCATGGCTGGGCCAGATCGGGGCGAGAGTTCAGAGATGGCCTTCTTAGCCATGACAGAGAGTTCATTGACGGCCTCCATAGCTGTGACAGGACAGAACGTGAGTTCAGGGACAGCCCTTCTGGCTGTAAAAGGACAGGACAAGAGTTCATTGACAGCCTCCATAGCCGTGACAGGACAGGACAAGAGTTCATTGACGGCCTCCATAGCCGTGACAGGACAGGACAAGAGTTCATTGACGGCCTCCATAGCCGTGACAGGACAGAACGTGAGTTCAGGGACGACCTCCTTAGCCGTGACATGACAGAACGTGAGTTCAGGGACAGCCCTTCTGGCTGCGACAGGACAGGACAAGAGTTCATTGAAGGCCTCCATAGCCGTGACAGGACGAGAGTTCATTGACGGATACCGCTGACACCTCTGGAGGTTCTACAGTGGTAAACACAGGACACAGGGAGAGTTCAGTAATGGTCTCTTTGACCGCAACACATCAGAATGAGAGTTCATTGACTGATACCGCTGACACCTCTGGAGGCTCTGCAGTGGTTGCCGCCACCTCTGGAGGTTCTGCAGTGGTAAACTCAGGACACAGGGAGAGTTCATTGCTGGGTGCCACCACCATACAAGGGGTCGACGCAAGCCCCGCCGCTTCGGGAGGTTCTGCAGCGTGGACCGCCACCTCGGGCAGTTCTGCAGTGGTGTACGCAGCCCAGACGCAACACAAAGCGATTCCCATCAGGGGAAGTGCTTCGGACAGGGGAATATGCATACGAACAGGAGAGTTAGAGTGAGTTGGTTTGGGGATACCAGCCGTGCGTACAGACACCAGCGGTACATCCCTCAAACTAGACCTCAAACCGGTAAAATGGAAGACTGACCTTGATGATCTGGGTGTGTCAGCCGTGACGGGCTGTGGCTCTGGACGGTCAGCCGTGACGGGCTGTGGCTCTGGACGGTCAGCCGTGACGGGCTGTGACTCTGGACGGTCAGCGGAGACGTGACCCGACTCTGGACGGTCAGCGGAGACGTGCTGCTGTGACTCAGGACGAACAGCTGTGACGTGAACAGCTGAGACGGGCTGTGACTCTGGAAGGTCAGCTGTGACGGGCTGTGACTCTGGAAGGTCAGCCGTGACGGGCTGTGACTCTGGAAGGTCAGCCGTGACGTGACTTGACTCATGACGTGACTCTGGATGACTAGCTGTAATGTGACGAGACTCTAGGAGATCAGCTGAGATGTGAAATGACTCTGGACGGTCAGCTGAGACGTGAAGTGACTCTGGACGGTCAGATGAGACGTGCTGCAGTGACTCTGGACGAGCAACTGTGACGTGCTGCACTGACTCTGGACGAGCAGCTGTGACATGACGGGGTGCTGTGGTGGCCGCCACTCTGTGAACGGGCTCCGGTGCGTCCGCCATTACCGTCATAGACTCGGTGTCGCGTTCCTCTTCCACGACACCCACAGTAAACAGAGAGTTAGAACACAGCAAAGCATAGTCCATACAGTCTCTCAATCGGACATTAACTTCCGCTCCGGGTAACCGTGATTTAATTGGTTCCATTTAGTCCGAAACGGAATAAATCTATAAACAAAGTTTCATCATATAGAGGAACTTGGTATATTAACTCACAAAATTGCTGAACATAATCCTCAATTGATTGATCTCCTTGCCATAGACCTAGTAGCTGGTCGACAGGGTCCATACCTGGCCAGGGTTCCCTAAAAAAGCCGCTGGATCCTCGTGTGGCCGAGTATTCTGTAACGTGATTTCTCGACTGCCACAAATACTGCCTAAACAAAATACTGATTTTGTGCACTTTTTATGTAGCCTACCGATATTTTAAATTGGCCTTTGAACTTGCACGGCAAAAGAAAGCCTTACCTTGCCAAAACACTGACAGAACCCATTGAGCTAATGGCATTGTTGAGCGCTCCAAATCCAAATGCAAACTTTGCATGCAACAATCAGAGGCAGCAATTGACAGCGCTCTGATCCAATGACATACAGGCATTGTCAGAATGACAGTCCTCTAGCCCAATGATGTTGGGGGATCCAGTGGGGGCGGCAATCATATTTCAGTGTCTGTGCCACTCTTGATCTCAACCCTGTTAAAACGTAGCGGCAGTACGTGTGCTCATTGGCCCAGCTTGCCTATGCTTAGAAATGGTACTGGCTAAATATCACGTTACTGGGGTCGCTTCAACCCGTGGACATGAAAACCATCCCGCGGAAAGAGCGTTAAAGTTGCCCAATTCCGCGGGAAAACTGCGGACTTGGCAACACTGGGAGAGAGAGCAGGAGAGAGAGAGAGTATGTGCTTTCCGTACATAATAAAGCGTAATTTTGTGGCAAAACATGGACATGATCTGTTGTTTTTTCCTTTTGTTTACTATATTTATTTGTTTTGCCAGTGTCGTTGTGGGTTTTGGTTATTTTGCTGTTGTAAGACCTTTGAAATAACAGACATCATTTGGCGAAGTGATATGGTCATGTAATGCGGTCAAGAGCTGCCTGGAACTACGTTCGCCGTGCGTTTCCCTGAAAATAATTGCACACCTTTAGAACGTTTGTCAGTATGGAGTTTCTTTTGTGTCTTTTTTATTCTATCAAAAATACTGTGCTTGAGAGCAAAACTAATTATTTTGTTAAATATTTTGTCTAGCAACATTTGTGGTTTCGTGATGAAAAGTGTTTGAAATGCATAAAGAAAAAGTAAGATTTACATGCACTGCAAATTATTTTGTTTTCAATTTCTTTATTTTTGAGCCTTAAGAAGACTTTTTTTGCAATCTTTTATTGTTTAATTACAAAATAATTAGTTTTGCTCTCAAGCACAGTATTTTTGATTGAATAAAAAAGACACAAAAGAAACTCCATACGTCAGCCAATCAGATTCAAGCATTCAACGGCCCCGTAGAATAAACAAAGAGTATCTAAGACCAAGAGGCGAAACTCTGATGCATTTTGGCACGGCCGCCATTTTGGGGTGAAAATTCCAACTGGACAACAGATACACAGAAATAACAACGAAAGACAAGTCAATAAAAGAACGCAATGTCGGGTAATCCACTGCAAAAACTATCAGTGTGACAGTAAAAATCTTGCCTTTCATCATTTTTTTCAAAGACCCTAACTGGTGAATATTCACAAATGTGTAAAAATATTGTGTGTTTTGAAGTGGAACGTAGCGTTGTCTTATGCACCTGCTACCTTTTTTAGTCTAGTAGTAAACTTAAATCCTTTTAGGAACTGCAGGTCCTAGCCATAGAAAACATAATAATGATTTATATGGATGACAGTGACACTAAGTTATAATGAGCTTATGCAACTTTACACATTTACAATTACTTATATTATTATTTACTATTACTCCACTAGCTCCACTCCACTGTTGTCATCGTTCAGGCTGTATTTCAGCTTTAATGCACTTTTTTTTTTTTAAACAAATCAGCTGATATTTGCCATAGCAACACCATAAAGATGGTGCTAATCCTGCATTTAAATAACAAGTGTGAAAATGCACCTTTACCCAGGGTTAAAGCAGGGTTTAGAATGATGATAACCTGGAGCGAACAGTCCTCTAAAGACTTGTACGTCTCAAAACAACAGCAACTTTTGACAAAATGAAAACAGTCACCGCTTGGTGACACTAGTACCACAGAAAACAGTGGCCTGTTGTTTTTATTCTTAAACTGACAAATCAAGTCGTTCAATCAAACTCATTCACTGGCACGAATGGAGCAGCATTTGATGTGCGCCGACATGTTGTCTTGAGACTGAGCAATAGTCCTTTTCAACATAGTTAATGAGCTGGAATGTTTTCTTGTTCATTCCCACCCGCACGATTCCCTCAGGTGATTGGTGGTTTTAATTAATGATTTTAGTCTGATAAATTATTGTGTAATAAGACTTCTGTATATAATCCACTAGTTGTATTCAGCATGAAGACTGGTCTGGCACAGGCACAAGTCAAAGTCTTTGTTTCTCCCCCGCCGTCTGTCTATGTGTGTTTTAAGCCTGTATTCTGTATACTCTTGTGCCAAAACGCCTGTGTTGTGCTGCTCTTTTCAACATGTTCGTTCTTGACTCCACCTGGCACCGAAGACCTGATGATTTTTGTGCAATTGTCATAGCTTGGAAGAAAAATGGAGAATTGGAAATATCACACACCTTTTATCTAGTGCCTGAACAGATGCATCAACAATGTGTTGATGATAGAGTTTACACATTAGCCCACCTTCAGGTCTCTTCTGGTCTCTAGCTGTGACCAGTTTATAAGAGCATGACTGTTTACTCTCCACCCTTAATGAAGGGAATCTAAAACATTTCATAAACTCACTGGCGGTGATTATGTGACATTTGTTTGTGCACGAATAAAGCGAAATCAGTGTTGTGCAACTAACCGCAGAATCTGATGAAGCTTGTTTTGGAGCACAGGAAGAGACATTATCGTTCTGTAGGATCTGTGTCTTTTGTTTTTGCTGCTTGTTGATAAGATCGGAATGAAGCATCTCTCAGACATTCACTATTAAACGGCGTTCCACAGGTGTCTAGCTAATATATATGCAAATAACAGAAAAGAGACTGCTTGGGAATAGTTGAATCTTTGCAAGAAGATTTAGGGCCATGTGGGAACTATAGAGTCAACATGAAAGTGCATTTAACCTTTTTAACACATTTTATTGTGCACAACTCATCAGTGCACGTTATTCTCAACTAAAAAATGTTTGTCTTCATTTATTTTTACTTGATTACTTGCTGAAATGACTTTTCCTTACCACTTAATTTCAGTCCCTTTCATCCAACCACCTGAATTCATTCTGATGTAATGGTCACTTTTCCCAATCCAGTCAATGCCTGATGGATACAATGAAATCCCAAGTTACGTTTTTTTTTCTTCAAACGCCCTGTTTCGCTGGAAAACACACTGTAACAGATGTAAAGTGGTTTGTTAACTCATTTCAGACTTTAAACTAAACTATTTTTTTAAACTAGACTATTTTAAACTAAAATAGGCCTAATATTTAGAGATGCACATAATATATATTTTTTTCTTAAGATCTTTTTAAGTATCACATGATCCTTCAGAAATCATTCTAATATGCTGATTTACTGCTCAATAAGCATTTGATATTATTATTAATATTGAAAACAGTTGCTAAAATATTTCTGTGGAAACATTTTTAGTATTCTTTGATGAATAGAAATAAAAAAAAAACATTCATTTAAAATCAAAATCTTTTGTAACATTATAAATGTCTGTTCAGTCAGTTTTTATCAATTGAATGCATCCTTACTGAATAAAAATATTAATTTCTTTAATAAAAACCTTACTGATACCAAACATCTGAATGGTAATGTGTAATAAATCCATATATAGGCTAATAGTGATTTTAAAAATACTTCAATAACACTCTTAAAATAATATTGTCATATCCATAATGTTTTGTCTAATATTAATTTTATTTTTCAGTTATTGTGACAGAATATAATTTCAATATCAGCCATTTATTGGTTATCAGCCATAACTCATTATAGAAAGACCTTTAAGACATTTTACAGTGTGATGTATTTCTTCTATGTATTACAATCCACAATATGATGTATTTCTGAGTGATAAGGTACGTAGGGTAAGAACTGATTGAATCAGGAATTGATTGGCTTGTGCAAAGTGTCTCTGTCAATGAGGTCTGTAGTACCTTATGATCAAACAGACGGATCAATGTGTTGATAGCACCACAGTGTTTGTGGAAATCACATCTACAATCTACAAATGGCTTATTTATAGCTGTCACTGTATATTAAACTGTTATAGAAGAAAGTATTTTAACATCAAAACAATTACACACTTTAATATCAAACTTAATCAGATTTTCAAAGCAGAATTGGCATTTCCCAGATGATGTAATCTAGCATATGATTTATTCACCTCAGTACTGTCAGCTGTGCCGACGATCCTACAGCTGTTCCTGATCACAGATCAGATGTCCCGGCCTCAGGGATGGACACGGTCATTTTGGATATGGATCACTTGATAAGAGATGCATTAATATCAAAGGTGCACACACACACACACACACACACACACACACTCACTCACTCACTCTCTCAGATCAAGGTCTGTATCTATTTTCTATTCACACATGTTCTGCTATTCCTCACTCCATGCTGATGTGCACTTGCAGTTTGCCAAAGGGAAACACCACAGGCCTCGAGTCTGGAAAGCCCTGGCAAAGCCATAGAGGAAGCCTGATGAACACAGAGAAATACAGTTGGGGAAAAAAGTGTATAAAGATGCAGATAAAGAAAGGCATTGTTCGCCACACACAAGACGCCTTTTCATTTGAGTTGAGAAAAATGGTACATGTAAGCCCTCGCGGGCAAACTGTATTTGATGTTTAATTTGCTTTCTGTGATGCCACGGATGCCAGGCGGTTATTTGCGCTCATCACATGAGTGTAATCTCGCGGCGCCTACACCCGGATTCTCTCTCAAAACATCTATCACTATCACAGAAGTCTGTAAATGAAACTCATTCAATATACATCGATCTTCAGCACACAGACAGGTCTGAAAACTGCTGAAATAATTGCATCTGTCTCATCTGTTTCACTTAGAAGAATCATTTGATTTATGCTTTTATGAAACTGGAATGGCACTATAAAGAAGTGCAACCAAGAAGGACTATGCAGTATATAATAACTGGAGAATTACAGAGCGGGAATTTTTGAACCAATCACGTGAGCTGTGAAGGTAATATGACTAATCAGCGCACAGTCTCAAACCTACAGAGCCCACAATACTTTAGTTAGACATTGCAAAGTTTCTCGGGAGAATGCAATACTTTCGCCAGACAATGCAAAGTTTCTCGGGAGAATGCAATACTTTTGCGAAAGAATGCAAAGTTTCTCAGGAGAATGCAATACTTTCGCCAGACAATGCAAAGCTTCTCGGGAGAATGCAATACTTTTGCGAAAGAATGCAAAGTTTCTCAGGAGAATGCAATACTTTTGTAAGAGAATGCAAAGCTTTTTGGGAGAATGCAATACTTTTGCGAAAGAATGCAAAGTTTCTCAGGAGAATGCAATACTTTTGTAAGAGAATGCAAAGCTTTTTGGGAGAATGCAATACTTTTGCAAGAGAATGCAAAGTTTCTCAGGAGAATGCAATACTTTTGTAAGAGAATGCAAAGCTTTTTGGGAGAATGCAATACTTTTGTGAAAGAATGCAAAGTTTCTCAGGAGAATGCAATACTTTTGCCAGACAATGCAAAGCTTCTCGGGAGAAAACAATACTTTTGTGAAAGAGTGCAAAGTTTCTCAGGAGAATGCAATACTTTTGCCAGACAATGCAAAGCTTCTCGGGAGAAAACAATACTTTTGTGAAAGAATGCAAAGTTTCTCAGGAGAATGCAATACTTTTGCCAGACAATGCAAAGCTTCTCGGGAGAAAACAATACTTTTGTGAAAGAGTGCAAAGTTTCTCAGGAGAATGCAATACTTTTGCCAGACAATGCAAAGCTTCTCGGGAGAATGCAATACTTTTGTGAAAGAGTGCAAAGTTTCTCAGGAGAATGCAATACTTTTGCCAGACAATGCAAAGCTTCTCAGGAGAATGCAATACTTTTGTGAAAGAGTGCAAAGTTTCTCAGGAGAATGCAATACTTTTGCCAGACAATGCAAAGCTTCTCAGGAGAATGCAATACTTTTGTGAAAGAATGCAAAGTTTCTCAGGAGAATGCAATACTTTTGCCAGACAATGCAAAGCTTCTCGGGAGAATGCAATACTTTTGTGAAAGAGTGCAAAGTTTCTCAGGAGAATGCAATACTTTTGCCAGACAATGCAAAGCTTCTCAGGAGAATGCAATACTTTTGTGAAAGAATGCAAAGTTTCTCAGGAGAATGCAATACTTTTGCCAGACAATGCAAAGCTTCTCGGGAGAAAACAATACTTTTGTGAAAGAGTGCAAAGTTTCTCAGGAGAATGCAATACTTTTGCCAGACAATGCAAAGCTTCTCGGGAGAAAACAATACTTTTGTGAAAGAGTGCAAAGTTTCTCAGGAGAATGCAATACTTTTGCAAGAGAATGCAAAGCTTTTTGGGAGAATGCAATACTTTTGTGAAAGAATGCAAAGTTTCTCAGGAGAATGCAATACTTTTGCCAGACAATGCAAAGCTTCTCGGGAGAAAACAATACTTTTGTGAAAGAGTGCAAAGTTTCTCAGGAGAATGCAATACTTTTGCCAGACAATGCAAAGCTTCTCGGGAGAAAACAATACTTTTGTGAAAGAGTGCAAAGTTTCTCAGGAGAATGCAATACTTTTGCCAGACAATGCAAAGCTTCTCGGGAGAAAACAATACTTTTGTGAAAGAGTGCAAAGTTTCTCAGGAGAATGCAATACTTTTGCCAGACAATGCAAAGCTTCTCGGGAGAAAACAATACTTTTGTGAAAGAGTGCAAAGTTTCTCAGGAGAATGCAATACTTTTGCCAGACAATGCAAAGCTTCTCAGGAGAATGCAATACTTTTGTGAAAGAGTGCAAAGTTTCTCAGGAGAATGCAATACTTTTGCCAGACAATGCAAAGCTTGTCGGGAGAAAACAATACTTTTGTGAAAGAGTGCAAAGTTTCTCAGGAGAATGCAATACTTTTGCAAGAGAATGCAAAGCTTTTTGGGAGAATGCAATACTTTTGTGAAAGAGTGCAAAGTTTCTCAGGAGAATGCAATACTTTTGCAAGAGAATGCAAAGTTTCTCGGGAGAATGTAATACTTTTGCGAGAGCAAGCAAAGCTTTTTGGGAGATTGCAATACTTTTGCGAAAGAATGCAAAGTTTCTCAGGAGAATGCAATACTTTTGCCAGACAATGCAAAGTTTGCCAGGAGATCGCAATACTTTTGTAAGAGAATGCAAAGCTTTTTGGGAGAATGCAATACTTTTGTGAAAGAGTGCAAAGTTTCTCAGGAGAATGCAATACTTTTGCAAGAGAATGCAAAGTTTCTCGGGAGAATGTAATACTTTTGCGAGAGCAAGCAAAGCTTTTTGGGAGATCGCAATATTTTTTGCGAAAGAATGCAAAGTTTCTCAGGAAAATGCAATACTTTCGCCAGACAATGCAAAGTTTCTCAGGAGAATGCAATACTTTTGCAAGAGCAAGCGAAGCTTTTTGGGAGAATGCAATACTTTTGCGAGAGAACACAAAACTTTTCAGTAGAAAGCAATGCTTTTGCAAGAGAATGCAAAGTTTCTCAGGAGATTGCAATACTTTTGTGAGAGAATGCAAAGATTCTTAGGAGATCACAATACTTTTGCGAGAGAATGCAAAGCTTTTCAGGAGAAAGCAATACTTTTGCAAGAGAATGCAAAGTTTCTTGAGCGATCGCAATACTTTTGTTAGAAAATGCAAAGTTTTTCGGGAGAATGCAATGTTTCTCAGAAGATCACAATACTTTTGCAAGAGAATGCAAAGTTTCTTGGCGAGAATACAGTACTTTTGCAAGAGAACGCAAATTTTTTATATGGAAAACAATACTTTCATGAGAGTATGTAGCGTATAGAAGAACAATACTTCTGGGGGCACGCAATACTTTAGCAAGAGAAAGCAAAGTTTCTAATGAGAACACAATAATCTTGCAAGCAAACGAAAAAGTTTTCAACACTGATGATAAGAATAATAAATGTATATTGAGCAGCAAATCAGAATATTAGAATGATTTCTGAAAGATAATCAGGAATACATTTTAAAAACTTTTTTAGCAGTTCTTTTCATTGTAATCATATTTCACAATATTACTCTTTTTGATCAAACAAATGGAGCCTTGGTGAGCAGAAGACACTACTTTCAAAAACACATTTTTTTTTTTTTCACTGATTCCATACATTTAAACAGTAGTGCATCTTCATACATATTGCATATCACATATATTGTATAAGTAGTATGCTAAATATACATGTGTTTCTTGAACCAAGTAATTATATTTGGCTTCATATCCAAGATAAGCAAAAACAGAGAGACAGCAAAGCCTAAGGTTAAGCAACAATTCTCCATGAATCCTCATCTGCTAGTAAACAGATCAAGACGTCCTTCCAGTGATTTAAATGGCCAGTGGGATCATAAGCAGGCACCAGACATGACAGATGTTTGTCACTCTGAGGTAACCAGTAAAAACACCTCAAGCAGTGTTTCATTCACTACTGTGGCTCTAGTGGATTGTGGCACGTGAATTTGAGGAGAAACTGTTGAATGGCATTCTTCAGCTCTCAATGGAAGCCTTATTTCTCCATATTTGAAAAAAGGGCTCAATATGAAGTCAAAGTTTCCCAATGAGCAGCTCAGATATCAAAGGGTTTGATTTGTGTGGCCCCCTCTGTCTAATCACCCGCAGCCAATACTGCCACTGAGAACAAAAGCAGGAAATCATAAACACGGCATGGCTCTAATTCTCAACACACCGAGCTTTGAAAGCAGCCGCCCAAAGCCAATTACCCCTGCTCCCCCCACCAGGATAATTCATAACATATTCATTTATGCAGATGCCAGAGATCTCTGATACAAGTTCAGTCCTATACAGGCCTCTATAGAAGCTTGTTTCTGGAATGGGATAAAAAAATAAATAAAAAAACTGAAAAGGTAACTGCAACTTTTTATCACACAATTCAGATTTTTCTTGCAATTCTGAGAAAAATGTCAGAAAAGTGAGAGATTTACTCAGAATTCCAATACACAAATGCAGAACTGCCAGATATAAACAAAAAAATATATATAAAGAAAAGTAAGAATTGTGAGAAAAAGTTGCAGTTACCTTTTTAATTTTGTATTTTATGGTGGCAACAAGAGACAGAATTGCGAGATGTAAACAGAATTCAGAGAAAGAATCCCAAAAAACTTTTCTATTTATATCTCAGAATTGGGATAAACTCAGAATTGTGAGACGACAGTATGAATTTGGGATAAAAACTCTCAATTACATTTATTAAAATGTTACTTCTATCATGTTTTATTGATTGGTGGAAATTGGCTTCTGTAGTCCTCAGAGGATGATATTAGCTTGTAGATTTAAACGGGGTCTCATTTATGAGGTCTTGATAAATATAAAACACTTTGCACGACTGATGAACCATTTTGTTTATATTATTTACATTTATGCATTTGGCAGACGCTTTTAACCAAAGCAACTTACACTCAAGTTATACATTTTCCTGGAAACTGAACCCATGATATGGGCGTAGCCACAGGAATGCTCCAACAGCAGAATAAATCATACTAGAAAATGCTGTGAATTTTTACAGGGAAAGACAGATTGTGGCAGTCTGGGAAGATTTCTGATTCACTTTGAAGTCGGTTCAGGTCACAAGCCTCTTCTCTTATCGCCCGACGCTTGAGGGCAACGAGGCCTGACAGCAGATGATGGAGATAATGCAATAATTCAGTCTTTTGACACTTTGATGTCACAGGAGTCTTCATGCAAAAGATAAACGATCACGTTGAGTTCTCACAGTCACTGATGCAGTCGCTTAATCACGCGTCATCTTTCATCTCAATATATGCTATAATAAAAGCCGTAAATGTGGCCATTACACCTCAGGTGTTCAATTATATTCCCATAATGCTAAATAAAACTGTCTGGAGTCAATTACTTTCAATTCAGCTGACACGTGAATGTGCTTTTTACAATTAAAATGCACATTAGAATTAACCACCATAACTACTTCAGAAAGAACATGGCAAAGTGTTTTCTTTTGTTTTTGGTATTACTTGTAAACTATTATAGTATTTATTAATATTGTGCATTAGCTTTTATATTTTCTGTTTTCAATTCAAATTTCGGTAATAATTTAATTTAGCCAATTTTAGTAATAGTGTTTTATGTGCTTTAGTTAGTTTTGTTTTATTAGTGTTTTTAGTTTTATTTATATGTATTATTTATTATCTATTTTAGTATCTTAACCATTTCTATTTTCCCATTTTGTCATATACTATAATTTTAATTAATGTTACTAGTCATTTCTTTTTTGTGAAATAAATTTAATTTCTCAGTACTACACCATTTCTTACAGTGTAGTATTTATATTTGATTTTTGCTTTATTTCCATTGTTAAAAACAGTTTTGGTTAACATTAAAAACAGTGACATGTGCATCTCTGAACTCTAAAGCCTTGAAGTCTACTACATCATAACCTTGCAGTTGTCTATAACTAAACCATTGTCTACTAACTATTCTCTACTATTACTACTAACTGAATACCATACAGTATATACTGTATACTGCCAAGTACTGTGATATAAACAGTAAGCAGTAAGTTAAACTGTGAGGCACTGTTTCATCACAAATGTTTCAAACAGTATGTTTTCATGTGACCATCACTTTGCCTGAGAGTGCTGTCCAGATACCATCTTGGAAATAAAAATATTTTTCATTTTAAATTCGATTTTGCGTTAAACAACAAAACACTTTCCAGATTCTGTTAACCAACCAGAATCAACAATTCACCAATGCTGTGGCATAATCTCGCTTAGACTACATCATAAGGCACCGTGAAGTCAACTGTTTTTCATATCAATTTTGTTTTATTGAAGTTGATGTCAACTGCTGAGGAAATGAACGAACTGACACAGTAAAACATTGACACTGCAGGCAAATATTTTTGCCTGAAATACAAAGATTAAATTTGTAAAGAAAAAAAAAAAGACCACTACAGAAAAGAAGAATCTCAAAGGAGCATTTCTTAAAAATATTTGTACATGATTCCTGGTTGCTTGGCGGATGGAGGGGTGGAATCCATAGTAACGGTCTCCATAGTTACACGGCTGTTCCTCTCTCCAGGTTCTGTTTGATCTCTGCAGTGTATTTGCCGTAGAAACGTTCAGCCTTCTTGTTGAATTTAGCATTTCTCTCGTTGATATAATCGATGTCAGCGTCGTCGTTGTAGGCCCTGCGGCGACTGTATTTCGCGCGCTTTTCAATCCTAAACACACAAGGAGACATTTATGGAGATTACACATGCAAGAAATAAAACACCGTAAAACCTAGTTAAAAATAATCCTGGAAACTGTTTTCCACTAAATGAACAAGACATTTTATCAACCAAAATAAAGTAGATTAAGACTACATTTATTATTTATATAATTTATTATTTAATTTAAATAAAAAGAAAAGCTAATAAAACGACAAACAAAAAGTTGAAAACAAAAGCCATTTCAAATAATTCATAAATGTGATAAATGATACTAAAATGACACTGACTTTAGGAAACATAATGGTTAAAAACAGCACATAAAAATCACCACATCACTCACAATATTGCCAGTAAAACCATCAGGCAAACACCAACTATATTACCCAGCTGTACTCCTCAGCCATTCATTTCCCAGTTTGATGCTTCAACAGACAATGTCAGTTTTCAAAGTCCATCAAAGAGACTCACATGCCCCCCACATACACACAGACAGTTCTTCAAAAATCTTCAAAGCGTGTTTGTGCGTCACGATCTGGCAGCCATAGCCCTGTCTAATGTCTCTCAGAAGCTAAAAGCAGCTCCTCCAAAATAGAAGAATGCCGTCTCGCACATAAACAAACCCTCGCCAGCGCACACATCCATGCGAGACAGGCACGCAACGGCACAAACACATCTGGAGCGAGGAACAAACACAGGAGGCCGTGCTCTCAAAGCGCTCCAAAATTGGCTGCAACATCACATTCAGAAGAGCCGCTATCTGCACTAAATCTGATGGAGAAACGCTGAGGTGTGCGATTAGATCTGAACATCTAACAGATTCCCTGCGTGAACACAAACACAGATTCTTACTGTTTCTCCACGTCGTCCACCATGCGGTCGATGCTCTCCTTAGACGGGACGTGAGTGCCGTGAATCAGACTGTTGGAGGTGGGGTGGAAATCTTCTCCACTAGGAGCAAAAGAGACACGTGCAAATCATCAGCTTTTTTTATATAGAGCGTTTAATTTATTTATCATTACACAAGTAGAATTTGACTTTTGCGCTTCATTTAGGCTTTATTTCATATCATAATCATAAAAACATTTCATAATCATTTGTGAATCAAATACACTACCAGTCAAAAGTTTTAGAGCAGTAAGATTTTTAATGGTTTTTAAAGAAGTCTCTTTTGCTCACCAAGGCTGCATTTATTTGATCCGAAGTACAGAAGAAAAAAAAAAACAGTAAAATTTTGAAATATTTTTACTATTTAAAATAACTGTTTTCCATTTGAATATATTTTCAAATGTAATTTATTCCTGTGATTTCAAAGCTGAATTTTTAGCATCATTACTCCAATCACATGATCCTTCGGAAATTATTCTAATATTCTGATTTGCTGCTCAAAAAACATTATTATTATTATTATTATTGTTATGTTGAAAACAGCCGAGTAGAATTTTTTCAGGTTTCTTTGATGAATAGAAAGTTCGGAAGAACAGCATTTATCTGAAATGGAAAACTTTTGTGACATTATAAATGTCTTTATCATCACTTTTGATCAATTTAAAGCATCCTTGCTAAATAAAAGTATTAATTTCTTTACCAAAAAAAAATAAAAATACTGATAAAAAAAAATAAAAAAAAAAGATACTGACTCCAAGCTTTTGAATGGTATAGTGTATAATGTTACAAAAGCTTTTTATTTCAGTTAAATGCTGATCTTTGGATCTATTCATCAAAGAATCCAGAAAAAAAAAAATTACTCAACTGTTAATAAATATTGATAATAATAAACGTTTCTTGAACAGCAAATATTAGAATCAAAATATTAAAAAAAAAATATTATAATGATTTCCGAAGGATCATGTGACTGGAGTAATGATGCTGAAAATTCAGCTTTGCATCACAGGAATAAATTACATTAAAATATTCTAATAGAGAACAGTTATTTTAAATTATAATAATATTTCACAATATTACTATAGTTTTTATTTAAAAAAAAAAAAAAAAAAAAAAAAGTAGTCTTGGTAAACATAAGATATATATTTTTTTTTAATTTTACAGAAAAAAATAAACTAGGAAAATAAATGAACACTTATTTTACATAATATTTGTCAAAAATTATCATTGGAGACCAAAATTAAAATTTAAAAACCCTTTAAATATCTATCTCCACTAGGAACGTTATAATCGCTGTTTATACTATTAGACAGAAAATCTTCATATGACAAAATAAAAAGTCATTGCTCAGGCAGTCTCACATACAGGAACTACTGATAACGGCTGTTTCCAGTATCAGTCCATAGTCTTGTATTAAAAACAGCCAGCTCCACTAGCGTGTGTATCTTTTTGAAGTAGAATGAGTATAAAAGTCTCACCACTCCTCTCTCTGTCTCTCATAGTTGTCCATATCTGGCTTGATCTGCTTCGTCAGTCTCTGGTACTGTCTCAGCTGGGCCTCAGCATAGCCTATACACACACACACACACACACACACACACACACACACACACACACACACACACACACACACAGAGAGGCAGAGATGAATACAAACACACATCCAGCTGTGGGGGTCTGAGAGAGGAAAGGGGCTCTTACAGGGAGAAGCAGAAGGAAAATGATAATAATTACCAGAACCAATGATAACCAGGCGTGAAACACAAGCTCTGCATGTTTTCATTTTCACATGTTTAGCATCCCACATGGCAGCCACATTCCCTCTCACTCTCAGCCAATCAGTGAGGCTCCTCATTAACCTGACGAGTGTTTCATACCTGAGAATCCTGGGTCTGGGTTTTTCTTCTTTTTCTTTCGCTCCCATCTCTCTGCATCTTCAGCGCTGATCTCCAGGAGCTTTACACGGTCATAGTCCTCACCTTGCTCCGCACACTCCTGACAAACAAACAATTCACAGCTTTACATACTCCTCCTCACAAGCCACAGAATCAGAATAAGTGCTTGATTGAGACGGGGCTTTTAATGGCCGATACTGGCACACAGAGAGCAGAGAGGCCAAATGACAGCAAATACACTACAGTTTAAAGGGTTGGGCTTTAAAATTAATACTTTTATTCAGCAAAGATGCATTAAATTAATGTTGGAAATAACTATTTCAAATAAATGCTGTTCTTTTGAGCTTTCTATTTATCAAAAAATCCTGAAAAAAAAAAAGGTTTCCATATGAAGCAGCACAACTGTTTTTAACAACAAAGACTGGGGTAATGATGCTGAAAACTCAGTTTTGCATCACAGGAATAAATTACATTGTAAAATATATTCAAATATAAAAAGAGTTATTCTAGCTGACAACTTCTGACCCCAAACATTTGAACAGTTATGTACAGAAAAAATGTAAACATATTAACACTAATTTTACACAAAATGTATTCAAAATGATCTTATTCAGAATCAAAATTCAAATCTTTTTTTTTTAACTGGTCTGCATGTTTGTTGCAACTCAAGAGTGTTTTTTGATACTTGAAATGACCAGATACAATCAAAATACATCTACTCTTGGATCTTTGGGGACTAAATTTAGATTCTATAAATAGTTAAACATAACTATAATATCAGAAAGTGCTTTCGCTCAGAGCATATCTTTCATCAGCTTGCTCATCTTAAAACATCAGAAAACATGTAAATGTAATACAAAACATGACTTTTAAAACAGTACAACTTAAATACAACTTTTAACGCAGTGTGTCAGCTTTGGCTTAACCAGCTTTGTGAGTTTGGTCACTATGTGTGACCATTCACAGACAGCATGTAGTGTTTGTGTTATTATTTTTGCAACTCTGTTTAGTGGAGTAGAAACAACAGGCGTAAAACCTGATACGGTACCTTCTTCTTTTGGTCCACCAGGAGTTCATACTCCAGGCGGGCTTTCTTGGCCTCCCAGTTTGACGGCAGCTTCAGCCTCTTGTCCTCCTCCACCACCTCCTGATGATTCAGCTTACGAGCCTCATTCTATCAACAGAATGCAATCACATTTTATACACACGTTAACAGAGCAGATTCTATTGTGCTGTGTGCCAATGGCTTGCAGTGTCAGCACAGAGTTTGCTTTAAGCTCCTTTCACATGACATATATCAAGGATTCAATCAACACATGGCTCAGCACAAATGTCATGTCTTCCTCTTAAGGCAAGATACCACAGGGGAACAGGGTAAAGCAACATAGCCCAAAATCTCAAATTTGAGCAGTGTATGAATAAAAAGTCTGCTAATGTTATCAAATGAGATGATCATCTCAAGGGGCAATCCCTTTAATAAATTCAAAGAAACAAAAAAAAACAATGGTTTGCTTGTACTGTCTTGTCTTAAAATCCAAACACAAGTGGCCACAGGAGAAGAATGTTGCTACGAGGTGGAAAATCATATCTCATCTTACCATTTGTGATGCATCCTCTTTTTTTTCCCCAGATACGTCCTGGACAGGTTTTCTAAATTGCCTGAAATGTCTGGGTTTTGGCTTTGTTTTCCTATTGTTTTCATTCTTGCTGAAGGAAAGTGCAATCTGACCAATAGCATGCTTTATTGTACATAACCATCCAATCGTGGTGATTGTGAGAAAGTGGGTTCTACGGAGTACATTGAAAGCAATGTAAATACACATTCATATAATGTATGAGGACTGTAGAGAGCATGTCCATATGAAAACAAAGCCAAAACCCAGACATTTGGACATCACGTCACTCAGGGCATTAATAAACTGGGTATTAGTTTCAATAAATAATCTGGGCTTATGGATTCCTCAGATGTGAGGTAAACTGTGCCGTAGTTACCCTCTTGAAATGAAGCTCTCTGAACTTTCTGAGTCTCTCAACCCTCTTCTGTGCTGCTGGAGTGTCTGTGGTTTCCTCTTCATTGCTGGGAGCAACAACCTGCGAATGTACCGCATACAAGACTTAATAATGCCATTTCAGTGATAGCTGAAACATAATCAGTACAGTGAAATCTCACACGCCACATTTAGGAAACCAAATCAACAACATTAATCACGCAGACTGATGCTAGCATCTTTAGCTAGGGCTATAAGAACAGCGTTCTGAAAAACGACACGCTAAAAAGATCATTTCACGAGTAATGTTTGCTAATCAGAAGTAATATATAATATATAAACCATAAAGACACCTGTGAGGTTAACTCTTAAAGTTAACGTTCGTTTGTTTACCTCTGCGCTAGACGCCATTGCTTCTTTCAAAGAGGAAGTGCGTCACGCATCTCAGCTCGACTGAGATCTAATGATGTAATATGTAGTTCCGTTGTCTTTTAAGTTTCCTTGCCATATTAGTGAGACAGCAAATAATAATAAATAGCAATAATAAAAATATGATAGATTTTTGAAACAGTATTTTTTTATTCCGTTGTTGAGTTTTATTTGCTTCCATCGGCTTATCAATATTTCTGTTTAATTTTATTATTATTATTTTTAAAATTATACATATACAATTCATTATTATATTTATTAATTAAATTACATGCATAATTGTATTTATTTTATTTATTCGTTTGTTTTGGTAATGTCTGCTTTTGTCTGTTTTTTCTTCTCGTTTGTTACATGTGAAATCTGTAGATACTGAAAATGTTTGAATACTGTAGTATAATTTCTGTTTTTTTAAATAATAATAATAATAATAATAATGAAAAAAGTCAAAACAGAGTAAAAAAACAAGAGAAAAGAAAAAAAAAGATAAAGTATACTAATAACCCTCATACACACACACACACACACACACACACACACACACACACACACACACACACACACACATATATATATATATATATACAGTGGTGTGAAAAAGTGTTGGCTCTAGGCTTGGGCGGTATCCAAATTTTGATACCGTCAAACCTCCTCCCTATTTTACCACGGTATACGGTATTACCGTGAGTAATAAAAAAATTATGACATAAGGCTCAGACAGTGTCACCTTAGGTTCGAAGTATTTCCATCTCTCGCGGTCACCTTTTTGTTGCACAATTTGCAAATTGCCTCGTCCGTATTTACCGCCTCTCCCTTCTCGTTCGGTCGAAACCCGAGACCCTGGGGCCGGTTGCACGAGCTGAACTTAAGTTACAACCTAGCCTAGTTTTGACGTAAATGGGCACTAAGTTACAACTTACGGACTACTAAATATTTTTTCGTTGCACCATTACACTTAGTTGAAGTGTAACTCTACGTATAAACTAAATATTTACGGACGCGTCTGGTCTGGAGTAACGGTTGGAATAAAATAGCAGACTAAGTGAATTGCATCAATATGCTCTTCTTTTACTTGACAACCTCCAATCCTTTAGGCATATATGATGCTGCTGACATTTACACTCACGTACATATTAAGAGAGAGAACAATATGTGAATAAAAGTACTTTGTTTATTTTTTAGCCCGTCTTCAACACCCCATCTACAGCGCGTCTCTGTGCACTTCGGTCCGTGTTTGCGCATGTCAGATGAAATAATAAATAAATGGCATTTCTTATGTTTTTTTCTTTCAGTATTTATTGATCCTTATTTATTTCAATTACAGTTTCTGAATGTTATTTACATATAAAAATAGCTTACATATAGACTAATGTTATTAATGTATCGTTATTAATGGAAACTTGTTTTTACCGTTAGTATACGTGAGGCAAAAGAAGTTAGAATGAAGGATTAATTAAAATCAATAACATTTAAACAAGTTCTGCTCGCATATTTGAAGGTTTCTATTGGATGATTTCGGGTAAACGTCATTACTTTACAGAGAGCTTAAGAACTACTAGCTACGTCCTGCTTAACGAACAGCCGGTGCAACCGAAGTAAGTACAAATTTAGTTACAAACTAGCAAGTAGTTACTAGCCTCTAGTGTGAACTTAACATTCTAATTTAAGTAAGAACTTACGAATGGCTGGTGCAACCCTACCCTGGTCACTTGGTGCGCGACTCGCCATCTTTCCCCCTCTCTCTCTTTCTCCTCCACGCTGTCACGTGATGACAACCAAGCATACGCATTTTTAGGCATTAGATAAATTATATTTAATATTTAATCCTCGTCTCCTATATAAGTGCATTGTTTTTATGACGGTATAACCGTATTGAAACTGATACCGTTGCTATTTTTAGATCCCGCGGTATACCATATTACCGTATTACAGCCCAAGCCTAGTTGGCTCCCTTCCTGATTTTAAATTTTTTGCATGTTTGTCACAATTTAATGTTTCAGATCATCAAACAAATTTAAATATTAATCAAAGATAACACAAGTAAACACAACATGCAGTTTTTAAATGAAGTTTTTTATTATGAAGGGAAAACAAAATCCAAACCCGCATGGCCCTGTGTGAAAAAGTGCTTGCCCCCTCCTATTAAATCATGAGAGAACTGTGATTAACCACATTATTTTAGAAAGCCGAGTTAAATTTCACTAGCCAAACCCAGGACTGATTACTGCCAGACCTGTTGAATCAAGAAATCACTTGAATAGAACCTGTCTGACAAAGTGAAGCATGTTTAAAGAGCAACACATCATTCCGCGACCTTAAGAAATTCATAAACAGATGAGAAACAAAATAGTTGACATGTATCAGTCTGGAAAGGGTTATAAAGCCATTTCTAAGGCTTTGGGACTCCAGCAAACCATGGTCAGAGCCATTATCCACAAATGGAGAAAACTTGGAACAGTGGTGAACCTTCCCAGGAGTGACCGGCCAACCTAAATTACTCCAAGAGCACAAAGACGACTCATCCAGGAGGTCATAAAAGAACCCAGAACAACATCTAAAGAACTGCAGGCCTCACTTGCCTCAATTAAGGTCAGTGTTCATGATTCAACAATAAGAAAGAGACTGGACAAAAACAGCATCCATGGGAGAGTTCCGAGGCAAAAGCCACTGCTGACCAAAAAGAACACAAAGGCTCGTCTCACATTTCCCAAAAAATATCTCGATCCCCAAGACTTTTGGGCAAATATTCTGTGGACTGATGCGACAAAAGTTGAACTTTTTGGAAGGTGTATGTCCCGTTACATCTGGCGTAAAACCAACACAGCATTTCATAAAAAGAACATCATACCAACAGTCAAACATGGTGGAGGTAGTGTGATGGTCTGAGGCTGCTTTGCAGCTTCAGAACCTGGATGACTTGCCATAATTGATGGAACCATGAATTCTCCACTCTATCAGAAAATCCTGAATGTCCGGCCATCTGTTCGTGACCTCAAGCTCAAGTGTACTTGGGTTCTGCAGCAGGACAATGATCCCAAACACAGCAGCAAGTCCACCTCTGAATGTCTCAAGAAAAACAAAATTAAGGTTTTGGAGCGGCCAAATCAAAGTCTGGACTTAAGTCCAATTGAGATGCTGTGGCATGACCTTAAACAGTCCATTCATGCTCGGAAACCCTTCAATGTGGCTGAATTAAAATAATTCTGCAAAGAAGAGTGGGCCAAAATTCCTCCACAGCGATGTAACAGACTCTTTGCCAGTTATCGCAAACGCTTGATTTCAGTTGTTGCTGCAAAGGGTGGCACAACCAGTTATTAGGTTTAGGGGGCAAGCACTTTTTCACACAGGGCCATGTGGGTTTGGATTTAGTTTTCCCTTCATAATAATAAACTTCATTTAAAAACTGCATGTTGTGTTTACTTGTGTTATCTTTGATTAATATTTAAATTTGTTTGATGATCTGAAACATTAAATTGTGACGAACATGCAAAAAAATTAAAAATCAGGAAGGGGGCCAACACTTTTTCACACCACTGTATATATATTAATTCTGGCTAACGTGGTGAATGAAGTTGCAGTGGTTTAAACACAATGTCTCTCACCTCATCTGCTATGTGTCATTAACATGAACTCTGCTGCTCCTCTGATCTGATTATGTATAATTAAGTTCTCTTTAAGAGGATGTAATTAACCAGAGTTTACAGTTTCAGATTAAAGCAGCCTCTAGATCAGAAGCCACACTAATGAACTGATGTGCTTGTTCTGCAATCCAGATGGAACAAAAATCAAACCACCCTCAAACACACAAGACCTAACAGCTAGAGAGTCCTATACACACACACACACACACACACACACACACACACACACACACACACACACACACACACACACACACACACACACACACACAGCACAATCATGCCTGATGTTTTACTTAATGTATTAAGAGTGGTTACATATCTCCTATAAAATATTAAAAAATGATCACTATTTCATTATATTTGTATACATTAATCAATAAATCATTTTGAATGGCAGCCGATGGAGAAATATTCTCTTTGCAGTCATGTGGTGTAGTTCCAGCATTTACCAGCAGAGGCTAACTGAGCCATGCTAACTAGCTAACAAGCTAACCTTCAGACTCATTAGTCACATGGCATGTACTGCTCAGGTGTCTGAGTCAAAGAGTTCTGTAATATTTCAAGTCATGAACATCCAGGAAGGAACAGCATCAGATAGCTTTCTCCAGGTATTATACATTTCCTTGATTTGGTAAAGCTGCCAGATGACATATTTGCCCAAAAGTGATATAAAATAAGGCCAAATAACTGGATGGCACTCACATGAGGTCTTGTTTGAAACATGTACATTGCAATAATACCACTTACTGTATTCAAATAGATTGTGTGCGGCCTGCTGTGTATATTGACAGTATTGAGAGAATAGTAAGCTCTTGGCAGAACAGGTTTTCTTAATAGTAAGAGGTCATTCAGCTGGATTCCATTAGCAAACTACATAAACTATTGTGTTGTTTGATTAATGGATGCATCCTCTATTTTGAATCACGGCTCAGACCAGCCCCGGTGTGTTCAGCTGCCTGACATCTGGGTTGTAACTGCTATAGAAAACACAGCCAATAAAATCATGCCGTTTCCCTAATTACTATTTCTTTCATTTCCTCTGCCAATGAGCAAGAACTTGGACAGGCCAAACCAAACAAATCTCTGACTGCAGCATGCCAGCTCAGTTACCCACCGAAGGAGGGTCCAAACATGGACACACAGAGTATTGTTAGGTGGGCTGATTATAAAGTGTCAAACCCACTTTTGATGATCCCATTTGTGCATGATTATGAAGGTAATGCCTGAAACAGCTACTGCAATAGAAATCAACAGTGACAGAATATATAAATGAGAAAATAGACAGTACAGTACAGTTCTTTCACAGGGGCGAAGTTGTGTGCTAAACTGCTCTCTCGGGAAAAAAGGTACAAAAGCTGTCACTGGGATGGTATCCTTTCAAAAGGTACACCTTATTTACCCCTAAATGGTACATATTAGTATATAAAGGGTACATATTAGTACCGTTTGAAAAGGTATCACCCCAGTGATAACTTTTTTGCTATTTTTTTCTTAAAATTTTGTGTTTATTTTATATATATACTATTGTTCAAATGTTTTGGGTCTGGGTCAGTAAGTTTATTTATTTTTATTTTTTTAAATAAATTAATACTTTTATTGATCAAGGATGCATTAAATTGATCAAAAGTAACAGTAAAGAATGTTACAAAAGAATTATATTTCAAATAAATGGTGTTCTATTCATCAAAAAAAAAAAAAATCACAGTTTCCACATAAATATGAAGCAGCACAACTGTTTTCAACATTGATAATAAAACATGTTTCTTGAGCAGCAAATCAGCATATTAGAACGATTTCTGAAGGATCATGTGACACTGAAGCCTGGAGTAATGATGCTGGAAATTCAGCTTTGCATCACAGGAATAAATTACATTAAAAAAAATACAAAAGAGTTATTTTAAATTGTAAAACTATTTCACAGTATTACTGTATTTTGATCAAATAAATGCAGTCTTGGTGAGTGTAAGAGATTTTTTTCCCCCCAAAACAATAAAAAATCTTACCGACCCCAAACTTTTAGATGGTAGTGTACCTGACATGATGACATAATTAAGTACTCATTGTTACATTTTACCGCTTTGCATGCAAAATCAGCATCTTCATGTGGTAGTTTCCAGGTAGAAGCGAGTTGAACATAGATAGAAACATGCACCTTGTATCTTGGCACAACAGGATCCCGTGTTCAATCCAAATCACACGCACATCTCATGTCAGCAGTCCGGTAACTCAAGGCCATGTTGAGCGTCAGTAATCACACGCAACTCATCTGATCAGTCATAATTCTCTGGACCGATTGTAAGCTTTAGAAGTAAACTATCATCACTTGTATCCCAGGGGCTCTCTTGTGCACAACAGGATGATAAATATTCTCATAATTATGCCTGTAAAATGAGCAACTCCAAAACACTTTTGTTTTTGAGCACTAGGCGTAATATATGTGCGCACCAACCTTGTCATGGGATATTTCCGCTGTCAAGATTAATATGAAAGACCAGTTTGTCTGCATATTTCTGAAAGAAGGCCATATGAGATGTGATAGCATCTCTTTGATAGCATCAGTATTCAAGCTCTCATCCTCATTTAATTCCAAATTAAATGCTATTAGAGCACACATAAAGAGATCCAGAGCATTGTGGGAAACAACGACTTTCTGTCTCCTAGAAGAGCATTGACAGATCTAGTACGGTAATTTCTAAGGTTGCATTCTAAGTAAAACCTCATAAGTGATTGTTTACGTGACTTGTTTTTTTTTTTTTCTTCAAATTACATGATGCTTTCTCTTTCTAGGCAGCAATTTTGTGTGCCTTAATAAGTGTGTTAAGCTTATTAAGGCCCCAGTAAGCCCACGAACACATAAAAATAGAAATACTGGGAAAATAGCATGTTTACTTAGATTCTTTTTATGCTATTATTATTAATACATTTCATACAAAAAATACATTTCATACAAATGATAAATTTTAAAAACAATGTAAATTGTGAATTACATTGAAAACAGTATGTTTATACTATAGTATAAATTGTATAATAATGCATTTGAAAATTACAATGTAAAAGTACATAGAAATACATTAAATTATATAATATAATATTATATAATTACATAAAATAAATAAATGTATGTTTTTGTATTATGTATGCAGCCGTTATGTAGGCTAAAAAATCATACAAAATTAATTTCATAAATGCAGATCACAAATTTGAAGAATACAATGTAAATTGCATTATAAATGTCATATGAATTGTATAATAAGATAAATAAATGATGTATGTTTATGATGTGTGTGTATTTATGTACAAATCATATGAAAATTAATTTCAAACAAATCATGCAAATCATAAATGTAAAAAATACAATGTAAAAGTATTTTCAAATATAACAATATAAATACATAACATACATAAATTATGTACAATATGAACACTTTAACTTTTGCAGCTTGAACTTTATTTTTGTTTTGAGGCATGAGGTCAGTCTGTGATGTTAGATCCTGATTTTGCTCATAAATGTGACCCTGGACCACAAAACCAGTCTTAAGTCGCAGGGGTATATTTGTAGCAATAGCCAAAAATACATTGTATGGGTCAAAATTACTGATTTCTCATTTATGCCAAAAATAATTAGGATATTAAGTAAAGATCATGTTCCATGAAGATATATTGTAAATTTCTTACCGTATATATATATATATATATATATAAACTTCATTTTTGATCAGTAATATGCATTGCAAAGAACTTCATTTGACAACTTTAAAGGCGATTTTCTCAGTATTTTGATTTTTTTTGCACCCTCGGATACCAGATTTTTAATTAGTTGTATCTCGGCCAAATATTGTCCGACCCTAACAAACCATACATCAATGGAAAGCTTAGTTATTCAGCTTTCAGATGATGTATAAATCTCAATTTTGAAAAATGTACACTTTTTTTGTGGTCCAGGGTCACAATTGTGAAAAAAAACTACGCGAATGTGCAGCTTTTTTTCTTAAAAATGACTCAGAAAACAGGTTAAACTCAAGGTGCTTGTCAATAGGGGGCGCCATGTAACACCAATAGCAACTGCCTTTGAATAATGCAGAAAACTGAGCTTTTGATACTTGATATGTCTGATCATGTCTCTCTCTCTCTCCCTCTCTCTCTCTGTGTGTGTGTGTGTGTGTGTGTGTGTGTTTACTGTTGTTTTTCTATCATAAGGACAGTTGATGGCATCGCCGTGGGCTTTGATTTCAGCCTGTTTCATTCATCTCGGCTCATCAGCTGGAAATATTTACATTCTCAGATCCCTTAATCTTTAACGAAAGAGGCATGAGGCTCTGTCTTAGATTTCAACACAAGATGAACACAGAAAAGGCAAAGAACAAGAGGGAGCAGAGGCTGTGATAGTCATATATACAGCCTGCAAAACACTTCTCTAGCTCTGAAAAATCATAAACACTACTACTCAGAAGTTTAAAATGTTTTTCAAATAAGCCTATTATGCTCATTAAGCCTGCATTTATATAATCAAAATGCAATAAATACAGTGATATTTTGAAATATTATTGCATTTTAAAATAACCATTTTCTATTTGAATATATTTGAAAATGTAATTTATTCCTGTGATGCAAAGCTGAATTTTCAGCATCATTACTCCAGTCTTCAGTGTCACACGATCCTTCAGAAATCATTCTAATATTCTGATTTGCTGCTCAACAAACTTATTTTTTCTTTACTGTCATTTTGATCAATTTCATGCATCCTTGCTGGGAAAAAAATGCCCAATTGACCAGAGGTAGGAGGATTTGGGAAACATACTGTATTTGAAAATAATAGTTATTTTTGTTGATGCACTTTAAAACTTTGAAGGTTGATTAAGGCCATAAAGAGACCTTTATTTCAGGATATTAACATTTAAAAATATTTTGTTAAATGTATTTGACTGTTAAATAGTTTAATCAAGATAAAATAGCTAAAAAAAAAGTGCTAAGTGCCTGTAATTATAGAATTGCCCATAAGTGAACTCAACACGTTGTCACATGTTCTTCTCCAAATGCTGCAAAGACGTTCTTCACAGAATGGTGAACATGTGCTCCTTCCTGTTTGACCTTCCTCTAATGCTGTTTTTATACAATAAGTCGTTGTGGGCTCTCAGGTTGTGCCAACAGCCTCTGGACACACAGCTGTGTGCTAACAGACCTCCCTATCGATCCAACATTTAGCTCAAGGAATCGCAGATAAGATCAAACGAATATATAGAGAGATAGATTCTTAATTATTTTCACATTACTACACTTGACATCACTGTTTTAAACTTTAGTTTTATTTTACCACAATTCTGCCCCAATTCTTGTTTGTTTGTTTGTATTGAATCTATTGCACTAATTAACATTTTACACATTAATATTTCTAGAGAAGAAAGAAACCATTTTATCTTGTTGCTGCATTTTTATGGATGTTATCTTGTGGAGTTTTATGTATGACCATTTTACACAATGTTCATGATCTCGCCTTGGGCCCCTTAAACAAACAGTCCTTGTTTAATTTTTTATGGGTACAGATTATACATTTAAAATATATCAAATAAAATCAGTTGACAAGCAAGGGTATACCAGCTTTTTTTTTTTTTTTTGCTAACCCAAGATGGTCTACCACCCCTAATTAATCTGCTTGACAACCAGCTCGACCAGGTTAACCACCTAAACCAGCTTAAACAAGCTGTAGCTAGATTTTCTAACAGGAATTTTATTACTGGACGTATGTATTAAAAAGTATTGCAGTATCTTCCCCATAGAGCATTAAGATGAGATCATCCGAACTGGTTGATGAAGTGAAAGAAATATAGATCATTTATTTAATATTTAATGTAAATATTTACAGTTATAATTAATTAAAAATCCAAAACATTCAAATAATCTATTCTACTTATATTTCTGTATATTTCACATGCAAACATATATAGTACAATGTGAAGTGAAATATAGAAAAAAATCCATACTGTATATATAAAATGATAAACTGCTCAAGAAACATTTCTTGTTATTATCAATGTTGAAAACAGTTGTGGTGCTTAATATTTTGTTGAAATCTTTTGCAAAATTCTAAAAATTACCGTCACTTTTGCATTTAATGCACCATTGTTGAATAACGGTGTTAATTACTTTATAAAAAAAAAGAAAAAAAAAAAAACAGTCTGCCCCATCGAGGCAAAAGAGTTTGGGAAACCTGTTTGAAAACAATAATTATTTTTGCTGTTGCATTTTTACGCACTTAAAAAAATTGTATAGAGCAAATATGTAGTAAATTTCTACTTATATTTCTGTATACATTTAAGTTAAATATTTCTGTAAAAATAAAAGTTTGTCACACATGCAACCATTTATATAAAATTTCTGTATGAATATGTGTACCATTAAATCTATAGAGAGAGAGATTTAATGATACACATATTCATACTGAATATATATATATATATATATGTGTGTGTGTGTGTGTGTGTGTGTGTGTGTGTGTGTGTGTGTGTGTGTGTGTGTGTGTGTACAATACACAGTGTGTACTATGTATTTTTATGCTTTTAGAGTATTACACATTTAGGTTGGAAACACTCTACAGAAATCAATTGTGAGTCAAGTCTCGGGTAGCACACAGTGGCTGTTTATGAACAGCATCATTGTCAGACAAACTGACACAAATTTGACCTTTTACCCCACCTCAAACACTTTGACCCTGTGCATCATATTTATAAATTCGAGTCAAGACTTTTGTTCACCTTCACAGATGATGTAAATGAGTAAACTCACTGCCGGCTGCCAGAGAGGAGCTCAGCGTGTCAATGAACCGTGCATCTGTTTGTCTTAATGCTCACTTGTCATGTCTTTCTTCCTTCTCTCTCTTTTGTCTGTGTGTGATCATAGGATATCCTTCCAGCAGAGGCTGGAAACGATTATATCATCTCTGCTGACGCTCTTTCATCTGTGTGGAAACATCCCGAATCAGCCTGGCCGGGAGGATGAAGCGGCACGGAAAATCAAGCTTCTGAGAGCTGAATCAGAGCTTGCTGGAGTTGGATGGGAGTGTTTAACCGCAGTAAGTAAGCAGCCGTAACGGAGAGAGACGGGAGTTTTTAAAGGGCTGCATACGAGGTCTTTCTGGGACGCATTAAGCAGCTCTGTGGTTCGCTGAAGGACTCTGTCCCGCCCACCGTGTTTAACAGGCCCGCATGTGCGTGGCGAGGGGTAGTTGGATGCCCCTGTGCCAAGCCGTGCCGTATGATCTCACTTCCCCTCTCGGTCATAGTGGTTTTAGATTGGCCACCGGTCACTGTGACGATTTGTGGCCCAATGGGAAGCCAGGGACTGTTCTTTATGGAGCGATGGTTTAAACACTGTGTCTAAGCAGGAAGCCAGACGGCTGCCTGCGGTCAGAAACTTCTCCATCCTCAATCCCTTTTTTTCCTGTTCTCCTTTAACACATGGATTGATGGAGTACATTTCCGAACTCTCACACACACACACACACACACACACACACACACACACACACACACACACACACACACACACACACACACACACACACACACACACACACACACAAGCTGCAGAATAGATCTGTCTGTCTGTCTGTCTGTCTATCTATCTATCTATCTATCTATCTATCTATCTATTGCTCTATCTATCATTCTGTCATTCTATCTATCTGTCTGTCTGTCTGTCTATCTATCTATCTATCTATCTATCTATCTATCTATCTATCTATCTATCTATCTATTGCTCTATCTATCATTCTATCTATCTATCTATCTATCTATCTATCTATCTATCTATCTATCTATCTATCTATCTATCTATCTATCTATCTATCTATCTATCTATCGTTCTATCTATTTATCTATCTATCTATCTGTCGTTCTATCTATCTATCTATCTATCTATCTATCTATCTATCTATCTATCTATCTATCTATCTATCTATCTATCTATCTATCTATCTATCTATCTATCTATCTATCTATCGTTCTATCTATCGTTCTATTGTTCTATTGTTCTATTGTTCTATCTATCTATTGTTCTATCTAACAAAGGATCAGCAGGGAAAATAGAAAAGTATTTTAAAAAAATAATGCTGATAGTTTTAATTAAGTTATTGACATTTGATGCGTACTTGGCCTTGCTAGTTCCACAGAATACACACACACACACACACACACACACACACACACACACACACACACACGCACGCACGCTCGCTCATGCTAACAGCATTTTTGTTGGATCAGAGAATGTGTGTGTGTCTATTTATGAGTATGAACTAGTGTGTGGTGGTTGATGATTGACAGCAGAGGAAGTGGGAGGGAGGTTGGCAGTCACACACTGGAAATGCGTGAGTGGCGCCAGAAGAGTTTTGTCTGGCTCACACACACCTGCTAACCAAACCAGCTCTCATCTGCAGCCAATACTAAGAGTGTGTGTTTGCCCTGTGCTGTGTGTGTGTCCTGTTCAGAATTACAGGGTTTTGAGCTTTGACAGGATCCTTTGATTTAGAGGCATGTAATTAATATTCAGTCTCACATATGATTAATTCCAGTTATTGATCGGTGCATCAGAAGTGATCATCTACACTTGTTTCTCATCAGCTCATGTTCTCTCGCTGTCATATGTTGGGTGTACAGATCTATTCTGGTTACACTGTACATCATTCATTTGCTGTGATTATTTTGTTTCTTTCTAGATCAGTATTCCAGACTGCATTTACATGCGCAGAAAATATAGAAAAGATTAAAATGTCATTTTAATTTAAAACAGCTGTTTTCTATTTTAATATATTTTGAAATGCTTCATTACTCCAGTCGTTACATGATCCTTCAGAAATCATTCTAATTTGCTGATTTGTGGTTCAAGAAACATTTTTTTATTATTATAAATGTAGAAAACAATTGTGCTGTTTAATATTTTTGTATAATCTATGATATATTAATATATGGTTTCATATATATTATGTGAAAGAATGTATGAAATTAAAGATCAATTAAAGTCTATTTGTAGAATATGATCTGCGGGGGACTCGCAGGCTCCATGCGGGCTACCAGGTTCCCACGGGCACCGTGTTAGAGATCACTGCTCTAGAGTCTCTGACATCAAACAAAATTGATGACAAAATATAATGCATGCACATGTAAAAAAAACAAACAAAAAAAACATGTTTCTGAATTATGAATCTGGTCAAATGTAGCATGATTTGAACGATAAGCACAATCGACAGATCTTTCATTTGTTGAAAATCGATCTTAAATGGCAAAATTGGATCATTGAGTAGAATCACATAATGGAACGGCTTTTAGGAAACTTCAAAATAGTGCTGATGTGACAGAATCACTGCACTAGCATGCTTTCCAAATCCACTAACACAGTGATCTGATCCAGAAGACCCTGCCCAGTATTTTCCTCCTTTTTTCTTTTTTCTTTTTACTGTCGTTCCAGGTTAATTTAGACAAGGAACAAACTTATGACCTTTTATTTACAGTCTCTTTCCATGTATGCTGTTGAGAGAAACATGGAATAGAAATGACAGACTGGCAATCTGAAATCCAAAAACTCACCTTACTTCATAAAATGAATGTGACTTAAAGGAATAGTTCACCCAAAAATTTAAATGTGCAACAATTTAAAATAAAAATGTCCTAGATTTGTTTCTTACAAATGCACAGCTTTTCACTTCACAAGACATTAAGTGATGGACTGGAGTGGTGTGGATTATTGTGATGTTTTTATCAGCAGTTTGGACTCTCATTGTGACGGCACCCATTCACGGCAGAGGATACAATGGTGAGTAAGTGATGTAATGCTTAATTTCTCTAAATTTGTTCTCATTAAGAAACAAACTCATCTACATATTGGATGGCCTGAGGTTGAGTAAATTTTCAGCATTTTTTTTATTTTTGGGTGTACTGTTCCTTTAAAAGCAGCTTTAAATGTGCTGTAAGTAATTTCCACTAGAAATAAGCAGTGTCTCAAAGTCTTCAGATTGGCTAAACAATACCATCCAGAAGCCAGTTTCTTTTTTTTTGTGGTTTATAGAGCCTTGTACCGTGGCCCAGCCTCATACCCACCTGAGGATCCATGTGTGGCCTCCTGTCATGGTTATTTTAATTCAGTGACCGTGTACAGGTCTGGACGACTGCGGCCGCTGTCGGCTTGTGTGGTATTTTCCTGCCCAGATACAATGAGCCCAGCTACAGATCACTCCAGACCAGATGGGTAAAGGAGTCTCGCGCAGACCACTGCTGCGGCCACTGAGTTTGAAACCCAAAGCCAATGAGGTGGTGAAGAAACCGTCTACACACACCACACACAAACACACAGGAAGAGACAGGGACTTCCATTCATTCAAATGCTTGTCTGTCAAGTTCATTGAGGACTAAACATACTGTGCATTTGATGAATGTGTGGTTTTATCTATAATACTAAATATAATATGTCCAATATCCTTATGTTTTATCATAAAACATAATTATTTTGGATATTTAGGGTACAGTCTGTTTGCCCAAAATGTCTATTAGCATTGTCAGAATAGCTTGCTACGTTGTTTACTATATAGTAGAGAAGTATTTGATTTTGGATGCAGCTTGTGTTACTCTGTGCATTTTGAATTAGATTTATTTCTTTTATCAGTACTTTAAGTATATATTTTTTCCCCAGATTGTCTATTGGCATTGTCTAGCATGTTGCTACGCTAACACTGTGGTTCTCTAATTAGCACACAAATATTGAAAAATAGTCCATTTTGAATTAGATTTGTTTTAATTAGTACTTTTTTGCGCTGAATGAATTAAAGTATGTTTATAATTAGTTTCCCCAAATTGTGTATTAGCATTATCACAATAGCATGTTGCTAAGCTAACACTAACTCTGACACTTAGCACACACATATATTGAAAAACAGTCCATTTTGAATTAGATTTAATTGTTTTTATCAGTACTTTTTTGTGTTGTATGAATTTAAGTATGTTTATGATTAACAGTTTCTTCCTAAATTCTTTTTGCATCAGTATAACGTTGCTAAGCTAACTAATTGTCATACTCTCACACTAAACACACAAATTTTGAACAATAATTTGTGTTGCATTGAATTAAAGAATGGTTATAACTAACTTGCTTGTTGCAGTGCATTATGGGATTGTCTTTTCTGCAAATATGCCTTAGAATTTGCCTTAAAAAAGTATGCATCTTAGAGGCGTAGATGCATTTTATTCATATCTAAATTTGTGATAACTATAATTCCTAATGTAATGTATAGAATTAAAGTCTCCAAACTTTTTGTTTTGACTACGTTTGGTGGTCTCAGCCCCCGTAAACCCCCCTTTTATTTGGCATGGTTTGTCTTTATGTATTTGAAATCTTCATACCTCTCAGTTTGTTGGCATAGCTGTAGGTCTGTGTAGGGATGTTATATATTTGCGGTGGATTGGTGCAGTATAATCAGGGCCATTTCTTGCCGTCTTGGCCCTTTCCTTGTGCGTTCACAGTTGAATAGCACTGCGTTACTGCGCCAGTAACTGCGGTTTCAATAAAAACTAATAATTTCAGTCTTTATATCTTATTACAGTCAGTCACTTTAATGTCAGCCCTCTGTAGCGATGCCAACGTTACCCATGAATGACTCGAGGAACGGAAAAGAGACGTACAGAAAATGGGTAAGTGGAGTGTGTGAGTACCAGAACTGCACAAATATAGACCTAAATACAAACAAGACGAGTAGGAGAAAACTAGTTCACAATTACCATTCAAAAGTTGGGGGTCAGTAAGATATTTTAAAAGAAATGAATACTTTTATTCAGCAAGGATGCATTAAATTGATCAAAAGTGACAGTAAAGACAATATAATGTTAAGGTTTCTATTTGAAATAAATGCTTTTCTTTAGAACCTTCTTTTCAGAAAAGAATCCTGGAAAAATATATCCAGTTTCCACAAAAATATTACAGCACAACCGTTTTCAACATTGATAATGATGATAAATGTTTCTTGAGCAGCAAATCAGCATATTAGAAAGATTTCTGAAGGATAATGTGACACTGAAGACTGGAGTAATGATGATGATAAATTCAGCTTTGCTGTTTTTTTGTTTTTGTTTTTTTACTGTGTTTTGATCACGTTGGTGAGCATAAGAGACTTAAAAACTTACTGACTGGTAGTGTAGTAGGTCATTTTCATTTTACAGTTCTGTATGTTAACAATTAACTCACTTGTGTCTGTTTTTATTTCTCCAAAAGAATTTTAGGAGAAACATCTGAAAAGGCACATAACTTTGAATGCAACTGAGGTACAAAAAATAAAATAAAAATAAAAGAAATGAAAAGAAAACTTTCCTGTAGTCTGGTGGAGTGAATTGTGTGTGCAGATGTACCTGATGCAGCACGGGACGCCGGAGCACTCTGAATTTCTGTGACTGTGGTCGGCTGCATTACTGAAGGAGCTGGAAGTGGGTTTGTGGCTTTGGTTCTGTTTACTGCCATCAGTGCTTTTGTGATTGTTTGTACTTAGGGAAGGGTGGAGTGTACGGTAAATGCCTCCTGTTGGCCAGCCACACTGCAGGGAGCACTGGCCACAGAAACCCTGGAGATGTGCAAGTCAAGATGAGGTGTGTTTCAATCTGTTTTAGAGAGAGGATGCATTTGAGAATGTGTATGTGTGTTGTGCATCATTAAGAGAGTATGTATGCCCAGCAAAAGCAATATCGTACACTTTTGAAGTACTTAATCTTTTTCCCTGATGTCCATTTAGAATGTCTTTTTGCTCCAAAAACAGTCATAATTGAGTACATAACCATTTTCACCCTCTGTTTCAACCTTAAACTGACTGTTTTTGTTACCATACTATTAAGACGGTAAATGTATGTAAATGACCTCTGTTCTGATTGGATATTTAGATTTTTCTTGCATAATAGATAAAAGCACCTTCCCTTGATCCTTTGTGAGTTTCATAACAATATAGTTTTTCATGTGATTCTTGCACTATATTCTGTTTTCTGAAGCCATATAACAATTTTGTGTTATTCACAAGGCCAACAGTCATGTCACCAACTGAGATTTAATATCTAAATATCTAAAAATGTTTGTAATTTTTGAAGAACAAAACTGCAAAAATTCTACAATTAAAACTGTTATGAATGAATTTGCATTTTCATTCAGACCAATGTTAAAATCACGTTTTTCCAGGTCTGCGTGCGCAACAAGTGGGCGGGCAATATGCTAATGACATCAACATGAAACGGCTTGGGATTCGTTTTAAAAACGACTCGTTTCAATGATTCAGAGTCGACTCTTTCTTTTGACAGACAAAAACTTTACACACGGTGCACTTTCAGATTTAAAACTTTGCAGGATGTTTTCATTCACTTAGAGCTGTGTTACACACTGCATGAACGGTAATTTTCAAAAATCCATAAAAGGGGCACTTTAAGCTAAAACACTGATTTTTGTAGTTCTAATAGATTGGTATATTATTATTATATTACTTAATGAAATATACAGTTTTAGCTTGTAAAGTATATACAGGCAGCAATAAGCCATTCCATAATATATTAAACATTTTCACAGTATTTTTTTTATGTAATTATTTTACTGCCCACCCTTTTTATGGTAAATTTAGCATGATATTTTTAACAGTGTTGCAGAGGGGAAGATTATCAGTGAATAAAGACTTTTTAGTCAGAGTTAGTCTAATTTTAGTCCGTTCCTCCCACAAAACTAGTTTATAGCTTCTGAAGACTTAAAATATAGGGCATGAGTCAATTGGAAGCTACTTTTAAAGGTGTTTTCTTCTTCTTCTTCTTCTTCTTTTTCTTTCTGGAGCTTGTCAGTATAAATAACAAATCTTGTGTTTTCTGCCTCAGATCTATGTTTGTGTTTTTTAGGGTCATGGGTCAGTAGCAGTTTCTCATTCTATTTCTTTAAAGCAACAGGCAGCAGGTAAGTCTCCATTGACAAGTGTGTGCATACATCAAAACGGACTCTTGTGTTACAGTGTAGATCCATTAATAATCCCTGACACGAGAAACATCTGCGTCACAGTCTCCTGCGGCGTAATGGACAGCTTTAATTCTCCTTTCCAGTCATGCTCCATGATCATTTTTATATTTGCGCAGAATTTCAATCCCTCAGCGTGGACATATAATCATTGGCTGTGAGCAGAGGGGATACCTGGGTAATGTGTTTAACAGCAATGATCCTGTTTAACTGCAGCCTCTGTTTGAACATGAGAAACTGCCTGATGGTCAGAATCAATTTCCTTACGGCCAAATTACTCCCACATCGGCTTAGAGTTTCACCTAAATGGCCAAACCTTAAAACACTAATACTATTGCTATTAAATTAGAGCCTCATTCATATAGTTCAAGTTATGCTTAATGCTGTTTGCTTTATTTATTGATGCACTGAGGGAGGCAGAGAGACTCAAAGGGCTTTGCGTGTCCTCCAGTGTTTTGTATTTAAGAATAACTGTGTCTGTGTTGCATGTGAGCGCACTTTATCTGATGAATAGATAAGTGTAAATGTGCGACTGTTAGTAGATGTGTTTTTATAGTGAAAATCGTATGTAATGACATTGCTGCAAACTATATGGCAGGGGGGGGGGGGATGAATTATCTCATTTTTCGGCCTTTTGATCATATTTCTCAGTATTTATGTGTTTGCTTTGAACTTTCTTTTCTTAGGAACCACCATTTCAATTAGTCACTGCTTCCAATTAGATTCAGAATTTTTAATTTAACTAAAATACAGTAAAACTATAACTTTCCACACTGTTTTCACTTAATGAACACAAGAATGATTTTAAATCATTTGATCATTTATTTGCACCAATATAACAATATTCACCTACATTATCATTCAAAAGTTTGAGGTCAGTACTTTTATTCAGGAAGGAAGGACACATTAAATTAATCAAAGGTGACAGTAAAGACATTCATAATGTTACAGAAGATTTCTATATAAAATTTAATCACGGTTTCCACAAAATATTAAGCAGCACTACTGTTTTCCATATTGATAATAATAAGAAATGTTTCTCGATTAGCAAATCAGCATATTAGAATGATTTCTGGAGGATCATGTGACACTGAAGACTGGAGAAAATTCAGCTTTGCCATTAAAGCAAATGAATTACATTTTAAACATATATTAAAATTGCATTTTAAAATATATAAATAGAAAACAGTTATTTAAAATTGTAATATTTCACAAAATCACAGTTTGTATTTTATTTTTTCTAAAACATTTTAATGTAAAAATGCTAGGTTTAAATGTAGTCTGTAAACGGTTGAGACTGACTTAATCTCTGACGTTATATTAAGGGTTAGATGTTGAGAACAAACCGGAATGGCTTGTGAGAACTGTAATTCACCAGATCCCAAATACCCCAGCGATTCTGGCCTAGTAATGAGATGAGTCGGGTTTAACTGGTGGTTAGCGTCAGAGATCAGCTGGTGAGGGTGATTCTGCACTGGGAGAGAGGGTATAGATCTGTGGCAAATGTGGGCACTCGGTAGACCATCTGACCAGGCCACACATCAACAACACACAGGCCTGCCAGCCAAACTCACACAACAAGAGAGAGAGAATTACTGTCAGTCTTGCTTTCACAAAGCTGTTTATGTATATTTTGTGTGGTAGACCCTTATGGAAAATGCACATGAATTTTACATGTGAACACATGTTAGTCATATATGTGCACATGTGAGAGCATGTTTAATTCATGTGTTTTTGTGAAAATGGTTTTGTGGTTTGAAATTTGCACATCTGGGACTTTATCACTTTGGGAACATATTGCGAGACCCAAAACCACATAAAAATCACATCTGAAATTCATGCTTTTTTTGTTATGCGGTTGTTCTCAACTGGTTTTGCTTCAAGAACTAGATTAGACATCTAGTTGTGATTGAACACAGTAGTTTATCATATAAAAGTATCCTCATTTAAAAAAAAACAAAAAAAAAAGAACTTTATATTTAATTATTATATTTGTAAAATAAAATAAAAATTACGTAACAGTCAGTTTATAATTTGATTTACTTTTTGGATTCAAAATATGGTTTGGAATTATTATGATTTTGAATGTTTTTGAAAGAAGTCTCTTAAAGGGCTGCATTTATTTGTTAAAAAATACAGTAAAAACACAAATATTATGAAATATTGCTATTGCAATATATATTAAAATCTAATTTATTCCTGTGATGCAAAGCTGAATTTTCAGCAGCTGTTCAATCACAAGTCTTCAATCACATGATCTTTCTGAAATCATTCTCATATGCAGATTTTCTGCCCAAGAAACATTTATTATTATTATTATTATGTTTAAAACAGTTGTTCTGCTTCATATTTTTTGTGGAAACAGTCATCTGTGTATATTATATATATATATATATATATATATATATATATATATATATATATATATATATATATATATAATATTATTATTATTATTATTATTTATTTTATTTTTTTTGATAAATAGAAAGTTAAAAAGAACAGTATTTATTTTAACATTATAAATGTCTTTACTGTCACTATTGATCAATATAATGCATCCATTAAAAACTTTTGAATAGTAGTGTATATGCACATTTGAAATTTCTCTCTTTTTTACTCGCAATGCATTCTGGGATTGCACTCCACAGCCTTGGCTTTGGGACCTGTCATGCATTAAAATGCATGCATGCATCTTGTAGTTTTTGGTTACAGAGCTAATGAAATATAAATATATTTGTGTAAATAAGCAGGTGAAGCATGCATTCATGCCCATGTTATTCACCTGCTTCCTCCAGCACGGATCAGATCCGAGCGCATCAGCGAGATCTCGTATTCTCCCCGAGGATGACCGGCGGGTCACGCTAATAACCTCTGACAGCCCGTCAGGCGTGAAGAGGGTGTAGAGTATCCACAGGGGCCGGAACACACCCCGCATTCCCGCTCCTGTCCTCTCGCTCACACACACTTACAGCACGTGCGGCGGGAGGGGCCACTGGCACTAAAGTGACATTAATGGGGCCGTGCTGACACAACAAGGCGAGCACAGGGACCACTTTTCCGCCTCTTCATTGGTGAAGCTGTCGCCTCGAGTTTCACCATGCCCTCCATCCCTGGACCGGCCCGATCAGGCTCGGGATTAGGGTTTCGTCTCGGGGAAGCGGTCACGTGATTTACTGTTGCTCCCCTCGCTGGGCTACAGGTGGCCGGGATAAAATGTCTACGGAACGACGTGTGGTTCAACCGCACCTCGGATCTTAAAATGGGCCAGAATCCTCTGCACTGTGACAGGCAGCCACGTGCAGCGTCACCGTATACTTCAAACACACACACATACGCTAAAAGGCGGTTAATTATTAATGGGAAAAATTAGAGCTTGAAAACTGTATCTTCATTACACAGAAGAAGTAAATCGCCTCAATCGGTGAATCTGAAAAATGAAGGAAGGATTACAATTTGGTTTTTGGAAAAAAGTTAAATCGGATGCTATAAAACTCAAAATTTGACCCCATTTACTTAAAAAAGGAGCCTGTGGAAGTAGATTATTGTGGGCCAAGATGGGTGCATATTCGTGTCATTTTCATGCATTTTTTGGTGTTTTGCAGTAAAAAGTCAGCATTTCTGATTAGGACAAAATGGATAATGCTATGCAGCCTTTAAATGAGAATGACTGCCATACTGAGCATTTTCTTGTGATCTTTACATGAAAATAAAGGGCAATTTTTTTTGCTGCTTGTTCAGTTTACCTGTTTTAAAATCAGTTGAAGCAACCCAATTTCATATTCATTAAAACTGAAGTTTACTTAATAGTTTTGTGTTCAGACTATACTAATTTTTGTTGATCACTGAAACTGAGCAATGGATTTCAAGCTCCCTGCATGCTATGCACTGGACTGGATTGGGAGAGTCAATGTTGAAATTAAGTTTTCTTTAATAATTGAAGATACTTTTTTTGAGTGCTGTAGAGTGAATGGGCTGTAGGCTTTCAAATGAAATTCGCTGCAGAAGCGGAAGATCAGTTCTGCATTAACAGCATGCTGATTGATTTGATTGGCCTGGTATTCATAGATATTGATCAGCTGTTATTGCTTTCTTTATCCCTCAAATTCACGGGGGGGCGCAAATTGTTTTCAAGAAAAAACAGAAACCAGGCATTATTTGGGTACTGGATGTATTTTATTGCGTTTCACTTTTCATGTAGAATATACATGGAAAAATGGAAAAACCCCACACGGCTTGGAAGAAAACCCACTCTGCTTGGGGGGGAAAGAAAAAAAATGCATTCCTCTTCCTCTGCATTTTCTTGTCGGTGGGGAGAGGCGGAGCTTATTAGCCTGCCTTTTATCCAGCTGTCAGTGCAGACATGTTTCAGAGCGTCAGTGATTAGCCGCGGAACGGCTTTTGGGAAGTTTATGGATAAATTCATCACACGTACGAAAAGGAGTTGTGACAACACACAACGTCAGCTCCTACCCCTAAGAAGTGTAAAACACGAAAGTATGACATTAGCTATCTTCAGTTTGACTTTACGGTGGCTGGGACAGATGATGAACCGCTGCCCCAGTGTGTCATATGCGCAGATCTGCTGGCAAATGATAGCATGAAGCCATGAAGCTGAAGCGCCATTTAGAAATGAAACACCCGACACTCAAAGACTAACCCTTAGATTTTTTCAAATGAAAGTTATCTGGTCTTGAAGAGCAGAAACGCAACCTCAGCAAACACACATCAGTGTCCAACAGGTGTCTAGAAGCATCCTACTACATCTCCAAACGAGTTTCTAAAGTAGGAAAACCTCACACAATTGCCAGGCGATAATCTTACCTGCTGCCAAAGATATCCGTCAGGTCATGTTTGGAGATAATTCTTTTCAGCATATTAGTGACATCCCCCTTTCTAATGACACTGTTAGCCGCCGCATATCTGACATGGCAAGTGACGTTAAAGAGCAATTGCTAGCTAACATCATGGAAAGCCAGTACTATTGCCAATCAGCTTGATGTTGCAGGGCTAGCACAGTTGTCAGATATATAAAAAATGGTAATATTGAGGAGGACATTCTTTTCTGTCGGTCTCTTCCAGAGCACACAACCGGCGAGGCATTGTTTGAAGTTCTAGATGGATATATACGGGATGCAGGCATGTCATGGGATAAATGTGTTTGGATTTGCACGGACGGGGCCCTTTCAATGACTGGGAGGGTTAGCGGTCTTGTCACTCGTGTCCAGAATTTAGCCCCTTTAGCCAAGTGGACCCACTGTATGATTCATCACGAATCTCTCGCATCAAAGAAAATGCCTGAGTGTAATGTAATCCAAGTTAGCCATTACACTTTCTCCAATAGTAAGTAATACAGACCCTCTTATTAGTAAAATAATCTAATCTCTGGCTGTACACATGCGTTTGTTGCTGCCGTAAAGCAGTCCGCCTTTTTTGCGAAATTTCGTACCAGTTCACCTAACTGAAGGTAAGAGACAAGCCAGTGTATCATCAAAACTGTTATCTTAAGGTAAACTACATACAGTTGCTTAAAATGAAATTCTGAGGTACAAAAACTGAAACAATATTACGTACTCCAGTAATCTTTGTTTTATTTACAACTTTGAAAAGTCATTTACAGTGTGTTGCTGATATTCCGAAGAACTGGTTTACTGTAACAGTTCTAAAATGTGTGTTTACTTTGTGTTTCTTATAAATTATGTATTCTTTTATGCAGAAATATTTCAGGGAAGGAAAGGTTAGTGTGCATTTTGAGTGTAAATGTGTCTGTAGTTTTAGATTGATCTTGTGCATCGATGGCAAAGCTGTGTTGTTATATACAGTATGTCAACATCAGATGTGCCCACATATCTGAAGGGATCCTGTCTGTGGTCGCTGGGTGGTCGGTGGCTCCTAACAAGGGCATTTATTGTCTCTGGTTATATATACCCACACTCTGGCCTACATGCCTGCTAACACAATTCAGCCTGAGCCAATTAAACTATCACACCACATCTCAAACGAGCCATTCATTTCTGGCCTGCCTTTGGTCTGAGACTGCAATAACAAACCTGATGTGAGATCATGGTTAACCTAAAGCATGAAAGGATATGCAGGGGGGGGGGGGGGGGAAGCGACTCTACCACATCTTGATGTTTGGGTTCATTATGGTTACAGTGGCCGTTTGATGCTTGGATTTGAGCCGGGTTGTAGAGCAGGATGTAGGAAATGTGAATGACTATACATATAAATGATTTTTGAAGAAATTTGTTATGCTCACCAAGGATGCATTTATTTGATCAAAAACACAGTAAAACAGTAATGTTGTGAGATATTATTGCAATTTACCATAACTGTTTTCTATTTTAATATAGTTAAAAATGTAATTTATTCCTGTGATGCAAAGTCGAATTTTCAGCATCATTACTCCAGTCTCCAGTCTCACATGATCCTTCAGAAATCATTCTGATATGCTGATTTGCTGCTTAAGAAATATTATTATTATCATTGTTGAAAACAGTTGTGCTGCTTAATATTTTTGTGGAAACCAACCGTAACACATTTTATTTTTCTGGATTTTTGATGAATAGAAGGTTCAAAAGAACAGCATTTATTTGAAATAGAAATCTTTTGTAACATTCGAAGTGCATTTACTGTCACTGTAGATGAATTTAATGAATCCTTGCTGAATAAAAGTATTAATGTCTTTCTGACTGTGGATTTAAGTGGAGCTGAGATTACTATACTCATATAAACCAAAACCAAAGAACCAAAACTCCTCATTCAAATAAGAGCCATATTGAACTGACCCACATAATTAGCACTTAATTTTAAAAATATGTTTTGGTCTGTCAACTACCCTTTTTTTAGGCTAGAGAAAAACAGGGCTCGACCTCTAACATGTTCAATATGCTCATTTTATTAACTATAAAGAAAAGAGAGAACCACACATACAAACTCAACTGAAGCAGGCATGTGCATGAGGCTCATATGTGACATCAAAGTGATATGAACACAGGAATTTCAATCAAATAAGGAAAAAGAAATGGCTCACTATCATTAAAAATATATTAGCAACACTTATAACTAGCATGTGGTGCAGCTATTTGGCCTCTTGCTATCAGGTTTTCCATGTTGCCTTTTTGGATCGTTCTTACTTGTATAACATTAGAATATTTTCTCTGTTTAAACATTTTGTGAACTGACTGCACAGGTATGAAGGGATCATAGACGTGCTGCATGGAAAAGGCTTTTCCAAAAAGGAAGCACCACAATATGCTGCTGCTTGTTACACACAGCGTCACATATAACCTTCAAAAAGAATGCAATTGTATAATGAATTAAGAAAAATCCATTTAAATGAACGATAAAATGAAAGAAATGATGATTATGTATTTAATTCATTCAATAGCAAGAAGTTTAGGCAAAATTAGTTCAGTCTAATTAAAATTTGACATGTTTACCCTATATTTGTGTATTATGTGTTTTTATGCTTATTAGAGCAGGATTTCCCAAACTAGGGTTCAGAGTTTGTGAGTTAATAAAAAAAACTCAAAAACCTCATAATAATTGTGTAATTAAATGTCAATTTAGAATTTAAAAAATGTAAAATTACAAATACCTAAATGTATAATTAAATAAATAAGATTAAAATTTAATAATTTAAAGTTAAAATAAAAAAAATTAAAAATGAAGTGAAATGCTTACTAAAAAACATAAAATATTTAATTTGTTTACCTGCATGCCATGTGACCATTAACAGAATATGAACATGCAAATGTTGTTAAATTGTTGAAATATTAAATATGAATGTAAATTCTCATTATTTATTTCATTATTTTATATTATTTCAAGTAAATATTTTAGCAGCCGACAAAAAAAAAAATTAAAAAATCCCTGTATTAGAGTATTACAGTGCTTAGCTATCAAACTCTACTGAAGTCAGTTGTCTATGTGTTTTTAACTCTGCTCACTTTGGATGCTGCCTAAGAAGGCAGCTGACTCTGTAGCTATGGCAGGTCACGAATTGAGGACGGAGCCTTTGTTTTCACTAATGGCAATATCTTAAAAAATATCTTTGAGAGTCCTGACTGAATTTATAACATCAGAGGTGTTGAGTGGATTTTTCACAGTGTTGTTTTCTTATTTTCATTGGTGAGGGATGTGTATAAACTAAGCAGGAGACGGAGTTATTACATGAGAATGTGAGCATGCTTTCCTACGTAAGAGTTTAAACATATTGACATGAGGCATGACAAACATAAGAGTAAAAATAAACATGTTCAGCACTGCATCAGGGCAGCATTCATGATGCATGGACACCAGTGGCAGCCGGTGCTTCTCAAGTCACTTATTAGTGGCTAAATGTGTATTCGTTTTTTTTTGACTCATGGAAAAGGTCAAACTCCCAACCCCCCCATACACGTTCCTCTCCTTTATTGTCCTCTCTTCCCGTTTTTCCTGCACTCCTTCACATTGATCCAAAACAGATTCATTTCAGATTCCAGTTACAATACATCTCATTGATCCGCACATCTCCTCTAATTAGCCGTTTGAATTTAACACTTGTATGGTGGCGGCCCAGTCACAAAGTAAACCATCCTCAGGAGAGAGCTAGGCTCAGTGAATGAGAGAAGACTTTTCTTTCAGCCCAGACTCATTGAAAAAAACACACCTCTAATATATGTTTTTGTAAAACTCTTACATACAATGCAGTGTAGATTACAGTTGAAATAAACACTAGTGGCTGTAAAACACCAACCACTTTTACTCATTTTCACACAAATTATGATGATGAGGCATATTATTGATTAAAAAAAGACTTATTTATTTGACATTTGCATCAAATAACCAGCTTCATATGTATGGCTTTTCTGACATAGTAAACTTGCTCGGTAGCTCACCCGGTACAGCATTGCACTTGCAATGCAATGTGCTCTGGTATGAGTCCTGTGAAACATGAGTCACGATGAAAGAACTCATATAACTGTAGTATATAATTGTAATTGTTACTCATGGAATTAATCAAGTGAGCAATTATTATTTATATACAGTATCTCTTTTGTAGTATTTGGATTTTTTTTTTTCTGATGTCTCTGTTTACTGATATATGGTATATCTGTACATCAATTAAGTTGACTTAATGAATGACACTGCTATCACCTGTTTGCTGTTTGCTCTACCTGAGGAAGGCATGAGCCAAAATGTCTTGTAAGTTGTAACATGCCCTGATATTTCTGCTTTTTTTATCTTAAAAACTTATGAATGGCTAAAGTCTGATTACACTGTAATCAGCACAATCTGTTCTACAATAATATGTAAGCAGAAAAATCACTCTGAAAAAGTGCCATGGTCATCCTAAAGTTTTCATCAAAATAAAGTGTTTGCATATATTAAGCAACAGTCTGTTAATATTCTAGAGACCAGTAGATGCCATGTATTTGCATATAGTACAGTGTCTAAAGTGGGCTAATAAAATAAAGTGTTACCATAAACCTGAATGTATTTTTAATGCCACTCACTGAACATTTCACTTTGAAAGTGTGCAAAGTTTCACATGGTTTTCAGAGATCGTTCTAATATACTGAGCATACAAGGCTTTACAAAAAAAAAAAAAGAGATTGTTTTTGCCATGGTACAACAAAATTAAAAAAGGTAATATCTTTTCATCTCACAATTCTGACTTTTTTTTTCTCTCAGAAATTGTGAGGGGGGAAAAAAGTCCTTATAGTGGGAGAAAAAGTCACAATTACAGGCTTCCATTAGTTGCTGGTCACCAGCATGTTGTATCAAAACATGCCCACATTAGCTTTATTAGCCACGGTTGATGCCGTTCCGCAAGCAGTCGGACCACCCGGTCGACATCCGACCAAAGGAGGCCTCCTAGTTACTCTGTAAGGGTCCTCTAGGGTCTCTCCCCACACGTTTGCAGGTTTGGGGTTTTATGAACCTGGAATGACTGTACGTTTGCCAGACCCTAAAGACTCCAATCACTGTCAGCAGAAACACATGTGCGGGAAGACGTAATACACGACAAAGTGGCTCTAGACGAGTTAGTGAACATCATGGAACATTTTGCAATGTCACCGGCTCTAAAGAGGAAGTTGCACTCACAAACACACATGCATGCCCATTACTCTTAGTGTTATTTCACAGAGGACTTAAACCCACAGAAGCACAAACATCCGGGATTAAACACACCGCTCTGTGTACTTCAGTATATGTGAGCATGCAACTGACACACTGAGACTGATGGGAAAGAAAAACCTTGTCTGGCCTCAAACCACCTTATATAAAATAACAATAGTAAAATAAAACAGTAGGGTATGCAGTCTTTTATGTTTGCATTATGTTTTGAATACCTTCATGCTCATCGATCTTGGCTTATAAATTTGGCTTTAGATTTTTGCTTTAATAGAAAGGAAAGGAAATTAATCCAGTGAGCAATTATTATTTACATATCTCGATTGTAGTATTTGGATATTTTCATTTTTCGTATGTCTCTGTTTACTGATATACGGTATATCTGTACGCCAATTAATTAATAACGTTAATAATTTTATAGTTTTTGTGTGTGTTTTAAATTTTATGTTCTATCCTCTTATAGTCCTCCAGGATTACATCATTTTAGAGGGAAAACAGCAGCACAAATATTAGTATTACCAATGGATTTGATGAATTTGGTATTTGTAGGTTTTTGTCACTTTAAAACATTCTGACCTATTCTATTTATTCTGTAATTTCTTTTAAAACCATTGTATAAATAATCAACTTATAATGAATGAAGTTGAACTGTCTGACTTCGACAAGAAGAAGAGCATAAAACCCTTTTAAAGAAGTACTTCATTTACAACACAAGCATATGAGTGTTTTTAATGTTCAGAAGTCACTGCAGATGTCTCATGCATGTTTTGATGTATTCATATAGGGGTTAATGAAGGTTACAGAGCACTATGTTACAGTACTCAAAGCTTGCCACTGGATACATCACTGGATTTGCCAGCTTTTCCAGGTTAGTGGCATCAAATCTTTGAAAGATATTCATAATTTTATAACTTAAGCAAAAAAGTAAACTAGATATTCTACAAGCAGCATTGAGTGTTGTGATTCATTTTTTGAGGTATGCAAAATATTCTGCACTTATTTCTATTGAAGGGACAATTGCATCTACGTATGCATGTATTATATAGTTTCCATACATAAATATATTTTCATATGAAGTGAAAAATATATGAAACTGATTAGAACTTGGAACAGTTTCATATATTAACACTTTATATCTATCATAAAACCTATAGATGGGTGATTCTTAGACTATGGGCACTTTTATGTTCTTTGGTCATATTTTTTAAAAATACATATAATTTTGGACAAGTTCCTCTTTCTTTGTCAAACTAACAATAAAATCACCAAACTTTTTACTACCTTTCTATTATGATTTTTTCATACTTTTCAACCTCCTTATAGGTGTCAAAATCACTGTTTTCTCCTTGTCGCCTTTTCTCCTTTGTGAATTGAGTTTAATGAGTTTAAGAATTTTTCTAATAAATATCTCTGCTGTTTCTCTACATTCACGTTAATTCATTGTCATTTCCACAACACCCTGTCATTTCCATCACCACACATTTTTAAAAAATATTTAAAAAGTTCTCATCACACATTAAAAATGTATCCATAATTTATGAGATCATGCTCTACTTAATATAAAAATTCAAGTTATTTATTTTCTAATAAGCTCTTACCCAAACCAATAATACATTTCAGAGTGTGACAGGTGTACAGTTCAGCATTTGGTCCTTTATCTCATTGACAAATGTATAATTATTGTACATTGTGGAAAATCTAGTAAAACTAGAAAAATGGTCTTAGACGATTCTTGAGTGGCGTAAGTTATTCTATATTTAAATATTAACTGCATATTAAGATGTGGTGGAAATTAAATTTGTTCATTGCAGGTCGGAAAAATGTGAAATATTAACAATTTCCCTTGTAATCTAAGTTTGTCCTCTTACAGACCTTAAAACTAGACATATATTATTTAAACTTATGAGACTGTGTTATGTGACTTTTGAACAAGTTTTTTTTAACTTCACAAGGCTAAAAGTGCACCTAGTTGAAGAAATGCCCAGATACATGTTGACATGATATAAGTATATATAAAAGATATACCTGTATTTAAAAATGTATTGCATAAACATATAAGTATACAGATTTTTTGTAAATATGCTGTTTTAATAAAGTTGCAAATATAATATATATTGTTGACATATATGGTTGCTTACTACATATAATACCTATAATTAAACCTATAATTATAATTAAAAACATAGATATTATTACATATGTACACATTTTTCTATGGGGATTTAAGGCAATATTACTCCTGTTATATAGAGCAATATACATTTTCATATGGGGTACTGTCTAAGTGGCTGGTTTTTGGCCAGGATAAGCTGGACCCAACTTCAGGCCAATAATCAAAAGTGCAACTAGTTCTGGATGGATAAAACTGAAGTGATTATTTTCATTGAAAATCACTCTGTGTTACATAAACGTTTTGATGTAGAACTAAGACCGGGGGAAAAAAACTCTAAAAATGGAAGAGATGAATGGTTATTTTTCAGGCCTCAGTGTAGACACACACATACATAGTGAGCCGTGTGTCAGGACTGGTTTTGGGGGCGCCGCCGTGGTGAGACTGGGCTGTAGCAGTGAATAGTGGCCCACTCAGATTCTCTGTATGGGTGGTCCACACCGCCTGGGTGTGAGACACAGACAGACACACTCGCACAACATGGACACAGATAACCAGATTCTAAATCGGTATGGTTGACACACACACCAGAAACTGTGTTAATATTTGTGTCTCTCTGATGCGGCTCTGTCTATGTGTGTTGGGGGTCAGACACTGAGCGGCTTCAGAAACCTGGAGAAACCTCAGATATTTTCAGCCTAAATTTCTCGCTTCATTTTTTCCCCTCACAGAAACAGGCGACAGTCTAAACAGGGATGTGGAGAAGTTTCCGATTTTTTTTTTCTTTTTTTTTTTTCTTTTAAGCTGTGGCAAAAATGAAATATGACGTTATGTAAATGTTTTCTGAGATTTTTGTCAGAGTGACCACAAATGTTACAGATAAAGGAGATGAAAAATGCATAAAGACTTTTTTTTTTTTTTTTTTTTTTACATCACACCAGGTCCTACAATGCAACACGAAAAGAGCCTTTCATAAGATAAGAAGTGTGTTAACTGACTCTAAAAAACAACTGCACATTTTTATTGGATCTTTCGAGTAAGATAAACTAAGAAACGTGAATTACTTGAAACTACATAAAACCCCCAAGTTAGACTATTGGAAGTTCACCAAAATGTTGTCCCAACACAGTTGATATGGATATAATATAAGTCAATTTATTAATCAAATGACTAGTGGGCCATTTCGTGTCAAATCAACCAATTTTCAGAAACTTCCTCAGCTCAAATTCAGATAAACATCTAGTGATGAAAGCCAAAATATTAAATGTCACAGAAAAGAATCAGCTGACTGCAAAGTGACCCACATTTGGTTTTTGACCACTGAAAATGTGTACACGTGTAAAAAAAAAAAAAAAAAATTACAATTTTAAGTGTGTTTTGCCATTTTTGAATGGTCACCACTGGCGTATAATGCAACAAAGTTTGCTAAACTCAACAGATTTTACTAACAGACCTACCAATCTCTTTGTGAAGTAACGTTATGATGCTGAAAATAATGCCCCCCCCCCCTTTCTATAATCTTGCTCCGAATCTCGGGTGAAATTTTTATTTTGAAAATATTTATTTTAGTGTGAAATGTCTGCACTGCATTTTACTTTTGTATTTAGACATATTCCTGATGGAAACCACATTTAATTACATCTGATTGATCAAAGTAACTTCCTATTAATTTTTAAACAACCATTTCCTGTCATTGCAGCCCGTTTGTGTTGACTATTGCACTAATTTCCACCCAATCAGTCACTTTGTGTATAATATAGCAATCACTTAGATGTGAGTAATGATGATTCGTCTGTAGTGGACTTTTTGTTTCATCCCATTTTAAGGTCTACCATGCAAAAACTGTAATTCAAGTTATTTAGAAAAGTACATTGAAAAAAATTGGTGTTGGATTTGTTTTGAAACAAATTTCACTTGCTTGTAAATTTCACAAATAATTACAAAGAAATGGCAAGTAACTAAAGTATATTCATTGTGAAATTTTGAAGATTGGCTGAAATACATTTACATTTATTCATTTAGCAGACGCCTTTATCTAAAGCGACTTACAATTGAGGAAAACAATAAGCAATTCATCATAAAGAGGCAAATAAACACAGGAAGTGCTCATAATACAAATCTTCTGGTATTGATCAGATTAGTACAAGCTAGACAGGGAGAGTTTAAGGTATCTTCTTGTGACATATAGCTTACTCAAATAATCCAAAAAAAAACTATATACATAATACAAAAATGCATGATTTTATGTATCCTTCATGTCTGTAGCCTTAGCTAACACCACTAATAACCAGCTGAACAACTGATGCTTCTGATGCTTTTGAACGAAATAACAGTTTTGCAGACCTCAGACTGAACCTGTGTCTGTTTCTGCCTTTCTAATATTTGAGTTTATTGATTAACATCAAGCATTGTCTTGATCCAGGCAGGGACACAGTGTAGACATCTCCACCTGAGCCACTGCAGAGCATTGTGGGTAACCATCTTCTCCATCACCAACCACTCCTGTGCGATCGTTACAGATGCTCAGGTCCAGAGTGAACCCTCTGCTAAAACGCACACACACACACACACACACACACACACGCTCATCAAACACTCAGTTGTGGTTTACTTGGGCACTTAGTCGTCCTGTGAGCTCCTCTGAGCAGTCATAACTGCCCAACCTGATCTAGTTCTCCATTCCTTCTCTCTCTTTTACAGACTTCCTGTGTTCATCAATCAAGAAAACCAAAGAGAAGTGAGTGGGAATCGTGGCCAGAGACCTTAACCTCAAAGATACAGTAATGCAGAAAGCCTCTTTGCTGGATGTCTCAAGTACCAATGGCACTCCTGTATAAAAAGCAATGGCATCAATAATTAAGCACTGATTAGGTTTAATATTTAATGTTGGCGACATGTAATTTACACGTGCAAACCAGAAATCCGGAGCTGCCGACTGAAATAAACAACTCTATTTCTGTATGGGTGACCTGAAACCTCAACACGCCTGTGTTCCTGTAACTCTCGCTCCCCCTCATCATCACGCACAACATCTTTAAAGAGATTCAAGAGTTTCCCCTTAAAATTTCTTCCAATACAGAAAGAATTCTTGAAAATAAAAGCTATTCGACTGACTGTAACACACCCTTCACATCGCTAACAGTCAGTTTCCCCTCATATTTACATATTTATCAATGAACTTTCTGTCATGCTTTCTGAATATATATATAAATATATGTCTATATTTATATTCATATAATTTATATTAGAAATAAATATATTTAATATATAAACAGAACCTATGTTTCTGAAATATATACATGCATGTGTGTGTGTGTGTGTGTATTTATATATACATAATAAATATACAAAGCACACATACATATATTATGTAAACAAAAACCTTTATTTTGGATGCAATTAATCACAATTAATTGTTTGACAGGACTAATAGCCTATATATATATATATATATATGTATATGTATATGTGTGTGTGTTAGACACATTTATTCTACATATTTTAGTCTGAACTTAATTCACAGGAAATTGAATACGACTCTGCTGAAAAAAGCAAATGATATGCTTTTAATCAAGCGCATCCGTTGTGCATGCTGTGATGACAAGAGATGTCATTACTATTTACGCGTAAGAGGATAGGACTGGCGGTGCAATAGTTGAATACTCAAAATCCGTTTTTATTGTGCTAATAGTGGAAAAATGGATTAGTTTTGAATAAAAAAAGACATTCCAAATGAACTTTAGGTGGATATATTTACATTTGAAATGCACTTCATATTTTTGTTGAAACCTTGATACATTTATAGAAATCTTTTGTAACAGTATTAATGTCTTTACTGTCACTTTTGATCAATTTAATGCATCCTTGATGAATATATACAGTAAACGCATTGCTAAGTCTAGTGTTCCTTGAATTTGTGAACACTCAACAAGATTTGAAGCAAAACAGTTTAAAAAGCCACCGGCTCAGTATTGCTTTTCATTTTCATTCATCCAGATTGAAGAGGGCATTGTGTGAATTAACAAACATGTCATTGATTCCAGTGGAAGTACTGAACAAGGAAATCGCTTGTACCATCAAACAGAGATACCCAGATGTAAGGGAAGTACATCAGGCCAAGGCTGTTAATACAAATGGAATAAGTTACAAAAAGAGCATGATTCCTCTCCATAAATTTGTAGAAATAATGCAAATTTCATTTGTTCCTGGTACATTTTAGAGCCTTTTGAAGTAAATACATCACATCTGAAAAAGTTGGTCTTTGCTGAGTGTGTTAGATGACTATCCATTGGATACTCTGTTAGATGCTAACAGCTGTTAGATGACTATCCATTGGATAGTGACTTACACATGAAGAGTGTTACATACTATTTATTTAAAGGACTCTGCTCCTTTAAGTCTGTCTTAAATATGAATATAGTTTTGTCTTTCAGTACAGATGCACAAAGCATGACGTCTGGTTATTGCCTGAAACTATTGCCTGTTCATGAACAGCATTGCTTGATAAAGATGAACACTTATAATACCAAGATGTTGAATTTAAAAGTTTATTCTTTTAATATCAGTAAGTTTGAGACAAGAAATAAAGACATATATAAAAGCGTTGTATTGTTGTCTGGAGCACTATAAATAAAGCATAAATCAGTTGTTTTGTCTAAGCACAGGACAGTGATGGCAAGATGATAATGGGGATTTTTGTGCATTTAGACTGTATGCTGTGGAACTAAACGATCCATAACAACTCAAAACTACATCTGAAGTCGTCTAGAAAGGGTTTGGAGTTTAACCAAAGGTAAAACCCTGAACTCAAATATTGGAGTTAACTGTGTCCTCATTACTTGTTGCCTTCTCTTCTGCTCTGCATTTGTGTTGGAAACACTAGTTGTTAATACAAGAAACTTTAAAAAGGTCATTGTCAGATTTTTCCAAGATAAAATGAGTTTGAGTTTTGAAATTATAATGCAATAAAAGAACTATGTGTGCATTTAATTTATTTTTCTGTTGATACTGGTTGATTGCATGCAGCATGTGTGATCATAATTTTTGGACGGTCACTTTCGTGTGTTTTTATTTTGTAGTTTTCCTCAGAATGGTCTTTTTCAAATCAAATGAAATTGATGTGATGCCATTTTACCATTTAGTTCCATTCACGGAGTATATTTCTATTGAGCTGTGTGGGAATATGTGTTATTTGTATTATATTAAATTCAAAATGAAAATGTGCTAGTTGCGTTTCTAGTGCTTACTAATGGCCTTGCAGCCAGTGAAGAACATAATTAATGACTAATTCATGTAGAGACTTGAATACTTTAGAACTGAAATTCTATCAGATTGCTACAAAGAATGAATTTGTCAAGGGTCCTGGTCAAATGTAGTCCATGTCAATTTTAATCTGCAGTATCTTCACAAGATTTGATCTTCCATTTCATTTTCCTCTCATTAATTCATATAATTTAATGCTACAAAGTCTAAATCACCATCATAGTCACCAAATATGACGCTGCATGCAACACATGCGTATGATGATGAAAGGGTTGAATTGCTTCTTTAAATAAGAAAAGATGAGTGGAAAAAGACAGGAATTAATAAAGTGTTCCCGGTATTATTTGCGGCGGATGCAATAACAGCCTCTAATTATGGCAAGATGGCCTCAAATATCAAACCTTACTGAGATTTCTATAAAACTCTTTCCACAAATGCTTTAATTTCTGCACAATATTTTTCGCTCTGTGTTTAATTTGTGTGACATTTCAGAATTAGATTTTGAGGGAGAGAATTAAATCTGAGCAAACAAACAGAAAAAAATCTGTCTGCAAAATCTAATTAAGTAAAGAATTTAATTCAATGCGGAATGTCAAAACAAATCCAACTAGATTTGAACATTTTCTGGAGAAAATGTTAGCGGTTCTTGTTTGTGCAAAACTAACTTTTTGTTAGTTCACTGTTAGGTGGCTACTCCAGTCCATATGCAAATTAATAAATCACATGCACATTTTCATCTGATGAGAACTGCAATCTCAAAACGTTTTGTGTATTACAGGCAAACACTAGGGGGCGTGATTGAGTCTGGCTTCATAAAGCTGCCAGTATATTTCTGTCAGTCCAGTATGAAACCGCTCAATGTCCTGGCAGGACTGCGGAGAGCTCAATACCACCGACAGAGGCCTTGAGGTTTCTTCATGGCATTATGTAAGTGCCGCTGCGCCTAGTTCAGGCATCACGGATGACTTCCTTACAACGACTGGCATTTATCCACACGCTATTTTACAGTAAGGATTCCCACCTCTGATTCGGTAGTGTATGGACTGAAAATTGGTGTGCAACGGGAAGGAAAAACAGTGAACAGTAAATAGTGAGTGAGACTGGAGGGGAGAGCTGTTGTAGAAGTTGCGGCTTCACTGGTGATGGGCACCGCTTCAAGTTTCTCTCTCGCGCTCCACCCCAAAAGCCACTTTTATGGTGCTGTTTACTAGCTGAAGCTTCCAGAGATCTTTATCACAAAGTCTTTGATAGGCCAGATTTCTTCTACAGTCCATATGCTGCTGGATCTGAGCACCAGACCACAAGAGACAGGAAACCAACAGCGCTTACAGGACAGTACAACACTTCACTTGTGTGTTCAGATGTGCTGAAGTCTTCACGGATATTCTCTACGGACTATTAATGAGGGGAAAATAGTCAGGGCATTACTTAAAGTCAGTGAATAACTATTCAAATGGTTAAATACATGTCAAAATATTGTAGCATTTCATAAGAACACAGAAACCGGGCCTGATATTTATACTACAACTGTACATTTATTCAGTAATGATGCCTTTGAAATTGATAATTTTACAAAAGATAAATAAATATTGTTCTTTGGAACTTAATTTTTTTATCAAAGCATCACGCAAAAAATGTATCACGGTTTCCACAAAAAACATAAACAAATTGTCTCGAGTGCCAATTTCTAGTTATAGCTGCTGCTGAAAATCAGCTTTTACATCACAGGAGTAAATTATATTTTAAAATATATTCAAATAGAAAACTGTTATTTTGAATTGTAATAATATTTCACAATTTTACTGTTCTCACTGTACATTTGAACAAATAAATGCAGCCTCGACAAGCATAAGAGACTTCTTTCAAAACCATTACAAAACTGGCTGGTAGTGTATATCAAATATTTGTTATATATGCAATGCTATATTTTACTGGTGATATAAAATTAAGCAACACCACATTATAATAAAAAAAATCATACCTCTTTTGACAAAAATCTATTGTTTGCAGAAAATCAAGAGTGTAAGTGTAAATTATAAATACTTTATTCAGTGCCATATAGCATTAAAATAGTTCAAATAACATTGCCTTTTCTTTTAGCCAGTATTTATGTACATTATCATGTTATTTATGCATGTTGTTATTAGCATAACAAATTTTGCCCCAGAAATTGGGCAATAGCCTAGCAACCACTTTAGCATCAACTAAAAATTACTTAAGCTACATATTACCAATCACATAACAGCACATATCCATGCGGTATATGATCCTCTGGCCAAGAGTGATGCACACAGTTATGTAATATCAGATATATGCACAGAAATGGAGACGTTTCAATTCCAAAACACAGAAAATAAACCATGGAGCAAACCGGAGGTAGATCACATCCCACTTCCACCTGCAGTACAAACTACAACCGCTCCCACTTAACTTCAATCCAAGCCAAAGCATCAGTGTCCTTCATATTCACAAAAATAAACAACAGCATCTCTCCTATGTAAACTCACTGCCCGAGTGAATCTGTGCCATGACTGACCAGAGCGGATCCTGTAATTATACTGTGTTTAGTGGACGTTGTTCAATCAAACTGTGGTGACCAAGAGGAACAATAGCAGCAGCACTTAGTCTATGAAGAACCGAAGGCAGCCAAACCAGTCTGGCAGCTTCATCAGCACTACTGACTTCCTGCTTACGGTCACATGACCAGGGTCAACAGGAAGTCAGATCCGCAATATCCGGCGGCGGATTGCACTTACGAACGGCAACGTATGGCAAAGGACTTGAGGGTTTTCTGAGGATATAGCTTTGGTTTGAATGATAGGCTTTCTAGAAGATTATAGGTTTAGATTGGGCTCTATGTTGTCGCTAAGAGTGAACCGCTTCTTTCTTTGACAGAAATGGTCTGTGGAGAGGTGAAAACCCAAAGTGACAAGGAATGTGAAAAAGAGGGAAGGAAAGCTTGTAATTCCTGTCGGGTTTCATGCGGTCCAAAAAAGGAGACAAAGGTGGTCTGTGGAAGACTAAGCGGTGACCCCGCCATTGAAGATCATTTACATAATGGTGTAGACGTTTGGAAGAAAGGTGAAATTTTAGACTTCCATTATAACACAAATAATGAAACCAAGCCTGGTAATTATTGCCTTCCCCACCCATCTAGCTCTGTACAGTTGGAGATAAAAACATGTTTTTTTAAGATGAAAAACTCTCTTTAGCTGCTGATTTTCTTTCAGTGTTTAGGAGGTGGAGAAACCTCACGTGCTGTGCTTCCAGAGTACGTTTACACTGGAGTAAAGCATCAGGGCTTGTGGAGACATTAGAGGCCCAGACTAGAAGATCTGTGGTCTACCTCTTTCCCTCTCTCTTTCTCTCTGTTTACGTTCCTTCTTCCCCTTCATGTTCTATCACTCTTAGTCTCTCTGTGGTGTTTCCATGTCAGATTTTCCCTGCCTCTCTCTTTCTTGTCTCTCTCTGCTGTATATGTGGTTGCTGCCGTTATTATGAACACTGCAAACATGCTCTGATACACACTGCTGTTCTAACGCTTGTGGTCAGTAAGAAAATAGTGCTTTCATTCAGCAAGGGTGCACGAAATTGATCAAAAGTGACAGCAAAGACTTTTCTATTATTGCAAAATAGTTTTTATGCTTTCTGTTTATCAAAGAATCCTGAAAAAGAACAAATGAATCATGGTTTCTGTAAAAATATTAAGCAGCACAACTCTTTTCAAAATTGATGATAATAATAAGAAATGTTTCTTGAGCAGCAGATCAGCATATTAGAATGATTTCCGGAGGATCATGTGACATTGACGACTGATGCTGAAAACACAACTTTGCATCACAGGAATGAATTTCATTTTTAATATATATTCAAATAGAAACTGGTTGTTTTAAGTTCTAATAATATTTCACAGTGTTGCTGCTTTTACTGTGTTTTCGAACAAATAAATGCAGCCTTGGTGCACAGAAGAGATTTGTTTCAAAAATCTTACCGACCCCAAACTTTTTAAAGAGAGTGTATATTATTTATTGTGATAATTTACATCATGCTGTTTATTGTGCTTGACTCTCGAACTTTCCTTAAAATTGTTGGATCTATATGTCAAAAATGTTAATTTAAGCTCTCAGGACAGGAAAGATGACTTTTGACAGATCGCAGTTTGCTCTTAAGATGTCTTGATTGACATCAGCAGCCTGTGAGAGACAAGGTGAGTATCTGCGGAGCTCAAAGGTCATGCATAAAGTTCAAAGGTCAGACGTTCTCATGCTCTGACAGTACAAACTTCCTAGTGAGTGTCAATACTGTGTTTCTATTCTGGTTTGCAGTCCCAAGTAGTGCTGGATGTTTATATCCAAAATTCACTATATATTTGTGATTATTTTGATTGAGATGATTTGATGACGTAAGTAAACAACATCTTAATTTATCTTAATTTTTATTTAAACAAAGATTACTTAGTTTTGTGATCCTTCCTTGTTTCGCAAATCAACAATATGAAGCAGCACAAATGCATTTATTTTACAATGGGATTCATTTTAAAATTGAAGTAATAAAAAATTAAACGAATGAAAAATGAGAGTTGGTAAAATTAATTTGATTAATTGAAGTGATTAAGTGAAGTGAATCTCTCAGCACCCAAAAAGGTCAAAAACATCTCTGCATGGTATTTTCATAACGTAAAATGTTTTGTCTCCCCTTCATCTGTCTCTTCTGAAATACAAGAATAATACCCAACTTTTAAAGACCAGAACTAAAACTGAACCGTATATAATTTTATAATTCCTCACAAAAAAAGAAGAAAGTGTCTTTCCCTCAGTGCACGTATACACATCTGGAGAGCATTGTCTGGCGTTTGTTCTCCTCTCTTGTGTTATTGGCAGGGATCTGACCGGAGCGTGCTCTCATATTCCCAGTGTAACACTTTAGAATGGAAATATTTAACTTACTATCCACCCTGTATAAACAGCTTCTTCTCTTCGCAATACTCCTGCCCATGACCGGACAGCATGCAGGACATCGCTGCCAAATCACGGTGGTCTGCTCTAGCCTGATCGGGGAATGGGACTCTTGCATGCAAATGTGAGTGGCTTTGTTTCAGGGAGTGCACAGATTTTTATAAGTTCACCAGGTTATAAACTTGTGTTTGGACAAGGAAGAACTAGTGACTATTGAAGTTTGTAAGGTTAGTGCATAGATTGCCAATTTTTTTGTTACCTGAACCCCTTAGATGTGAAATAGTACCTCCTGATATTTGTGTTTGTGATTCTTGGATGTTGGTTAACGGTCACATGACATGCCAATAAATCGATAAATGTTGAAATATTAATCAATATATTCAATATGTTTAATATATTAAACATTTTAATATGAATAAAGTATGATTCATATTTAAACAGTAAAAGAATTAGTTGATATTAGTAATTATGATTTTTATTATAAATCGGTAATGTTAATTACGGTTATTATCCTTTAGTGGTTTAATTGGTCAGTGGTCACATGACATGCTAGTAAATAGAATATTGATTGAAATATTAGTAATATATTGAAATATTACTAAATGTATATTTTAACAGCAACAAAACAATAATAGTAATTAATATTTAATATTATTATATAATATTTACAATTCAGGGAGTTAATTCATTATTATTATTTTATTATAATTCAGTTATTAGTGTTAATAACAATTATTATTGATTTAACACTAGTGATAAAAATAAGATATTAATATAACAATATTAAGATATAAGATATTAATATAATAAAGATAGTACTGTATTTTTTTTATTTCATAATTCAAATAACAATTTTATTTTAAGTTACAATACTAAGATTTATGTTTTGAATTCTAAACTTTCAAATGTTCAAACCCTCGAGCTTTTAACTTGTAAAATCCTTGAGCTTTTATTTTGGCAGAATACTAATGAAAATTCCATAAAAATGTTGGAAATGAGGCAAAATTGTTCTAGTGCATGCTCTGTTCACGAATGAGCTTTGATTGGTCTCTTCATATGTCAGTCAGGCAGTCGTTTCTAAGTGGGCGGTACTTGAGTTGAATCAACTGCAAATGCACTACAAATAGCGACTAGAGACTTTAGTAATATGATAATTGTTTGTTGATCATAAAAGGCTTCTGATCAGTACAGTATCTTGACCTCCTCATATGGCTACCAGACTTTTATCCATGACATGAACTCTGTCATTTGCCTTCTTTTTGACCTTTGTCCACTATTTTAAACCGAAAGGCGTCTCTCATTTCTCTAGCAGCTTGGCAGAGCCCTGCGTCTGACCACAAGACCATAAGGAAACCGCCACTCACCAATACAAGCACAAAGGCAGGGGTCGTGACTGGTCACCCGTCCAGACGGACCTGACGTCCAGCCCGTACGCTCACACATCCCTGCACAGCTGGGCCCATTTCCCTGGAAGCTTGACCTTTGACCCCTGACCTTGAACTTGAGCCTGGCCTCATTTTCCGAGCGCGGCCTGACCGCCGCGTGACACCGCAGATGACCCTCTCTGGGTTTCGGAAAGGGTGTAGTGGTAATGGCATTGATTAGCAGGGTCTGGTGCCAATATATTTCTCTCTGAAGCCGTTTTGATAGATGAGGCCTCATCTAAATAGATGAGCGTCTGGCTGAAGAGGCAGGTGCGACGTGAAGTTAATGTTTCTAAAGTGATGTGGACTTGGTGGAAGGATGCTACCGTTTGACCTCGGGGTCTCAGACGTCGCCCCTCCTCTCTCATTTTCCCTGTTTCCCTCATGAAGTACACGTCTTTTGCAAACACCATAACCACCAGCAGCTGCTAATTAAAACATAGCTGTTGTCATTTAAACATTTGATGACTTTGACCCTCATCTTCTGTTTGAAGTTTTTGTCAAGAGTCGTAGGCCTCTTTTTAGTTGAAGTATCAGGTTTACTTCATCATTTTTCCAAATATTTCATAATTGCATGCTTCAAAGAATATCTCATCATTTTGATCAGTTTTTTTTTTTTTTTTGCAGTTTTTTACTGAGCTCAAATTAATATTCTGGATAACAGGCACATTTTTGAAAAGTGCATGTGGTAAAACAGGTTTTAAGCTTCAATAAAATCTGTCTAGTGGGCTGTGATTAGGCTTGAAATTAATAGTAAAAAAAAAAAAAGGAAATTAAAAGCCTGATTTTAGTGTTTTACACATTTTTTACAATGTATTCTACTTTATTTTATTAAATGCAGCCATTATGATTTTTTATGAAATTGAGAATATTTTATTTTATTTGATCAAAAATATCATTCTGACAGAGATCACTGATATAGGTGTCTTTTTTAGAAATTTCATTTTGCATGTTAAGATTTGCTGGACTGGCTGACATGTCTTTATAGGATGAGTTTTTAGAGATGGGGTGTGTGGTCACATTTTTTAAAGTAACAGGATTTGGCAAATTTGTTTAAATTATTAAAGTGACTCAGATTTGTCAGAGTAGATTTGCCAACAGTTCTTCTTTATAAGTATTAGTGGATATACCAACAGCATTCAGTCAGTGTTTATGAGGATCTCTACAGGGACGACAGGGGAAAATAAATCCAACCGTCCATTCAGGCGTCGCGCTAAACGACAGGCTATAATGGAAAATGAAGTGTTCAGAGAGTGCTTATGATACGAGGCCCTACAGAACACCACAGAAGCGTCACACTCTGTGCATTAATATTTCAGAGATCATGCACACAAGCAGACAACACATTCTCACACACTGATGTTGGTGGATATTAAAGAATATTTTCACTGATTTTTTTTTTTTTTTTTTGTGGTGGTGGATGTTTTTATTTTATAATGTTTCCTGAGATGCTCTTATAATAATATTAATAGGATTTTTACATAAAAAATGTCGTAATTTTGAAATTTAAAAAAGTCCTCTGATCTAAAACTCCATTTATATAATAGATGGATTGATGGAAGGTTAGTTTAACCTTTTTTAAAGCTGTAGTTCCATTTCAACTAAGAAATAAGCATTGCAGTCATTAAATATTAACTATGTCTAAGCCTCACTTTTGTATCTTTTTCTTCTTTCCTTAGGAGATGCCTATGAAAAGGAAACAGGAAAGCAGAGGCCTTCAGTTTTGGACAGAGCAACACACTCTGCTATGTAGACCGTGAGTGCAATATTGAGATATTCAACTGGAGAACACGTGTTATATCATAGTTGTTACTATACTGTGTTTTACCGTGACTGGAATGCTGTATAGAATGCATTTTTTTCCAGCGGTTTTGGTTCAAGAAGTATTTTCCCATTCATTTTTCTCATAAGGATTTTGAAAAAAATCTTTCTTAAACCGCTAAAGTCCATACCAAACCAACCAGCAACCAGGTGAATCGCAACATTACAAACTATTTTATTTGAAGCAAAAAAGTATTTGAAATTCAGACAAAAAGACCATGCAAGATTGTGAAATGTATGGATTTAGTGAGGGAAAGAACTACAATCCCATGAGGCATTGCTAATTACATAAATTAAAAACAATGAATATTAAATGATTAATATAAGTTATAGATATTTAGTTAGTCTATGTACACACACATGCACAAGGTTTTTTGACAGCATAGCGAGGCAGACTAGATTACATCATTTGCAAGGCAGTAGGTGGAATTTTTGCACAGCATCTTGGGTAATGTAGTTTTTTTAATCTTCGATTCAGCTGTTAAACAATTATTTTAACAATATGTTAAAATAATGTGAATGGTTGGCTTTAAACAAAAGTGAATTCCATCGATTAACAGGTTTAATTAACATTAAAAAAAAATTGAATAGGATTTTTACTTCTGGAACCTGACTGTTGCACTCTTGATCAATCAACATCCAGGAAAAGAACTGGATTAGTTTAGTTCATATTTATTTATAAAGCACTATTAAAGCAACAGGCCTTTGAGGAGTTTGCTGTAGGATAATAAAAAGATGATGATATAGGACCTGAATAAATAATAAATAAAAAACAAAATTAAAGAAAACCACAGGCTAAATAAACAAACAAGGACATGCAGCAATTAATCAAAGTTCTGTTGAACTAAACGCCAGAGAAAGGAGATGGGCTTTTAACAGATATTTGAAAATGTTTGAAAAGTTGTGGCCAGTCTTATATGAACATAAACTGTCAGTTTTATAATTCTAGGGCCTGTTTACACCTCACTTCATGCGTTTTCTATAATCGAATCGGAGCTATCATCTTCATCTTCAAATCATCTTGAAGATCAGATTTATATCTGTTTTGTGTAAATGGAACCGTTTTAACAAATTCGATATCTATCCGATCAGAGAAAACACATGAAGATGTAAACATTCCCCTAAATACTGATGGTCAAAAAAAGAAATGAACTTCCTACAACAACAATGACTTATCATAAAGAGAGCGTAACATGAGAAGAGCAGCAAAACAAAGTTTCTGAGTTGGCAACAACAGCACAAGCCCAGACAGAGTTGGAGTGTCTCACTTTGGCAGGTTGCTAGTATGGATTAAAAAGTGTTGTGATATATGTGTGAAATCATTTCACAATTATTCCTTCATTGTTTCAGGATTTTCCTCATTGTGCTCCAGTCATCTCTGTTTTGATTTCTGATATACCCGGTGTGAGCGGCACCCTCATCAGTACTCTACCAGAGCCGCAGCTGGTTCGTATCGATGGTGTAATCGTCTCCAGAAGCTGTTTTACTCGAGATTTAACAGCTCTAACGTATTTTTCACATCACTGACATGTATGCCCTCTCCAACAGAAAAAAAGCCAGTGCTTTTGATCAAATTCACACCACATGCATCTCCTAGAAGATGAGTTTGAGACTGTGTGGAAGTGTGTTTTATCCCTGTTTTGATCAGGCTTTCTCTTCTCTCGTGTGCCAGAGGTTCTTGTGTATGTGCCCTGAGTTTGTTCCAGAGTCTTGCGGTGAGGCTGCACCAGAAAAATGGGTCTTTCTGGATCTTCTGTCAGTGACAGAAGAAGGATGAGCAACAGGCTTGGAGGACATTTATCTCTGACGCTGAGCAGAATCGCCACATGGACACGTTTAGTGGCTATGGACAATAGCTAAGCCGCAAATTTCTCTCTCTGTGTCTGTCTAAACACAAACTGATCCATATGGAAAGATTTCTGCTGAAGTCTCTACCAGCACGCTGGTGTCATACTGCAAACCTCCCCCGTTTGTGAAAAAGAAAAGGCAATCAATGCCTCATATCAACTATCTCGTTGCTGAGACGGGCTAAATGAACCGTTGGCAGTTAGAGGATGGCGCTTGCAATCAAGACCCGAACCGGTGTCTTACAAAGCAAAACCAGTGGAAAAGACTGTGCAATCAACAGAAATAAACCTAAAGCCCTGTGACTGTCCGTATCAGTGGAAACGCTGGAGAACAATAGCTGTAATGAAGCCAGAGAGCTCAGGTCCAGCCGAATGCTGCTGAACATTAGACGAGGTCTTCAGAAATAAATCCGAGTCTTAAAGGATCAGTGATCATGGTGATGAGATTTGATTTCTCTTTGGCTTCTTGGGGTTGGAAATCTCATGATTTACTCAGTTTGATGCAGAGCTGTAGAAAGTACAATCTCTTCTCTTCTCTTCTCTTCTCTTCTCTTCTCTTCTCTTCTCTTCTCTTCTCTTCTCTTCTCTTCTCTTCTCTTCTCTTCTCTTCTCTTCTCTTCTCTTCTCTTCTCTTCTCTTCTCTTCTCTTCTCTTCTCTTCTCTTCTCTTCTCTTTTAAAAGGAAAGGTTCTTTATTGGCATCTGTGGTTCCACGAAGAACCTTTAATATTCATGGAACCTTATTTATATTCATTTATAGTGGAAAAAAGGTTCTTTAGACGATTCAGATGTTCCTTACACTCAGAAAAATGGTTCTTTTGAGAACTGGTCACTGAAAAGTTCTGTAAGTTATTTTTAAATGTTAAATAAAAAACTTAAACTAAAAAAAAATATATATTATATAAAATTCAAAATTTTATTAAAAATGAATTTAAATGTGAAATGTTGCCTTGGCAACATAATAATAAATAATTAAATTAACTCTATAGAAAAACTATTTTTTTAAATTAGTTTTATAAAAAATAAAAAAATAAATAAAATAAACGTATATATAACAATTACTAAAATTTAAACTATAATGAAAATTGAAAATATAAAAATAAAAGTTAATTCAAAATAATTAAATACATTAATAAACACTATAATATTATATAAATAATGCTGAAATAACACTGCTAATTAATTAAATATTCTGAAATATATAATGAAAATACAAATCTCTACAAATGCCAATTTGAAGCACTTCTTATTTCTTCTTATTTCATTTATTTTTTCTTTTCTTTTATATCTCATCACATCTCTTCTTGTTCCTTTCTTCTTCCTCTTCTCACTTTGTTTTTTTTATCTCTTATCATCTCATCTCAGCTCTTCTCATCTTTTCTCAGTTCTCTGATCTCATCCATTCTTGTCTTTTCTTTTCCCTCTTCTGTTTTCATTTATTGTCTCTTATCTTCTCTAGATTCTTCTCGTTTCATTTAATGTCATCTCATTTTGTATGTTCTCAATTTGAAGATACTGTACAACAAAAGTGGAGTTTAAAAGCTTTAGGAGAATTGTTGGTCTTAGAAGAACAATAAAACTTGAAATGCAGGTCAGCATAATTAATGTGCTGTTAATGATAACAGTGTTCTTTTAAAAGGCCGGGTTTATTCGGAACAGGTTTCACAGCTCCTTCACTTGAGGAGGAAAATGAGATCAACTTTCATCATTTTTCTGATCATGAACTTTTTAAGTGCATTTTATCAGATAATGGACTACAAAAATGAAAATAATTTTGTAAAATGATCTGCAAATAGCTGCTCTGACCCGTTTTGTAAGTGTCTTCAGAATTTTAATGCTATCAGATATAACTCATAATTGTAATGCTATCAGACATAACTGGAGTTATTCGCATCACCTTCATCACCAGCGCTGAGAAAGAGACACATACAGTAGCGCCGGATCTTCATCTGCCATCAGGAGCATTGATTTATTAATGTTAGCGAGGCCTGCTACGCTAATAGGGTTTAGATCCAGGAAGTGAGTTAATGTAGCTGACAGCGATACAGGAATTTAATCTCTCGAGTGCAGAGAATTATGACTGCTCCCTATCAGAGCCGTCAGCGAGGGGGAGAGGAAATCAATCGGCGCTGAACGCAGTTTAACAGAGATACAGGCCTGATCACCACCATCAGACTCCTGCACGTCAGCTTGCCAACTTCACTTTATGTCACTCACCTTTGTGAAGTAAATATGCATTAAATCATTTACATTAAGTGAGGAAAAAAATAGCTAGATTTGTTTTCTGCTAAAAATGAGGCTATTTCAAACTGTCAGGTGTACCTGCAGCCACTATATTAATGTTATATGATTTCTTGCATTCATGCAGTGGCCTGTCTCTGATTACATTGAAATGTTAATATTTCAACTTATTTGAAACTATCTAATTGTATGTAATCATTTTATTAGTTTACAAATTAGTTTACACTTTATACATTTAATTAATTAAATATATATATATATATATTTTTTTTTTTACAATATTTAACAGTACAATTATTGTTTCACAAACCATACCTTTTCATGGTAAAGAAACCTAGTTACAATTAATATTAATTAAAAATAATTACAATTACTACAATTAATTTTAATATTAAATATATATATATATATATATATATATATATATATATATATATATATATATATATATATATATATATATATATATATATATATATTTTTTTTTTTTTTTTTTTTTTTTTTTCAATTATATTTTAATTTCAACTATAATTTTGTTTATAACATTTTTAGAGAAAATTGTTACTGTGCAATATAAGAATTTATATTATTTATTAAAAACTGCATTTGACAACATTTTACTGTAAAATTCTAAGTACTGTTTTGCTAAAAATACCTTTAACCTGTCTTTATTTTAGCATTTGACATTAGTTTTATGTTCAAATTAATTAAACCTTAATCAACAAATTGATATTTCAACTTGAACTAATTTCCCTCTAAATATTACATAAATACAATATTTTGGTAACACTTTATTTCGATAGTCCACTTTAGACATTCTATTAACAGTAAGTAACTTTGCAACTACATGTCAACTAGCAGTCATTAGAGTATTAGTAGACTGTCTGCTTAATTTCTTCTTCTTCTAAAAAACAAAGTCATTTTCAGACTATATTCCTGGCTGTGTAACCTGAAATGACCACTGAGCCAACAAAAAGCATTTGTCCAAGGAAAAATCTTGTATGTCCACAAGTAATCATCAGTAATTGAAATTTGCGTGGAGCGAGCCAGCCTGTGCTGATCGTACAGAAACAAAGCTAAAAGTAGCACACGGCTGGTGGTTTGTCTGCATGTCTACACTGACTCAGCTGTAATTGGCTGTTGGTTTAGTAGGTGAGGTGGTGTTGAAACACTGGTGCCGGTGGGGAGATCTGTTCTAATGGTGTCCAGCGGCTGGCCCAAAACCACACAACACACTCAGCATTCACTCCACACGCGGTGCCGCCCAGACAGGCGAGGTGTGTGGGCCTGGGTGCACAGGAGAACCACACTCACCCTCTGTGTCTGTGTCTCACTCCTTTCATTTTCTTCTTCTAGGAAATCACAGGAATGAGAGATCATTGTAAGAGGAAGAACACATGCAGAGGGACCATGAAGCTTCACATCCAGAGGCACTTGTGGTTTGCAAGAAAAGTATAAAACAGAGTTTCTCTTGTCTTTCTGGTGATTTGTACATGCAAAGAACTATGTGTCTCTTTCATTGTTGAGTTAGATGTTTTCTTCTAGAAGTCTTCTATAGTTTTTCCAGACGGTTTTATAGTCTGATAAATCCTTATTTTACAAAATATTCCTCTAAAAAAACAAGTGATGTACACTCTAAATTTTTTAAAATGTGTGTTTGTGTGTAGATAGATAGATAGATAGATAGATAGATAGATAGATAGATAGATAGATATATTAGTGGTATGGTAAATATGATATGGTATATAAATACATTCTATACTATACTATACTATACTATACTATACAATACTCTCTCTCTCTCTCTCTCTCTCTCTCTCTCTCTCTCTCTCTCTCTCTCTCTCTCTCTCTCTCTCTATATATATATATATATATATGAAGCATAATTTTCCAGAAACATATATTTCACTGTAAGACTGCACTATATTCGTAGTATAATTTGACAATAAAATATTGTAATATAGTTTTTAAAATAAATAATATATACAGTATATATATATATATATATATATATATATATCATATATTTACAATAAAAAATGGTTTTGTATATGCAATATTTACATATAATTATAGTTCGTTGAAATATAAATTTTTAGTGAATATTTAATTTATTTAAAATAATTAATAAATAAGTAATTTTAAATAATAAATACAGTAAAATAAAAATGTACTATAACAAATATAAACTTTATATGTGTGTGTCTGTGTGTTATTTTGCTATAACTATGCATGCTTATATGTATTGCATTTCACTATATGATTTTAAATGCAAAAAAACATTTGATCACTTGATCAAAACTTAATTTAACATTTAAAAAAGCTTAAATTAAATGGATGCTTCAAGAAAAAAATGTATATGTAGAATACTGTACTGGATTTTTTTTTAATGCACTTCATCCTAATGAGAGTCCACAAGCCAGACTATTAGTGTTAACCCAGCCTGACCCCGTCCTTATTTTAATGGATTGAGAAAGAGCTGCATTGCATTAGATGAGTCTCTCTCTTTCTTTTTTTTTTTTTTAGAAATGAGAAGGACCGCACTGCCCACACTCCAAGTCCTCTTGCCCCGAAAACCGCATCTGACCACCAGGACCTCAGGGAAACCACGGCCTGATGGAGGAATAAAAGGAGCGAGAGAGACAGAGAGAGGTGGAGAGGCTTTGGCCCCACAGCAGCTGATGGTGGTATTAAGATATTAATTGCTTTTTGACATTATTTGGTTGCGGGCGGGATGGTGAGCCCTTGTTTTACACTGAAGGCCACACAGACTAAAACACACTTCATTCTGCCTCTGCCTGAAAACAGCATTGATTCTAATATGTGAAATGCTACAAAGGACTGTAATGAAATAAATATGTTAGACTGAATTTCCAATATTGCATGCAAAAACAAAACAAATGTTCAATAAATCATTGTACTTGAAGAAAATTGTAGTTACTACCGTAATCTATTAAAATGACATATTTTAGGTAATATATTCTGACTACTATAGATTACTTTTGACCATATTCATATCAGAAAATATATTCTATATAGAAAACATGTAAAAGTGTTAAGGACATGAAAGACCTGTGAAGAATCTGCAGGGAGTTTTAGAGTTGATGAAAGTCTAATAATTAACTAAAAATGTAAAAAAATAAATAAATAATCAAAATAAAACACTTGAACAAAAAAAATGTTTGATTTGTTTACCTGCATGTCATATAATCATTAGTTTAATTTCAAATGATTTACTGGCACTATTTGAATAATATGTAATAAATATTTAACTGTAGTTTGATTATGAATATTTTAAAATGTAATATAATTTTCAGTGTTATTTTAGTGTTTTTAATATTTTGAATCAGTTTTTTTTTCTTCTTTTTTTTTGGTCTATGTTCTGTTTTCATTTTAATTTTAATTAAAGTTTAAAAAAAATTTTCCCGAATGTTTTTTTTTTTTTTTTTTTTTTTTTTAAATATTTCTATGTAGTTTTTACTAATTTTATTTCAGTTTAAGACTTGTTTTTTTTAGTACTTCAGGTTAAAATACATTAATATGAGAAATGTTGCCTTGGCAACTAGCTATTTTTTAATATATCTTTTATTTCAGTTAATATGTTTTTTAACAAAGTTTTTTTTTTGTTTTTACTGGTTTTGGTTTTAGTTTTAGTAAACTATAATAGCACTGCTATTTACAAGTACTTGATTTTTGTTATCTGATTACGTAATCCAGATTACATGCAATCAGTTACTACCCAGCACTGGCTAACACTAACCTTGCAAAGACACAAACATTGTGTAACCTGTGTGAGTTTGTAGACCGCAGGCCCATAAACACCAGTGTTCCTGGTCAGGATCAGAGCGATGGAGAAAGTGAATCACCAGGCGTTCGCTCTGAAGGACATACCCTATACTTAAACTACTGCCGTCATCATGCATTCAGCCTGTCTGTTTAAGTACAGGCAAGCTCATATTACATATATTAGGTGACTCTAATGCATTTTTTAAAGAAATAGCTGCAATTCAGAAATCTCTGAATGTATGTTATTGTGTTCTGTAAGGTCCCTATTGTCCTTCTGGTGGCTTTTCATTCATATGAATCTCTTCAGTCAATCTTTTGAAAGTCAGTCACAAGCTTTATAAAGTATGTAATATTTCCTACCTGGTCTCATGGCATAAAGATACCTGGGTGCACTTTTTAGTGAGATGCGAAATACATACCAATAAGTACATATCACTGCAGTTTCCAAAAGAAATTAACACTAGAGGCAGTAAAACTCAGACGCCTTTTATTCCTTTTCACACAAATTTACAGTTTCGATTAATAAAGCGTAATTTTCGCACAATTATTTGAGGAATATCATGTTAAGACTTCAAAATAATATTAATATGCTGTGAGATTTGAAAACTGATGCTTTTGAACGTTAGGATCACACACATCCAGCTGATCAGCTCCGGTTCGAATCCCGGTTCGAATCCCCAAATCTGGATCTGTTTTCAAATCTGCATCTAAGGAAGTTCAAATGGCACGGTTGCATCAACAAATGCGTTTTTATATCAGATTTGCATTTGTTAACACTATCGGGTAGGTTTAGGGCCGGATTTGGTGTAGGCCATATTTCCAACACGATAGAGCATTAATTTTTTACGGACAGTCCCCGGATATTTGAATTCTGATCCGCCGCAATACGTACCTGAAGCAATGTAATAAAAACACAGCAATACGTACCTATATCAACGTAATAAAAACGTGCCAGGATTTACGCATTGAACCCGTGTTTTAGCGCCACTCAGTGGACATTTCTCTTTGAAACTGCGACGAAACGTGCAGCAAGGTACGTAAAAAAGGTCTCGCTAAAAAGTGCACCAAGGTACATTTATGCCATGAGACCAGGTTGAATATTTCACACATTAAACAATGAATGAATTTAGCTTTATTTTGTATTTTGTTTTAAACTTCTGTTCCACTTATTATTTTGTGAAATACAGGCTTATTGTTGCCTGCCAAACATCCTAATCTTTATGTATTAAACTTTAGTGTGTAAGTCATCCTGCAGTGTTTTGGTTACAGACATGAATGATTCATTAAATCATGAGGATTTTTCTGTGCATCAGACTTTCGGGTACTTGCTTGGCAAATGATGAAAGACATAAAATCCCATATATTTACATTAAAGAAAAGGTATATAAACTTTGCGTGAAAAAACAATGAATGCACAGAACATGCTTGAAAGTGCAAATAGCAAACATGCTATTCAGTACAAGCTTGAAAGTGGATAGCAATGTTAAAACTGCACAGAACATGCTAAAAACAGGATAGCAACATGTTAATACTGCAGAACATGCTAGAAACTGGATAGCAACACCTTAAAACTGTGCAGAACATGCTAGAAACTGCAACACACTAAAACTGCACAGAACACACTTGAAATTGGATAGTAACATGCTAAAACTGCACAGAACATGCTAGAAGCTGGATAGCAACACACTAACTGCTCAGGACACACAAAGTGTGCAGTACACACTAGAAACTAGAAACACACTAAAACTGCACAGAATATGCTAGAAACTGGATAGCAACATGCTAAAACTGCACAAAACAAGCTAGAAACTGGATAGCAGCAACACATTAAAACTGCTCAGGACACACTAAAAATGGGCAGTACATGCTATCTGGATAGCAACACGTTAAAACTATGCAGAACACACTAGAAACCGGATAGCAACATGCTAAAACTGCACAGAACACGCTAGTAACTGGATATCAACTCGTTAAAATTGCTTAGAACACGTTAGAAATTGAATAGCAATGTCCTGACAACCACACAAAACACCCTAACATCATTATGATATCTTTATCACAAGTGAATAGTGCTAAAAACTTAGTGAATGTGTGTGTGTGTGTGTGTGTGTGTGTGTGTGTGTGTGTGTGTGTGTGTTTGTAAGGTCCTGAGATGTTCTAATTAACAGTTTGATGGATTGTGCTCTATCTAGGTGCTGGATGATATATAGTCCCACACCTCTGAGGGTAAACTCAAGTAGGAAAAGTGTTTCCACTACTGTCAAAGAAAAACAGCTTTCCTCAATAGACCTGCACTGGAAAACACAAACCCGTGCCAGAAGAACAATTATATCCAGAAGGTATCAGAATTTATATCAGTGTGATTTTAAGATAAAGAGAGAGATAGATGCCTGAGAGAACTGCAAAGCATAAATATTTAGAAAACAAAAAGGTTCCATGGGAACTAGAGACCTGGTGAAGTTCCTTTGGAATTAATAATATGCATGCACCAAAATGACATGCAGTATTTGCAAGACAAGTGTACAATTAACTGTTTTGTAGAAGTTTTGTTTTTAGTATTATTTATATTTACATTATTTACATTTTAGTAATTTAATTTTATATGCTATAGTATTTTTTTGTTTTTAATATTATTAGATACTTTCTAAATACATATTAAATTAAATATTAAATACATTTTAATTAACTGTGTATAAGTTGCAGTATGTTGTAATGCATGGATAATCGTGCTGCTTTTTGCTGCTGGAACAAACATTTTTGTATAGTCAATAGCAGCTTAACATTGACATTCTCAGTGTGCGTCTCTGCCGAAGAACTCTGGACTGCAGCTCATTAAAAATAGAAAGAGCATTTAGAGAGAGTTAAAGTCCTAATGTAAAATCTTTACCAGTGACTTAAGTACAGCGCTGAGATCTGTTTCTGCTGAGAGTGCTGAATAATAAACTCAACATCTACAGCGCGCTGAGTTACAGCAGCCATGTCTGCGTGGGGCTTTTATTTAATCGCTTTGTTTTTGTCTCATTAAAAGTCCATCAGTGTCAAGAAGAAAACAATAATTATGTTGTCTTGACAAAGATACCGTTAATGTACAAACTCGGCACGATCCTTCAGCCTGTTTTCCATTAGTATGCTTTATTTTTTCCAACTTATTGGAATTGCAGTTTTCACATTGTACTGCTAATGAAAGGATTCATTTACATTTACATTTACATTTATGCATTTAGCAGACGCTTTTATCCAAAGCGACTTACATTGCATTCAAGTTACAGTGTTTACATTTTATCAGCTCTTCATCAGGATCAGGTATCAGGATTCATTATTATTATTTCAAATAAAAGCTGTTCTTGAACTTTCTATTAAGCAGCACAACTATTTTCAACACTGATAATAATACGAAATATTTCTTGAGCAGCAAATCAGCCTATTAGAATGATTTCTGAAGGATCATGTGACACTGGAGACTGGAGTAATGATGCTGAAAATTCAGCTTTGCATCGCAGGAATAAATTACATTTTAAAATATATTGAAACAGAAAACAGTTATTTTAAATTTTAATAATTGTTCACAATATTATTGTTTTTTTACTGTATTTTTGATCAAATAAATGCATGCTTGGCAAACATAAGTAACTTTTTTCAAAAATATAAAAAAATGTTATCAAACCAAGACAAGTCATTTTGTCTCAACAAATCTATTACTGATCCATTTCTAGTTCTACTTAGTGTTTGGCTAATTCTGTGTTTACTTGCATACAATTTAAAGGCCATCATTTTTGCAGTCTTTGACTGAATAACTCATTCCCTCCCTCCCTCCCTCCCTCTCTATGACTCTGTCTCCAGCAACTTTTCAGTATAACACAGAGCGTGAATGTGAAAAGCGTCGCCGATAGGCAGCCACACAATACCACTAACGCGTTAAAATGACTTCCAGATGTCTCTGACTCCTGATCAAGAGGAGGAAGAGTAGGGGGGGAAACCAGAAGAGTACAGGAAACCAAAGCAAAATAAATGATTTGCAAATGTAGCGTGGGGTGGGGGAGACTGACGGACGGCTAGAGCCGGCGGTCTGGTGCTGGTTAGATGTGGTGCTGGCTCCGGGTGGGCTGCTGTGGGTGACAGTGATGGAGGAGGTGAGAGAGAACGCCCGGTGCGATCGGTCAGACACCTGTGCCAGCGCTCGTAACGGCTCTCAGAACCCACTCACAGATCGGACATCCCATGAGGGCCGCAAACTACAAGAATAGACTGAGGTACACACGATGAACCTTCGTTTCAGCTCGCACTCTTAAAAATACTGGTTCTAAAATGGTTTTCATGGCAGTGACAGAAGAAGAGTTTGGCAAAAAAAACTTTTTTCTTACACTTCTTAAAATAAAGGGTGTTTTTCACAGTGATGCCATAGAAGAACCATTTTTGGTTCCCCAAAGAATCTTTCATGAACAGTTCTTAAAAGAATTTTTTTTTTCTTAAAGGGAAGAACATTTCAAAAACCTAAAGAACCTTTTTGCATTATAAAGAACATTTTGTGCTACTGAAAGTTTCAAATGTAAGATTTTTCATGGAACCCTCAATGTCCCAAATGTTTTTTTTTTTTTGCAATGATGCCATAGAAGAACCATTTGAATTCTCCAGAGAACAAAGAATCCAACATAGGATTTTCACTTCTGATCCCATAGAAAAAACATTTTTGGTTCCTCAAAGAACCTTTCAGTGAACAGTTCTTAAAAGAACCATTTAGAACAACATCTTAGTAATCTGAAGATTTATGCTATTGCTTGTATAAAACGGCTATTCCATATACATAGTAAGGTTTCACAAAATAAAACAGAGCAAATAAAGTGTAATGATATTAATAAAAACAGTATTCTTCCGCCAAACAATGTAGTTCCTCAGAAACGGTTGTGGTTCCAACAAAGTGGTTGCCAAGCAACACACAGACGTAAACAAAGGTGTATGTTTGTAGAGTAATTTACAACAGCTTCGAACTTGGCTCAACAAATCAGAATCAAGAACCGGAACTATCCGTTTTTATAAGGTTCTTCATGGAACCAACGGTGTCAATAAAAAGCATTTTTAAGAAGTGTACAAATGATCATTAGTGCATTTATGGAGCAATCTAAAAGTGTTAAAACACTTCAATTAGACATGGCCTCTAAAATCAGATGGAATTATGAAGCGGGGGCATCCTCTTTTCCTTTTTACAGCTTTTGGGTCTGACTGTCTAATGCTTCCAAATCATTCAGTCTGTCCTACATGAGTTCATATTTTGGTTCTGGGAAAAAAAACGTTAACTGCAGGCAGTGTGAATAGGCATGGTTACACTCTGCTCTGACTGAGTGTTTTGCATTTTGATGGTGAATTTTGAGCACAACTTACAGTCTAATATTTTATCAGCATTTCTTGCAGTTGTATCTGAATGTATTATAAATATATTACATTGGGGGCCTTAATTTGGTGTTCTCATCATACAGAATCTCAGCTTTGATCAAATCTGAAATCTGCTACACTGGAAGTGTTTTTTTCTGTAATATTGCGTGGAGAATATTCTTCTCCAGATCTTCTTAGTACAGTTCCGCACTGTACTCTCTGTACTGTCAACAACACAAGCATTATATGATAGATGTTGACAGCAAATATTTTTCAGTGTTAGTGAGCGTTTTATAGGTGTGGAATCTAATCAAGTGTTAACCTTCAGCTCAATGACCTCTCAAGGGAAAGACAGAGAGAGAGAAGATGAGGGGAGGGCAGCATGAAAAATGTGCGGAGTGAAAAATAAAGGAGGAAAAGAGGAGACTAAACAATACACCACAAAGCTTTTGATATATATATATATATATATATTTGATGTAAATATAAAAAACTAAATTTAGACTTTTGAATTCTGCAGTGTTTTGTGTATTACCGTAATTGGTTTAAAATGTATAAAGTAATTAATGCTTTCATTCAGCAAGGATACATTAAATTCAAAAGTGACAGTAAAGACATTTATATTGTTACAAAAGATTCCCATTTTTCAAATAAATGCTATTCTCCTGAGATTTCTATTCATTAAGTAATGCTGGAAAAAAAATGTATCACTGTTTTCACAACAAATAACAATCAGCACAGCTGTTTTCAACATTGATGATAATAATAATAAAAAAAAGTGAGCAGAAAATCAGCATATTAGATTGATTTCTGAAGGATCATATGACACTGAAATCTGGAGAAATGATGCTGAAAATTCAGCTTTGCATCAAAGAAATAAATGATATTTTAAAATATAATACAGAAACAGAAAAGAGGATTGAACAAAACAGTAAGAACAAAACAATATTGCTGTTCTTACTGTATTTCTAATCATGTAATACATGTCAATAGCTTATTGAGCAATAACTAACTTCAGCTCTTTAATTACATCTTAATTTAATTTTCTTGCCATTTGTGTAAACAGTAAAATCAAGTGTGATCAGGGCAGATTTCCTCTTCATTTCCTTAAATTACAACAAAAGAGTTTAAAACAAAATAAACTAATGTGTTTTCATTACTAAGTTACTAATGTGACTTTCAGCGTTTGTTCTTTAAGTTTTGTTTCTATGTCTTTTTCTGTCTTCCGGCTTCACCGTTTTCTCTTTTTGTCTCTCTCTTCAGGCTCAGAAAGAGAGTCAATTATAGGGCTATAAAGGTCTCTTTAGCCTAGAGACGGGCCGTCCGTGTCGGGGGAAGCTGAAAGCTAACGTGATTACCGGGTAAGTTTATAAGCTGTAAGTGCTGAGATGAAGTGAATGCTCTCTCAGAGGAGACAAACAGAAAGATAAACTCTCTTATTCTCTTTCAGAGTGGAACAACTAGCAGCACACAGGAGACACACAGGAAAACTGTATACATGCCTCTGGAGGTTAGCATTGACGGATCTGTGTCCTGACTACATCCTTTCTTGGGTAATATAAAGCCTGGAGAGATCATGAAGTTTATTTAAAATCCTTTGAAAAAGTAATTAGCTAGGCTATCCATACCAAACTTCTCAAAAAATGTAACTAGATAAGCTATGCTATAGAAAACAGTATTCAAATTGACCAGAGGTTCCAAAAAAGAACCATAAAAGTAGTCCAGACAATTCATGCATTATATTTGATGATTTATGAAGCTATTTGTGTGAGAAACAGGACTAAATTTAAGGCAGTCATTCTTGTCTAAGCTTGTATTGAATCTGTTGTCACTGCAAACAAAGGGTTTTCTTACTAGGTATATTGTTTTTCATTGCAAGTCCAAAAATTCTTAAATCAGGATTCATTTACTTGACATGATGACAGTAATTTTTTAGTTTTGGGTGAACTATCCCTTTAGATCAAGATACATTTACTTGTGAACCAAAATGACTTAAGATATTAAAAATAAATGACTTAAAGGGATAGTTCACCCAAAAATGAAAATTTGATGTTTATCTGCTTACCCCCAGGGCATCCAAGATGTAGGTGACTTTGTTTCTTCAGTAGAACACAAACAAAGGTTTTTAACTCAAACCGTTGCAGTCTGTCAGTCATATAATGCCAGTCAATGGGCACAGAATCTTTGAGAGAAAAAAAAACATGCACAGACAAATCCAAATTAAACCTTGCGGCTCGTGACAATACATTGATGTCCTAAGACACGAAACGATCGGTTTGTGCGAGAAACTGAACAGTATTTATATCATTTTTTACCTCTGATAAACCTCAATGTCCGACTGTCACAACATCCGGCGCGTGTCACGTCAACCTGCTCCGGCACATAGATATATATATATATATATATATATATATATATATATATATATATATATATATATATACATAGATGCCTCATTAGCGACTGTTTTTATGGGCTGTGATACGTAAGAATCTATGTATATATCTATGTATACATATCTATGTTCTAGAGCTGTTGACGCGTCACGCGTTGTTGTGGATGAGCTCAGGAGAGTTGGACATTGTGGTGTATCAGAGGTAAAAAATGATAAAAAAAAACTGTTCAATTTCTCACACAAACCGATCGTTTGGTGTCTTAGAACATCAATGTATTGTCATGAGCCGCAAGGTTTAATTTGGATTTGTCTGTGCATGTTTTTTTTCTCTCAAAGATTCTGTGCCCATTGACTGGCATTATATGACTGACAGACTGCAACGGTTTGAGTTAAAAATCTTCGTTTGTGTTCTACTGAAGAAACAAAGTCACCTACATCTTGGATGCCCTGGGGGTAAGCAGATAAACATCAAATTTTTCATTTTTGGGTGAACTATACCTTTAACAAGTCTTGTATCTTGAAAAATGTATCAAAATTAAGTGAATTCATGCTTATCTGCCAGTGGGGTAAGAAATATGTTGTTTTCATTTTGAATTAAATGTATTTTTCTTACCACACTTTGTCACACAGGCATTTTTTCTTGTTTTGAGCATAAACTCATTTCACTTTGATGCATTTTTCAGAAAACATGACTTAACATCGTAATCTCATTTTATCTAGCAAATGTGTCTTGATTTAAAGGGATATTTCACCCAAAATTGAAAATTCTGTCATTTACCCTCAACCCTGCTGTTGAACACAAAAGAAGATGAAAAATTTTAGTAACAAGTGTGAGTAGCCATTGACTTCCATGGTATTATTTTTTCTTTAAAACATCTTCTTTTGTGTTCAACAGAAGAAAGACACTCTTAGAGGTTTGGAACAACTTGAAGGTTGAGTTTTCATTTTTGGGTGAACTATCCCTTTAAGAATTTTTAGATATTTGTACTGGAAAAAAGAGAAAATATAAATATTTTTCTTTTTTTTTTTCTTTTTTTTTTTTTACTTGCTTAAATGCAAAGTTAGGTTTGGTATTAAAACAATTTCATTAAATTGCTAATTGATATTTCCTTTAAGATATGCTACTGTAGCCTATGTATTCTCAGAAATAAAGGTACAAAAGCTGTCACTGGGGCGGTACCTTTTCAAAAGGTACATTTTTGTACCTATTAGGTTCAAATATGTACACTTTAAGTACTAATATGTACCTTTAAGGTACCAAAATGGACCCTTTAGGTACAAACATGTACCTTTTGAAAAGGTACCTCCCCAGTGACAGCTTTTGTACCTTTATTTCTGAGAGTGTGTAATGTGGTAAAGCAAGTATGTACAAGCAGTGCTTTCCTTCAATGACCCCTTCAGATTTTTCTCTAAATGTGTTTTATTCCACCCAGTGGTGAAATCACACATATCTGAGGAGAACCACTGACTAAAAATATCTCCTTTCCACAAATGGAACATCATTCACACACACTTCTGAACAGCCCATACTGTACACGTGTGAGTGAACACACACTCACACAGCTCCGCCCCAGGCTCAGTTTGCCCTCAGTTCTCCTGATCTCCGGCCAATGTCCTGCTAGCATTCTGGGTGGTCCCATTCCTGTGGTTCTGGCAACCCATCTGTCCACCGAGCCAAAATATTACAAACACACCCATTTACTTGTCTATATGACAGAGTGAGGTTAAATGACTAGATCATGAATGCTAGTGACCCTCCTATCCAGTGGTCCCATGTGCAGTACACTTACACATTGTGAATGGCCATTGTACAGCTTGAGAAGACTTCAAATAGAGCGCCCTAGTAGAACCGGTGACGTTTACGGTTGCTTTTTGGAGCCTAATAACAGTGAAAAGCATTGTCCACTTGCATTGTCCAAGTTGAGCTTCAGGTAGAGTTTGGGTAAATTCTTCCGAAACAAACCAAATAAATGGTTAGACTGAACCTGCAATCATCACAACCCATTCAGTGGCAAACATTTTGACACATTTCTGCCCAGGGTTGTATATGGTGTCCAGAATACTCGTCATGCATTTTTATATATTATACTGTATTACAGTAATCAATCACCACAAAAATGCGAAATACAGTAAATTACTGTAATGCATATTTATATAAAGTATTTATATATATTTTTATGTAATTCAGTAAAATTACAAAAAAATAAAACGGTATTTTTTAAAAAGGTTGATGTATACTGTATAATACAGTATTTTTTCTATTAAAAATACTTTTATATAGTATTACAGTAATCAAAATTACCATTGAAAATAATGGGAATTACAAAAAACTATAATGCAGTATTTTAAAAAGAGATGTTTTATGTAATTAAGTAAAAAATGTTTTAAGTATTTAAAAAATGTTTATACGGTAAAGTAGTTTTAATTTTTTCTATGTAATTTATTGTAATGAAAGAATCACCATTGAGAATAATGGGAATTGCAAAAAAATATATAATAGTGTTTAAAAATATTTAAATGTAATCCAGTTTTTAAATTTAATTTAATTTAATGTGATATAAAAATGTTTAATTAAAAATAATTAAATATATATATATTTTTTTTTTAAATATGCAATTTAATAGAATACTGTATTACAGTAATCAGAACCATTGAGAATAATGGGAGTTACAAAAAATGGTTTTAATAATTAGGTGTAATTGTGTTTACATATAGGGACTCACAGCCATTCACTGATAGTCTCTGCCTTGCTTTTTTGCCAATACAGATGATAACAAATTGACATTGCAATTATTTGAATGTGTGTCTGTTAATGTCATGTCAAGTTCAAATAAATCTGCGACTAGTTAAAACATAAAAACCAAAACAAATTGCTTTTCATGTCAGTCAGAGGGACTTTTCCTGAGTGGGCGGTTCTTGGTTAGAATAAGCTGCAAACTGGACTAGAATTTATGCTGATAGTCAAACATCTGACTATGTGAGAATAGGGCTCTGCTGGCCGTGTTTTGGTTCGTATGGAGACTCTACTTTTAGCTATTTGCAGTGACAAAATGACTACAACTTGTTCAGATGAGCTGACGATTTGTGCATGTTGTGAATGTAACCAACAATACAGCCAGTCTGTGACCTGAGAAGCTCTTATTTACGAGGCAAGTTGTAAATCAGTTAAAAAGAATAACAGTTCATTACATTAATTGAATTATCTTCAATAGAGATGCTGCATCTATTGTGTCTGCCATATTTTCTCAATGATGCGCCTCAAACTGGGAAACTCGGTTGGGTCCTGTGGATTCATCTTCCATAAGGTCTTGATATCCAGTACTGAAGCCTGAGTAGCACTCTTTTGCCGTCTCATTCCCTTTCTATCTCTCTATTTTATGAGTACAAATCCAGAATAGCATTTCGGCTTAACAAAGCTGCGCAAGACCAGCCAAGCAAGTTAATATATCAGATGGAAACGACAACTGCCTCACCATTGCATACATTTATCAGCTGATTTTCATAACTTTATAACAGCGTGATTTATATTTCTTTAACACCATCCATACTGTACCTATTATTCCTCTCTTAGGATGTGTTTCATGCAGGGGAAGTGATTTATGAGTCGGCTACTCTGCTCTGGACTGAGTTACGCGCAGCAGTTCACCCCACGAACCGCAAAATGCTGTTGCTTTATATCAACAGGTGTTGATGGATCACATAAAAGAGAGATAGAAACAGATTGAAAGGTGTGTGTATGAGCGCGAGCGAGAGAGAGAATGAGAAAGGCAAGCAGAGAGAGAGAGAGAGGGCTTCCATCTGCTCTGCATTAGCCACCGTTCTTCGCGGGTCGAGGTTTTGCTCTTTGTAAATGTATGTTTTTACAGGTTCGTGTCACAATAACTTGCAGAGTAGAAACAGCAGTTTCTCAAACGTGTGCAATTGCTCTCCACTCTGTAACCAAAGAGTGATGTTCGCTCCGTCCTCCAGGTCTCCCTTATGTAAGACTCGTACCCCCACGCCAGCTTCGGCTTCCGCTCTTAATGAGATCCAATTGGAGAAGGGCTGCTCTCGTGGCTTTTGATGGCTGTCACATGTGGAAGTGATTGCTGAATCTCGTGCTGCCGACAGTAAGCGTGAGGACCAGAAAGCCCCGGGTGTGTCTCAGCAGCTCCAGCGTAAGCCGTCCAAGAGAGAACAGTTTGTAACAGAGGCCTCACAGGGGCAGATTCGCTGAAGTACAAGGTATTTCAATGCAAAAAAACAGCATTATCTATTCAGTAAATATCCACAATGCAATTTGTCCTGGTACTATATGCACTGGTATTTAAAAGGGTAATCTGGTACCGTAATCGTGTTTCATGAAAATTGCATTTAGCACAGATTGTCATTACTGTGATGCAGAGAAGATAATGATAAATTATTTAAAATCAAGTATTTTAAATAATTGTAGTACTGCTTTAAACGTATGCTGATTTGAATAAAATAAAATTATTATAATGCAACATTTAAAAAAATATTTTTATGTAATTTATGGTATTGAGAATGAATTGGGGTTCCAGTTATTTTTATTTATTTATTTAAAAATGCAGACACAGTACTGTAGTGATTTGAGAGTTTGGGGGTAAGGCTTAATATATAATATAATTTTTGAATTATTTAAATAATATACATGCATGTATAATTACATTGGTAATTATATGCAAAGGAAATACAATTATTTTAAACTGTAATAATATTTCACAATTTTACTCAATCAATATACAGTATACACACACACACACACACACACACACACACACACACACACACACACACACACACACACACACACACACACACACACATATATATATATATAAAGATATATATGTGTGTGTGTGTGTGTGTTGCTTTTTGAAATATGTTTCATTCTAAACAAGGCTGGATTGATTTGATCAAAATACAGTAAAATTGTGAAATATTATTACAGTTTAAAATAACTGTTTTTATTTGGATATATTTTAAAATGTAATTTATTCCTGTTATGTAAAGCTGAATTTCCAGCATCATTACTCCAGTGTTCAGTGTCACATGATCCTTTAGAAATCATTCTAATATGCTGATTTGCTGCTCAAGAAACATTTATTATCAATATTGTAAACACTTGTGCTGTTTAATATTTTTGTGGAAATTGTGATTTTTTTTTTCAGCGCTCATTGATTAGAAAGTTATTAACATTACAAATGTTTTTACTGTCACTTTTGATCAATTTAACGAGGCCTTGCTGAATGCAAATACACATTGTATATTGTCCATTATCTGGAAGCTTTATTTTTTCTTTTCTTGATTCAGGCCTGTGCTTTATAGTGTCGTGTCTTTCTCACCCAAACTCTTTCTTTTCTCATTTCATCTTTTTTCCCAAAGAAAATGACGGGAAAGCCCCTGAGAAGCACGGACAGGCCCTCCTCATCATCTGTAAGCCATGTGCATGTGCATTAGAGTTGTGCGTAATAAGTCCTCAGAGGGATCTAATGGATTATGGGCCAAACACATGAAGACCTGTACAAAGAGCAGGGCCAGAAAGACCAGCATTGTGTAGTGTCATTAGCCTTGTCTAATGAGGGTTCTGGTGAATAAAGGAGAGTTGGGTGAGTAAATAATGTATTGGTGTTGTTTAGGGGGGATTTCTCCAAGTATATGAAAGCACAGGATCCATAAAGTATGTATTTAACGAGGACGCGTGACATCATTTCCCCCTGAGGAAGGAGAAAGGGCGTCATAAACTCATGTGACTGGTTCAAAAGATACAAAACTCACCAAATGTGAGACAGGTGGAAAATTAATCTGCAGCATTTAAAAAAATATTTTTATGTAATTTATGGTAATGAGAATGAATTGGGGTTACAGTTATTTTTATTTATTTATTTAAAAATGCAGACACAGTACTGTAGTGATTTGAGAGTTTGGGGGTAAGGCTTAATATATAATATACTTTTTGAATTATTTAAATAATATACATGCATGAATAAATACATTGTTAAATATACGCAAAGGAAATACAATTATTTTAAACTGTAATAATATTTCACAATTTTACTCAATCAATATACAAAAGGTAATTGTGACTTATTTCTCAGAATTGCGAGATGTAAACTCTTTACAGCTTGCAAAGTTTATATCTTGCAATTCTAACCCCCCCCCCCCCCCCCCCCCCCCTAGAATTCTGAGTTTAAATCTCAAAATTATTTATTTTTTCTAAATTCTGAGTTTATGTCTTAGAAGTCTTTCAGTAACAATAAAAAAGTAACTTCAACTTTTTATTTTACAATTCAGACTTTTTCTCGCAATTGCAAGTTTATACCTTACATTTCAGACCTTCTAAGAATTGAGTTAAAATCTTGCGAATCTTGACAATTTTTTTTTCTCAAAATTGTGAAAGTTTGTATCTCACAATTCTGAGTTTCTCGCAACTGAATTTTGCGAGAAAAAAGTAGGAATTGTAAGATATAAACTATATAAAGAGTTGTGAGAGAAATGATCACAGTTACCTTTCTGATTTTTTTCCATATAGCCACCAAGTTTCCATAATGCCATCCATGCACTGTAAAAAAAATGATTGTAAATAAAACAAGGTTTACAAGAAAATGCTATTTCAGTCTTTCAACTTTAAAATTTCATGTTTAATTCTATATATAACTTGCAGTTTCTTTGTGATTACTTGTGATATTTACTGGCATATTCTGAGTGAAAATAGCTTCAAAGTAAATAAACGGCAAGCCTTTATATTACAAGCCTTGGTCGTTATTTATTAAAAATCTTATTAAAAATATATATTTAAAGAATGACACAAATGACTTCGTACAGTCTTATGGAGGACGAGTTGCATCATTTCCATTACACTGAGCCGGGATGTGCGCGCTCGGTTAAATAGAACAGAGGCAGATTTTTATTGATATGCCTAATGAAAGAGTGCGGACGGATGGATGGATATATTTCATGCTTTGACGGACTGCCATTCCCGGAGACGAGGCTGAGGATCAGTGTCAGCTGGTGAATAATAGATGTTGTTTATGAGAGTATATATTCAATCTGACCCCAGAGGTTACCGACAGAACTGCAACACAACTCCCGCAGGAGGAGAGAGGGAGAAGGGGAGAGATAGAGAGGGAAAAGTGACAGATGATGTTCGTTCAGGGACGCGATGGGTCATTGAGTGAGGAGGGACTCCATGATGAGCCATTAGTGACACTTCTCAAATCGTCTAATACACACACACACACACACACACACACACACACACACACACACACACACACACACACACACACACACACACACACACACACACACACACACACACACACACACACACACACACACACACACACACACAGACACAGCTATTAGTGATGTCAAATGTCTCTGTAAACATGCACAAACACAAAGCACTCAGTCATATGTGCAACAACATCACATGTACTGGTATGACCTGTAAGTGGGTCCATGACAAGGACATCCGAGATAATGAAAATAAAATGCATGTGGCCAAAACACACACACACACAGACAGTTGTTATATTCATGTTTCATTCATTTAAAAAAAAAAAAAAATCTTTCATGATTTAATAACTCAGAAATGTAAAGTGGTGTAAAAAGTGTAAAAAAAAAAAAAAGTTTAATGTTATATCAATATTATTAAATATGTCTTTGAATGCATTTGCTTACATCTTAATCTTGATCTTAAGTTTTTTTACTAATATTATATGAATATGAAATATGATTTTTAAATTAAAATGTTTGAATTTTTCTTAAAGAATCATGAAATTTATATCATGTTTTGATTTGACAACCTGAACCTTAAAAAAACCTTGACACACAGTGATGAGGATGTATTAGGGTCCTCTGTGTGATGTCATTTCCTGTTGGTTTTCTTGTGAAATGACAAGCAGCATGGTTACATCACATTTACTTTGATTTGGCATACAAAGGTTGTTCAAATATTCAAATCTTAAAACTCCTTCTCCTTATTTATTTTTAAAAATGTTTTCTTCATTATGAGATCAGGAAGGTTGCACCATCTATGTCTATCTATCTATCTATCTATCTATCTATCTATCTATCTATCTATCTATCTATCTATCTATCTATCTATCTATCTATCTATCTATCTATCTATCTATCTATCTATCTATCTATCTATCTATCTATCTATCTATCTATCTATCTATCTATCTATCTATCTGTCTATCTGTCTGTCTGTCTGTCTGTCTTAATACTGGCTAACTGTACTTAATTACTTACTTAACTATACTATAACTATACATGCACCACACAGTGAGCTCAGAGGAATGGAGTCAGTTACTCCAGACGGTTCACATACTATCAGATCTGAAGCAACGGTTTGATTGGCGTCTGCCAGCAGGTGGAACCCTGTGTCCCTGTATCACCTTCCTCTGTGACAGCTGCATGTCTGTCTGTCTCCATGTATTGTCCTATTTAAGCTTCATCAAGCTTTAGGTCTACACCACACCATTTACCAGCAGTTATGTAACAGTGTAAGTATGTACGAATTGCAAATTGTGAAGCACAGAAATTCATACATGCATATGATGTGCAGAGTCAGACTAAAGATATTCTGAAAGCTGATGTATCTGTTAGCGTGTGAGCCTTCTTGACTATTTTTTTCCTGCCAAAATTAGACGTTTTCATAACTGGCAAAACCCCCTTCACAAGCACACATGATGTTTCTAAAAGAAGATATATTCCAAAAAGACTATGGAAATAGGGTTATTCTGCAGTCATTATAATTAGATACATGCAATATATAAAACCAGAGTCTAAGATGTGTTCTTATATAAAAACACTGGTGTAGTATTTACCTTGAACATTTTTCACTCAGAAATTGCAAAGAAGCAGCAAGTTAAAACACATGTAATTTAATATTGTATCATTATAATATTAACTTTCAAAAACATTTTTTACACTGTACTTCTCAGATTTTTCTCTTGAGAAATCTCACATGCATATCTCAAAAATCCCTCAAAATGACAAGTGACAGTTGAATTTTTCAGTTTTTATCATCTGTGTTATACTATCCACATTCATTTTCAGCTACTTTCTCCATTTGTGTCTGTTTTTATTAGGAGCACGTTTAGGAAAAACATCTAAGACAAAGTTGATGCTTCGCTGAATCATAACTGAGCGCTCCATTAAGTCTCTTGCGCTCTGGAAGAACGATCTCTGGGCTATATATCTTCCTCTGAGGATAGTTGGGTAAATGTATATGAGCTTTTTTGTGAGATAAAGTAACATGACCCAGGATTGATAGAGGATTTGTGAGGGTAAGCAAATTCATAACACTCTCAGATCTGTTCACGACAGTCATTTCCCTGCCTTTGGCCCTCTAGAGTCCCGCAATCAACTATGAACACACACTCATCATCATCATCTTCATCTTCATCACACAGACAACCTCTGGGTATCACAGCGGGCTGCTCTAGACAATATGGGGTTGTCTGTCTGTTTTGCGGCTCGTGTCCAGGAAGCAGAAGTGTGAGAAATTAACGAATCGTGGCTAAATGTTGCCTGTGGTTTCAGACTTTCAAATATGTCTGATAACTATGTGCGACTGATAATATTAACATGTTTAAAAATGACTCAGAATAAGGAACTGTCTGGCTTCTTAGGGGAAAACTTAGAGAATAAATAGAGATAGAATCAAGAGTGAAAGAGAAAATGAGAGAAGCCGTGAGAAACAATGTCTTGAGATAAGAATGCAGATGGACCAAAAATAAGTGTGTGTGTGTGTGTGTGTGTGTGTGTGTGTGTGTGTGTGTGTGTGTGTGTACACACATTAATGAGGGGTATGTGATCACAGTTTTGCCTTGTTTAATAATTCACTTGTCTTGGGACGGTCCTGTTCTGAGCACATGTCCATTAGAGATGTCACACACCTTGTGTGCGTCTCTGTCTCTCTGAGCGCTGCTGTAATAGACCAGAGGTCACAGGTTAGCATAGCAAACACATGACCTTTAACACTAATGTGCTCACACACTCTTGAAGCCATTTAGCACCAGTTAGAAATGGGCCCCAGCAGGCGCTCGCTCTCTCAGACACGCGCATATAGGCCTACATTTGTCTGTGAACAGAAATGTGTTTGTCTTTAATTGACAGGACAGTGGCAGGATAGAGAGAGAGAGCGTTGGGATTTGAACCTGCATGTTGTGAGCACTTCATACTAGGCCACAATGTTTTATGGCCATCCACAGTTTACACTCCTTGTTTGCTTAGTCCAAGATTGCAGACCTGAGGTAAATTTGACATTTGTTTTGATGGTTCAGTTAAATGTTTTGAATTTAGCTTAGAGAAATATTGGTTTGTATTCTACATATCAGAATGTGGGCATAATTAGACCTAATAAATTAAGATTTATTTATTTTATTTAATTTTAGTAATGTTTTGTGATAATTAATTAAATCATGACATATTTTTTATTTATTTGCATTAATTGGCAGTAATGAAATTCCTCTGTTGCACGACATTTTAATACATTGCAATTCAGTAGTGCTTTGCGATTATTGATAATTATTTATTTAATCAATTAGATTTTCCCCCCATTTATTTAGAAATATAGATTTATCTATTTTTTTTTATTTTTGCAGTAATTGATTGTTGTGATTATTGATATTTAATTAAAAATAAAAATATATATTTATTTATTTATTTATTTGGAATTTATTTATTTATAATGATTTTTTTATTTGCAATGTTTTGCAATTTTTTATATTTATTTATTTATTTATTTGCAATAATGTTTTGTGATTCTTAATATTTATTTAATTTTCTTTATTTTTTGCACTAATTAAATTCTTTTGTAAAACGGTTACATTTTTCTGATATGCAATTTTGCAGTATTTTGTGATTATTGATAAATGTTTGTTAGAAATACTTTTATATATTTAGTTATTATTATAATTTTTTGCATTTTTCTTTTGTGTGACTGCTACATTTTTATGAGTTGCAATTCAGTAATTTTATTGTAATTGATATTTAATAAATTAATTAGAGATATGTATTTGTTTATATGCTGTAATTAAACTTGTCTACTATGAAGTTGTGTTTTGTCAACAAAATGTGCTTTGAATCTTTTCAATGTGTTGTTTGAACAAGTTCACAAAACCATTCCTAATGATTCAAGAAAGTTTAATAGCGAGAATTAATAGCCACAAACAACATGTACTGGGAATACTTGATTGTATGAAAATTTATCAAATCACATACAAAGCAGTTGGTTTTAATAAATAGCATTTATTAAGTCATGCAAAAACTTTCTGTTGAGAATTAATGTAAATTCATTTTAGTATTGCTGTTTGTAAATGCAAATAATTTTTTTGTTTTGAACTCATTTTATTGTTTTGTCAGCTCAACCATAGCTGCAGTAAACCAAATGGGACAAGATTTTACAATAAGCATGCTTATTAATAAACCCTAATTGAAAAGCAGCAATTTAATTGGCAAAGCTAACCAGCCAATCTTTGACCCCCTGTTTGCTGTGGTTGAGTTGATGGTGACGTCTGACCTCTGACTCTAAGAGTTGAAGAATTTAAATGCACAGCACAGATGATACATTATGTGAGAGTGTATGTGTGAGAGAGCGTTAGATAAGGCATTTATGTATAACTCTCGCTCTCTTTTCCTCTCTGGGGCCATGAAATGTTACCGTGACATCCGATACCACTTGATTGGGCCGAGGGCTGTCTGACCCACTGCCTGTCAGCAATTACCTCACGTTAAAAAATCCCCCTCGAGTTGCAAATTCAATCAGGCAGGGCTATCATTGCCAGCCCTGTCTCCAAACTACAGAGCTGTAAACCAGATTACAGCGCCGACCTCTCTAAGAATCAGATCTCTTACCCAGTTGATCAATATCTGAATATGTCTACAGGCGGCCCTGGAACTCCAAAATGTCTTCTGGGTTCCTCAGACGGGACAATGAACTCTTTAGATCAGTACGGGAGAGAAAAAAACAGCAGCAAAGTGATCTAGAGCTCATGATGAACTGCAAAAGACAGGAGAACGAGTTCAGTTGATGGTTCAGAACATCTAAAGCTAGCAAATTATGGGGAAATTGTTCAATGGCTTCTAATGTTTCTTGTGCTGCTTTTACAGATTTAATTGAGTACATACACAATGTTCATGTAAAATGAATGATGTGTAAATGTGTGTGTTTTTTACTGTATCTCAGGATTTCCTTGGTGCTGTGCAATTGTGGGCAGTGAACGGTCATTTTTGGCATTATGATGCAGGAAGTGGTCATAATGGTGGTCGTAAGACTCTGTGCTAAGACACAAATGGGATTGACAGATATTTTTATGTGTGACTGATGTCTACCGTGCATTTCCTGGAAATGTTAATAATGTGGTAACATTTGTATGTGATAAATGGATACGTACAAGATGAATGGTATAGACTTTAACTATTAATGTGAGTGAATCTGCACAAGCGCACACACCGCTATCTATATACACCATGCATATAGATGCTTTTCTTATGGTGTGTGTGTGTGTTCTTGAATAGTCTATGGAGTGTGTGGTCAGCGCTGGACTCAGTGGTTTGGGTTTGACCACGGTGGCTCTCAGCTGTGGGCCGTGTCTATTCTACCTGATAGAAAAGGGCATTATCATTTGTTAAGTGCCCTCTTTGCCTCTGGCCAATAACTCTTAACGCAGCCTGTGGTCACTCTGAGCGATCGGGAGGGTAAAATATTCATCGCTCAGAAGTGGTGGTTTTCCTTTGGCCAGGTCTAAAAGCTTGGACTGGTTTTGTGTCTTTTAACCAGGCCTCTAAAACTCGGTCGCTGAGGGATTGTGCAGTCAGGAGTAATGATCACTGCTCTCAGATGGAATGATCACTGCAGTCAGCGGTAATAATCACTGCAATTAAGAATAATGATTACTGAAAACATTCAGTGCAGTCAGACGTGACTGTCATTGCAGTCAGATTAAAAAATCACTGAATCAAAAGTAACGGTCACTGTAGTCAGAAGCTACTATCAATGCAGCCAGACGTAATAATCACAGCAGTCAAAAGTAACGGAGAACAAATGGTATATTCTACACAAAATTTTATCTTGTTTTAAAGATGTTTAGATAGTTTTACAGTATAACAAGGCAAAATACTGAGTTAAAAAAAAAGTTGTGTCTGCAACTCTCTTCTAGTGTATGCATGGTATGAGGCATCAGTGCACAACATTATAAGCCTTGCGCAACATAGCATTCAAATCCACATCCCAAGTCTGCATTTTTTAATTCACTGCAGTGAGATGTTCTAATCTCTGTGTTCAGAAGTAACGGTCACTGCAATGATCAGTTCGAGGTATCGGCCCCTGCACACAGAAGTAATGGTAGCAGTCAGACGTAATGGTCACTGCAGTCAGAAGTAATATTTGTTCCAGTCAGATGTAATAATCTCTACAGTGAAGGTCACTGCAGTTAGATATAATAATAATTTCATTCTGAAGTAACAGTCACTTCAGTCAGAAGTAATGATTGTTGTAGCCAGATGTTCTAATCACAACTGTCATTAGTACTGATCACTGCAGTCCGGTGTTATAATCACTGTAGTCAGAATTACCAGTCACGGCAGTCAAATGTTATAATCCCTGCAGTCAGAAATAACAGTCAATGCAGTCAGATTTTATAATCATGGCAGTCAAATGTTATAATGCCTGCAGTCTGAAGTAATGTTCACAGCAGTCAGATGTAATAATCACTTCAGTCAGATGTTATAATCCCTGCAGTCAGATGTTATAATTACTGCAGTCAGAAGTGACGGTCACTGTAGTCAGATGTTATAATCCCTGCAGTCAGATGTTATAATTACTGCAGTCAGAAGTGACGGTCACTGTAGTCAGATGTTATAATCCCTGCAGTCAGATGTTATAATTACTGCAGTCAGAAGTGACGGTCACTGTAGTCAGATGTTATAATCCCTGCAGTCAGATGTTATAATTACTGCAGTCAGAAGTGACGGTCACTGTAGTCAGATGTTATAATCCCTGCAGTCAGATGTTATAATTACTGCAGTCAGAAGTGACGGTCACTGTAGTCAGATGTTATAATCCCTGCAGTCAGATGTTATAATTACTGCAGTCAGAAGTGACGGTCACTGTAGTCAGATGTTATAATCCCTGCAGTCAGATGTTATAATTACTGCAGTCAGAAGTGACGGTCACTGTAGTCAGATGTTATAATCCCTGCAGTCAGATGTTATAATTACTGCAGTCAGAAGTGACGGTCACTGTAGTCAGATGTTATAATCCCTGCAGTCAGATGTTATAATTACTGCAGTCAGAAGTGACGGTCACTGTAGTCAGATGTTATAATCCCTGCAGTCAGATGTTATAATTACTGCAGTCAGAAGTGACGGTCACTGTAGTCAGATGTTATAATCCCTGCAGTCAGATGTTATAATTACTGCAGTCAGAAGTGACGGTCACTGTAGTCAGATGTTATAATCCCTGCAGTCAGATGTTATAATTACTGCAGTCAGAAGTGACGGTCACTGTAGTCAGATGTTATAATCCCTGCAGTCAGATGTTATAATTACTGCAGTCAGAAGTGACGGTCACTGTAGTCAGATGTTATAATCCCTGCAGTCAGATGTTATAATTACTGCAGTCAGAAGTGACGGTCACTGTAGTCAGATGTTATAATCCCTGCAGTCAGATGTTATAATTACTGCAGTCAGAAGTGACGGTCACTGTAGTCAGATGTTATAATCCCTGCAGTCAGATGTTATAATTACTGCAGTCAGAAGTGACGGTCACTGTAGTCAGATGTTATAATCCCTGCAGTCAGATGTTATAATTACTGCAGTCAGAAGTGACGGTCACTGTAGTCAGATGTTATAATCCCTGCAGTCAGATGTTATAATTACTGCAGTCAGAAGTGACGGTCACTGTAGTCAGATGTTATAATCACTGCAGTCAGATGTAATAATCACTTCAGTCAGACGTTATAATCAGAGGTGGGTAGTAACGAGTTACATTTGCTTCGTTACATTTACTTGAGTAAATTTTCTGAGTAACTAATACTTTTAGAGTATATTTAAAGATGGGTACTTTTACTCTTACTCAAGTACAGTTTTAGTGAAAAAACTGTACTTTTACTTCATTACTGTGGGTGACGCTCCTCGCGTTACTTTATCTTAATGTAATACAAGTTAGAAATGCTTTTCTCTGGGCAATCAGTGATGCCCATTTGCGAATGATTCATTCTTTTGAGTCAATTCGCACGCGGTGAGTTGTCTGAAGCAGTTCTCACTCAGATAACAGAAAGTTTACAACATCAAGAGTGCTGAAGATGTGGCTTTGGATCTACAGTCAATTGAAAGCAAATGTGCAAAGGCTATTGTTTGCTAGCTATGAAGATCTTAGATGAACATTACGTAAGCTGTCTACGGTTCTACAGGTATAGATAGGCTACATTCGATTACAGTAGGCCTACACGATACCACTATGACATTACCAGTTTGTTGTACACGTACCTTATACATTAAATACAATGTATAATTTAATAAATTAAATAACCTGTCACAGAGTATGAAATGAGCACCCGCCAAACCTGCGGTAGCTCTGCGCAGCGGCGCGCAACCTGTTCCAGGGATGTTGTAATAACTGCAGTCATATGTAATAATCACCGTAGTCAGCTGTTATAATCACTGCAGTCAGTAGTAATGCTTCTTGATTTGACTTATGCAAATGCTTGTTCTGATTATTCCCTGGTCTATTTCTGTATTGTCAGTGGTAAGTTGAGTCAGTGGTACATTGCCAAACTCACTGGTGTTTATTAATAATCAGAGAGCTTGTGGTATTTGCAGACGTCTGAATATTTTATTTGTTTCATATAGGCTATAGGCTACACCAGTCAAATGTTTGAAAGCACTTTTACTGATTGTGTGTGTCTTTTGATTTTAAAACATTTTGATTTAAAAACTTATGCTTAAGCGCTTGAAATGAAGTTTGAAGGCAAATATTCAGTTCGCTTGCAGAGAAATTTCTAAGACTAAAAAGGTAATGAATGTAGTTTACTATTATTCTAAAATGTGGGGAATGATAATCAGTGTATAGGTGTGTCAGCATTTGGTGTCAATCTGCATTGTTCAGGCTGCTACATTCTTAAATCAGAGCAAATACAGTCAGGAGCAAATACAGAATCCCGCTGAAGTGGGACATTCCTGCAAGGCACGTACCACATGAGTTTCTTTTACCTGTCATTCTTTTTATATGTCATGCTGCTGCACTCTGATTCATATCTAGATCTGCTTGCAGAGTGCAGCACGCTTCAGAAGGTCCCCCGACCCCTTTGCGAGCGTGCTGCTCTCTCTGGGTTTTTCCAGCATAGAGTGCTACTAAACCACAGGTCACATGAGAGCAGGCTGACCTTTAGAGAGGCCCGCTCAGTGTGTCACTCGACTTGCTGCTGATGGGAACGCAATGAAGAGTGAAAATGGAAATCAATCTGTGTGGTTTGTAGAACGTCAGAAGAATTGGGGCTGTTACTGATAAGTGCAGGTCGGACTTTGACGTAGCAATATGTGCACTTTGAAAAGGAAGAATATCAAAAGTGCAAATATGTTTGTTTGTCCCTAAAATGTCCCCTAAAATGTTTTCCGCATCATTACTGCAGTCTCCAGTGTCACACGAGCCTTCAGAAATCATTCTAATATGCTGATCTGGTTCTCATGAAACGTTTATTGTAGTTATCAATATTGACAACAGTGGTACAGTTATGCAATCACAGGAATACATTACATGTTAAAATATATTAAATAATATTTCACAAAATTGCTGTTTGTAAGGTTACCACTGCATCTTTCTAAAAAAAAAAAAAAATCAGCAATTGATATATAGTTCATTTATAATTATTTTCAAAGCTTTCAATGTACTGTCATTATTGTTTATTGAAATCTAACAAAAATCATTTGTTTATATATAACAGGAGTGTCAGGATCATGGACCTGTCTGTGTGTTTTTGCTCCCTGTGACCCAGTTTCTCCCTCATGTTGATTGTTAATTTGATTCCAGGTGTGTCTCCTTAGTGCCCTCGTTATCCTGAGGTTATAAGCCCCAGTCCATTCAGTTAGTGTTTGTCGGTTCTGAACGTCTTCCCGTGTGTTCCTGTGTCTCCTACGGTCCCTGAGTGTTTGGATTACTGTGTTATCAAGGAGTTCCTCATTTCCTCGTTCCCGGCTTCCCTAGTGAATCGTGACAAGGAGAGACTTGGTGTTGTTTCCAAACAAAAGGAAATATATCAGTATCGGCATCAGCTAAAAAAAATATCGGCGTATCGGCAAAATCCAATATCCTGCATCCCTTTTACCATATTTTTGATACAAAAAAAATTAAACTTCGTGAGATTTTCAAAAACATTATAAAATATTTCTGACCCCAAACTTTTAACTCATATAATTTTATCTTGTTTTAAAGACGTTTAAGTATTTTTACTGGATAACTAGGCAAAATACTGATTAAAAAAAAAAATTGTGTGTGCACCTGTCTTCCATTGTATGCACGGTGCATCCCTGCCTTGTCAGAATAATGACTTGAATCCTATTCTTTCTTTCTCTTGTTTATTCATTCTGTTTTCCTCTTGTCCACCCATTCTATCTCTCTCTGTCTCTTCCTCTCATCTGTCTGTTTGCCATGGCTCTCAATGGGATGTAGGCAGTGGTTTCTGTCCTTTCACTGCAGGCCTCAAATCATATCTGTATGGCTCGCAGGCGTCACACCGCCGGATCTGCCCGTGCGCAGCCAGACCCTGGTGGCATATTCGGTCAGCCATGCTGGCTCTGCCTGCGCCAGTTGTGGCAGGTGTGGCCTCAGCAGCGTGGTGGAGAGGGAAACTGCCGGCTGCACACCACACTGCCATTATCACATACTGCACCTCACCACATGCAACACGCCAGACGGAGATCTATAGAAAATGGTGTTTAAACATCTCAGGGTGATATTTTTCACTCTAAACCCACCACTGATCTCTATAGTGCAAGCGTTGTTTTTCGCCTCTCAGGATGCAGATGTTTTAACTGATTAATGTCTGTCACTGTGGTTTTTATAGTTAAATGAGAGTTTAAAACATCCATGCTGGAAAAAACAAACAAACAAAAAAAAACAGCTTAAACCAGCCTAAAGTGGTTTGATGGTCTAAGCTAGTTTAGCTGGTCTCCTGGAGCCCTTTAAAAACAGCAAAACAGACCAGCCTGACCAGACTGGGCAACCCGGGTAACCACTGAACAACCTTCTGTGGGTATATACGGTCTTAAAAATCTTAAAGATCTTTAAGGATTTTTAAATGGAGGATTTTAATTTTTTTTTTTCATGGAATACTGCAGTGTTTATTATAAATTATTTATCCATGCATAGCATTATTATTTATTTATTTATTTATTAATCAAGTACCACCCTATATATTTCCTTGTTCAAGAAGCTGTTTGACTTTGATGAGCGCCAAAGATTAAGTTAAGTTAAGTTAAGTCATGACGTATTGTCAAGTATGGTGACCCATGCTCGAAATGGTGCTCTGCATTTAACCCATCCAAGTGCACACACACACACGCACGCACGCACACACACACACAGTGAACACACACAAAGATTACAATTTCCGGTAACATTTTACAATGAGGTTCCATTACTTAATGTTAGTTAAAGGGTTAGTTCACCCAAAAATGAAAATTAGCCTGTGTTTTACTCACCCTCAAAGCTTCCTAGGTGTATATGACTTTCTTCTTTCGGACGAATTCAATCTGAGTTATATTAAAAATTGTCCTGGCCCCTCCAAGCCTTACAATGGCGTAAGCAGGTGTTTTTTTTGTCAACAGTTCAGAAGTCCAGTGGTGGCTCATGGGTTTTAAACTAGAGGAGGCACACTAATTGTATTGGTCTGGGGATCCCTGCCAATTATTATTATTATTATTATTATTTGCTTAACCACTATAAAATGGCTTTTTGGTTGCTTTTAGTCTGAAAACGCCACACATACAGCAAGATAATATAATTTCACTTACCTGGGCTATCACTTGAAGCAAACATCCATCCCTTCTTAAAAGTCTGTGTTAAAAGAGAGCTGCCTGTTGTGCTATTTAATTAAGCCAACTGCTGTAGCCTATATCCAGCTTAGGCGTGTTCTCCCTTTATTTTTAATTTGTATACATACTGTTTGAATGACAGCTTGGTAAATCTGTTGGCGATCAAATATTCAATGTTGCTACTCATCGTAAGTAGCCTACTTGGTACATTATCAGCGCAGCGGGAGACGTTCAAACTAATATCACATAATTTACGTCTCTATAGCCCCTTTCACACGGCACGTTGGTCCTGGAAAATTTGCCGGAAAATTGCCGGAGTGCCTTCTGTGTGAACGCAAACATGTCTCGGGATTGATTCCGGGATCGATCCTGGGTTGGGAACCTAGTAACATTGCCGGGTTCAGTCCTGGAACAAGCGCTGTGTGAACAAAAGCCGGATCAATGCCGTAAAGGTTGTGTTGTAATGATGACACACGTTATTATGTGACTGTTTTACCGGGGGTTTTGAAGGCAGATCAACGTTTACGACGAAAAAATATGTGCAAACTGTAATGAAGCAGAGATCAGGGAGCTCCCCGCAGTCCGTGCTGAAGCGGAGATCGTTCGCCAGCTTTAGTGAAACGGTACGCATCACATTACCCGTCACATAATGTCACGTTTGACTTTGGTTCATTCACACTGCCAGTGATTTTCCGGAATCTGTGTGTGCGTTCATACACATCCCGTAAAATCACTGGCAGTGTGAATGAACCAAAATCAAACGATCCCGGGACAAATCATGGAACACATTATCCGTGTATTTTCCGGAATCTCTGTGTGAAAGGGGCCTATGATGATTGGTTGATATACCAGAAGGGAGGCTAGTACATTTGAAAAATGGATATTTATCTTACAAAAACGCATGGATTCGCTACAGGAGGCCTTTATTCACCCCCCGGAGCAGTGTTAGGCACGTTTTATTATGGATGCGTGCACTTTATTTCACGTCTTCTGAACTGCTGACAAAAACACCCGCTTACGCCATTGTAAGGCTTGGAGGGGCCAGGACAATTATTAATATAACTCCAATTGGATTTATCTGAAAGAAGAAAGTCATATACACCTAGGATGCTTTGAGGGTGAGTAAAACACAGGCTAATTTTCATTTTTGGGTGAACTAACCCTTTAATGTATTAACTAACATAAATAAACAATGAACATACAATGAAAATGCTGTGTTAGTTCATGTTAATTCACATTAACTAGCACAACTTTTGATTTTAATAATGCATTAGTAAATGGTGAAATTAACATTAACAAAGATAAATAAATGCTGTAGAAGTATTGTTCATTTTTAGTTCATATTGACAAGTTAACTAATGTTAACAAATGAACCTTATTGTAATATGTTACCCAACTTCCACTTCATACCGACTTCATTAGTTTCACATTAGTCTGTTTCTAAGCTAATAATGTGAAAAACTTCTAAAAAGAAAAACAGTTCTTCACTGTAAGGAAAATATTTATGGATGCTTAAAAAATGCTTAATACAGTTTTTTACAATAATTTTTGCACTAATAACAGAACCTTCATGTAATTTTTCAAAACTCTAGACACATAATTCACAACCGATGATCAAAATGCATATTTTTCAAAACACAACACTTTTTCCAAATGCTTGGATACAATACACATGAGCCAAAGATCTTTTGTTCATTGAACTAAAATCACTGGTTCAAAATGACACAACATCAAAGTATTACTACTTCAAAATGTAACCCACACATTACATCTGAATTGAGTGTCTATTCATTTCATTACAATGATTTAACTATCAATTGATACAACTGCTCAAAATGCTAAGTAACTGTTGCATTACTCTTGATGCATAGTTTTTATGGAAAATGATGAACAATAGTACACATTTATATTATGAAAGTGAAGCAATCGAGGACTGAGCATGTTCAGGTATGATCAGTTTCAAGATACCTGTTGTTAGGAGAAAAAAAAAATCCACAAAAGTCTGTCATTGTTATCAGTATTTGTTTTTCCTAAAGTAAATGTCGTTTTAGAGGGTGATAGAGGTGGAACCTGATGAAAACCATTTGTATTTTTGGATGAGGCAAGCTTTATCCTGGCCATGACATGGAGGAGAGGTTGAGAGCGGCCCAGAACTGTTACGGATTGTGGTTGTAGACAAAGAGCACTCGACGAAGGAGTAAAGAAACAGAAAACTTTTAATACGCTTCAACACACCTATTCCATTAAACAACATTAAGCTGAGACCAGGACTAAAGAAAACTGAGGACTTATAAAGGAAAAGGAACAAAGGAGCAAACAAGATAATAAATACAGATCAGGTGGGGATAATAAACGATGATTAACTAATGACAAAGACCGGAACAAAACCAAATAAGGGCAAACAGGAAACTAGAGGGGCAAACACTTAACAAGAACGATGTTCGCTGGGAGCCTGACCGCCCCCCCACTGAATGTGATTTTGAGGGGACCCAGAGCAAAATCAATGCAAAGTGCCCAGAATTCCTAGCGACGGCACTGACAGCAATCATGGTTTCAAGCCCATCCACAGTTTATCAGGCTCCTCACAAACAAGTCTCTCTTCTCCAGGCCATAGATGATGCGTGCAATGACCAATGTCAGGCCTGTATTTGCCATGCCAGAAGATTTTTTCCCCCAAGATGTTTAACTAATGTAAACATCCATTATGATGTGGATGAGAACCTGTGGCCAAATCCACAAGACAGGGTTGATTAAAACATAGAAGAGCAGTGAGAAACACTCCAGTTGACATTTTACTGTAGGCCTAATGTAGTTTTTTCTTATCTTGTTTTCTTATCTAATTTTTTCTTATTTAAAGTTTTTTGAAAAACCTCTTGTATTGATTATTTCATCAATCATTTTCAAATTTTGTTTAATGATTCCAGTGTCTATACTTTTCTGTCCAGTCTATTACGATGATGCATGAATGTGTAGAACCATAATGAAAGCTGCATCATGTGTTTTGAACAACTATATTTAATGATTGTACTAACAACTAAACACTGAAACTATGGGTATTTTGTGTATGGGTGATCTAAAGTAATGTTCCTATGATATTTCATAATAAATTGCAAGATATGAACGCAATATGCAAAGTTTTGAACATTGGACAGCCTGTGTTACAAATAATGACTGTTTTGAGTTTTGTGGGTAGAGTTTTGAAAAATGACATGAAGATTCTGTTCTTAGTGCAAAAATGATTGTAAAAAACTGTAAAATGCAAAAATATTTTATAAATAATATAAAATTTGTAAATATATATATGCATATATTTTATATATATATATATATAAAATATATGCATATATGCATATATATATATAATATATGCATATATATATACATATATATATATGAGCAGTTTTATTTAACTAACAGGTCACAGCTTCAAGTACTGATATCTTACTATACAGCCATATTTAATGCATATAATGTATGTCTTGAAACATAAACCATACAGTGATCGCTTGCTGATTTCAGAGCAGGATATTTTTACTACCAAACCGGAGACATGACAGAAGACATGAGACGGACGGAAAAGGACAGACGGATGGTGTGAGAGAGAAAAAGAGAGTGAGCGAGATATCAAAAGGGAAAGAGACATAATGTGAAAGTAGAGACACTTCTTTCGGCTTCGCTGGAAGGACAGAAGACAGGCATCATCTGTGTATGAAATTCCATCTCAGGTTTAATATACATTGAGTCTATGAAACTCAGTCCGAGGCAGACTACCTCCAGCCAGGCCGCAGTGGTCAGTCCGTGGGCAGGATAACCCTCTCTCTCCCTCTTTTTTAAAATTTGATAAAGATCAATTGTCATTAGTTTCTCATAACTCGGGAAACTGAGCTCAGACTCTGGAAACCTCAGCTTGAGCTCACTATCAGCAGGTCAAAGCCATTAAAACCTCGATGGTGGTTCATATTTATAAACCGAAACCTCTGTGTTAGCGGGACGTTAATTCTGATGTTAGTTATTTGATATAATATATTTTCATGCAGTCGGAATCTCACTCCAATAAACCATTTTTTAGTCGCTTTTAGTTCATGTTATATATATATATATATATATATATATATATATATATAATTTAGCATTTATTTTGGTAACACTTTAGAATAGGGAACCCTTATTAACTATTAACTACGACTTTTCCCTCAATAAATTGCTTCTTATTAGTGGTTGTTATTAATAGTAATAGCTTCTTATTAATAGTAAGGTAGTTGTTAAGTTTAGGTATTGGGTAGGATTAGGGATGTAGAATAAGGTCATGTAGAATAAGGCATTAATATGTGCTTAATTACTACTAATAAATGGCTAATATTCTATTAATATGCATGCTAATTAGCAACTAGTTAAGAGACCTTAAAATAAAGTGTTACCTTTATTTTTTATTTTCAGCTTTATTTTCAATTCTACTTTACATTTTATTTATTTAATGTGCTTTTGTTATGAGCATTTTTTTTTATTCTAGTTAAGTTCTAGCTTATATTTTATAGTATTAATATTTTAATATATGTTAGCAATAGCAACATTCGTCTGTTAGCTTTGAGGTCATTTGTTTGTGAGTTTATGTCTAAAAAAAATAAATTTTACCTATAACTTTAAAAATCCCATAAACCAGAAGAAAAATATTGATGGCTCATTTTATTCTTGTTATTTCCCCCAATAAATGTACATTTTATGAATGAATTTGCTTAATTCTGACTTTTTTTCTCCCTTTAACAGGCAATCTGCAGACACAGAATTGTGGGATATCAAAGGAATTGTTACGATTCAGGCTCGGACACAGAGGTAAGTGATGAAACAGAAATGACGTTTATTGAAAAGGTGATGCACTGCAGTGTGAATAGGTGATAAAGAGGTGAGTAGATGATATTGAAGCGTGTTACTCAGTAACTGATGAGGAATGATGACAGAGTTCTTTTCCCACAGTGTGTTCGGGATGACGAGACGAGGGGATCCGTCGTAACACACACACACTCTGACGATCGGCGCTCTATGAGGAGGTAAGGTACACAAGGTAAGTAGTAAACTTGGAAGGATATAACTCTGGGTAGTTCGTCCAGCGATGAAAGAGTCCACATTGTCATTAACGAGATCAGACAAAGTGGTGTGGTTGGTGAGGATCTTTATAGTGGGTGCTGATGAGGATGTGATCAGGTGCAGGTGTGCGTGGTTAGTACTCTGGTGAGGTGGAACGCTGTGATTGGTGGAGTGTAGGGCCTGACTGATCTGTGACAGGAATGAAGGAAGTCTTTAAAAACAACCAGATGACCACATCTTTGCAGACGGGATGTTACACAAACACTGAATTCGGACATGTCCTAATGCATACTGTAGGTTTGGACAAACACATTCTCATAACAACAGCATAGTTTGTACAAGAGCGAAAAATCACACAACTTAGTCATTTACTTTCCTATTACAGCAGTGGTTCCCAACCATTTTGAGTCTAAGACCACACATTGTCCACAACAATATTCAAAGGCCCCATTATTTCTCTAGTTGTTCATGATTTGACTGGATAAGGATTTTTAAAAAGATTTTTTACTTACAATTTCAACCCGACAAAATATTTTATAATATTCATAAAATGTCCTTGAAGTTGAAGTTGAAGCTGTTCAAAATTAGTGAAAGTGAAAGTGACGTGACATACAGCCAAGTATGATGACCCATACTCAGAATTTGTGCTCTGCATTTAACCCATCCAAAGTGCACACACACACACCGTGAACACACACCCGGAGCAGTGGGCAGCCATTTATGCTGCGGCGCCCGGGGAGCAGTTGGGGGTTCGGTGCCTTGCTCAACGGCACCTCAGTCGTGGTATTGAGGGTGGAGAGAGCGCTGGATAGTCACTCCCCCATCTACAATCCCTGCCGGCCTGAGACTCGAACTCGCAACCTTTTGATTACGAGTCCGACTCTCTAACCATTAGGCCACGACTTCCCACGAGGGTACCTCATATACACAGGTTTTTCTTGACAGTGAACCCTGGTTCTTTAAAGAAAAATAAAACAGTTGAATATCTAGATTTTTAGTCACTTTAACTTGTTTTAATGTTGTTTTGTTTATTTTTAAATTATTTAAGCGGTCTCTACATTTTAAAAAATAATAATATCATCAATAATAATGGACAAAAATCTATTGATTATTGATTATACCCAAATATTATATTCCACAGGCCCTGGTTTATGCATTTTTGCCCCCTGTTTAAGAACCACAGTATTACAGTCATGGTTAAGTTCAGTTGAGTTTAGCTGAGGAGTTGGACTTTATGATTAGGTTTATGTTTAAATTGTTTGTTTTGTGTTCATTTTGTACGAATTATTGTAGCTTCTCGAGGTTGGGTTGCTTTGGATGCAGCTTTTGTTTCCTAACGGGGCGATTAAAATCCTGTGGATCTTGACTCCTGAAAGTCAGCCTCTCAGATCAGGCTTTACCATATTAGTGTGCGATTGGCATCAGACAATCCGTGAAGCAGTGGTGGGATGATCTGTGGCTGAATCTAATGTCCACCACAGTGGTGAAGAGAGGTGCTCTTGCTGTGTCTCTTGTTGGTTAACGGAGGAAGGGTGCGGCCCGAACCACCTCTACACTTACTTTTCATCGTGCTCAGTGGTTGTTTTTATGTCGTATCGTAAGTCTTTTATGGTTAGCAAATGCAATCCCTGTTACTCTTATCTCTGAGTGTTCGAAAACCTGCCTCACCTTGGTTTGTGGCACTTACCCTCAGTAACAGCAGGCTTTCCACATCTCTGTAAACACACCGAAACCTCATCACAAAGATGAACTTAAGGGCCTCTCTTTCTTCCTCATATGGCGAACGATATCGCAGAGAGGAGAATGGCTTTTGGCAACCCGAGGGTAGCCACTACACTACACTACCGCAGGCCTCATCTGCTGGAGTGTGTGGCAAACAGCTGTAGATTCATAAAGCTGGGATCGGGTTATTGTGGGTGATATCACTGATACTATCTTGCCACTTGTGAAATTACAGTACCTGTTTCTCAATACTGTCTGTCTGAAAACAGCACACCTAAACATGACCTCAGCTCTGGTATTAAAACTCTTGTTTCTTCACCTAGGACGTAGCACTCGAATGGCATTCAGTTCGTGCTGCATCAAAAACCATTGAGCTAGGTTTGACATTGTTGACTTTGAACTGGCTCTGACAGAGAGCGATATTTGTGATACTGACTTGTCTTCTTTTTTTATTGAGCAAGGATGCATTAAATTGATAAAGTTACAGTGACGACAATTCAAAGGTTTCCACAAAAAATAAATAAATAAATGAAAATGTTTTCAACACTGATAATAAGAAATGTTTCTTGAGCAGCAAATCAGCATATGAGAATGATTTCTGAATGATCATGTGACACTGAAGAATGGAGTAATGATATTGAAAATTCAGCTTTTCATCACAGAAATACATTACATTTTAAAATATATTCAGTTATTTTAAATTGTAATAATGTTTCACAATGTTTCTGTTTTCATTGTATCTTTAATCAAATAATTTTTTTTACTATAAAGGTGAATGTATATATGTATCCTAAAAAGGTGCTCTAAAAACACCTGAAAAAGAAAATCTTTTGAACACTAATCTCAGCATTATCGGTTCCTTGAGAATGGTACAAGGAAGTGGATATGGAAATTCTCAGGATTTTCCAGCACAAGTCAGCAGATCAATGTTTGGCCACAATAGAAACTCATAGTCATAGTGGCCTTCCATGTCTTTTTTTCTTTTTTTTATTATTCATTTTGCGATTTAGATTAGTCCTGTCTTAGTTTAGCATAGACTAGTATAACTAATACTCCATGATTAGCCCTGTCACCACCTGTCCTGTCTATGGTGAGGTGTGGTATCACAGGGCAGGAAGGTGACAGGTCTGTGGGAGCTCTGGTTTCTTCAGATTACATTCATTTAGCACTGCTGCGATAATAATAGTATCATGTGGCAATAAGTTGTTTTAACCATTTTTGGTTTATGTTCTGATTTATGATCTGTTTTGACCAATTTAGAAGAGCAAATCTCTTGATAATTAATATTATGTTATTATTTACTCCAGGGTTCCCACACTTTTTGGCCTCCATGGCCTTTCTATTTGTGTGTGTTCAACAGACCTTAATCAGTTTAGATGCCATATTGAAATTAATGTGCAAGGATAGACTTACAATCTTTATAATGGCACGCACTGGTCTTACATCATGTAATTTCCACAAGTCACAACTTTTTCAGAAAGATGTTTCATCAGCTGAACAATCAATATGTTGTAAACAATAGTACAAACTGTTGAACGCATTGCACATGCTATCCTGACTAAGGTCTATGGATAAGGATTTATGCATTTAGCAGACGCTTTTATGCAAAGTGACTTACATTGCATTCAAAATATACATTTGATCAGTTCATGCATTCCCTGGGAGTTGAACCCATGAACTTGGAGTTGCTGGCGCCACATTTCACATTTTGAGCAACAGGAATTGCAAATCTTTTTGATGCGAAGTGATTCGCTAAAGAATCATTCAGAACAATCTGGGAACCAATTCAACCAATGGCTAGCAAAATCTATATGATTAACTTAGGCGATTAACTATTTTACAGCTGAGCATAACTTGAAAAATGTATTCACTATAGAATTTTCATGACTTTTCAGACTGTATTTACTTATTTTATTATTAATTCTGTAGTAATGTCCACAACTTCGAGGCCTTAAAAACATTATTTCTGAAATATTTCTTGGTTAGCGATTATGGCAAACCTGCTCTTCACATCACTGTTGCTTCAAATCCTGCTGTTTTCCAAAAGAAAAGCATGGGATAACATGAGGGTGAGTAAATCACTTCGTTTGGGTTTATTTTGGATGAGCCATTTCCAGCCTTTCTGGACTATTCTTCTTATTTCAGTGTTAAATGTAATTTTTTTTTTTTTTTACTATATCAACATGCAAAACATCATATATAGGCTCTAAGTTTTAAAATATTATCTACTTGTCTGTCAAGCCAATTTAAGTTAAAATAAACTTTCATTGTAAGAATGCAATATCAGAATTTAAATGATCTTGATCCTGTACAATGAATCATATGTTTTGCTGGAGAGGGCAGTAAATGACAGGATGAATTCTGCTTGTTGATATGTTAAAAAAAAAAATCTGCAAGGATCAACAGGACCGTCTCGTCCTTTCCCACGCTGAACATCTGACTGCCCCCACTTCTGTGAGAGAAGTCTGAAAACCACGGCAATGGCCATCAAAAAACCAACAACTTCCTCTGTCGCCTGCTCACTTCCTGTTTCTGCGTCTGAGGGCCCAACGGTGCAGTGATGATTAGCTGGGCCTTTGCGTGACAATCAAGCAGCCAGACGCTCTTAGTTTCCCCCATTCAGACCGGAAGCAGCACTATTGCAACGGTAAACTGTTTCTCACTTCTGCTGCGACAGTCACACACGCTGTCTGAGCGTCTCATAAAATGTGTATTGTTTTGCTTCTTATTTTTTGCAGAATCATCTGTGAAATCTGTCTGCACCCTTTCAAAAACAGGAAGTGTGACTGAGATCTGATAAAGACCCTCTCGATTTCATCCAGATCACATGGGCATCAGTCATCAGGTGTCTCACTGGGTATTACTGCCTTCTGATTTCTCATCATTCCATTATTCACTCACAGCGAAGATAAACATGGTTTGTGTCAATTGCAATTTGTTGTGTCTAGCAAAGTATTGGCTACTGAGAGCACAAAACTACTTTTTTTTGTAAACTATATATAAATAACTTATATTTGCATATGCATGGTTACATTTGAATATGCATTTACATTTGCAAACTGCATGACTTTAACTCTGGGCTAGATGGGGTTTATGGTTTACTTTAAGTAATCTGTTTCTTGAAGTAAAACTAGTTAAACCATTGTACTGAAAAATAAGTGGTGAAACAATTTTCACTCAGATATTGCTAGTAAATTTCACAAAAAATTATAAAGAGATGGCAAGAAACTATGGAAACTTTTTTTTCTCACAATTCTAGGTTTATATTTCACAATTTATATTTCTTGCAATTCTGAGAAAAAATGTGAAATAAGCACAGAATTTTAGGAAAATTTGCATTCGGCATTATGATTGGTCAGATCACCTGTCAATCAAGCTCCCTGCAATGGGTCAATTGAGAGTTCATATTTCGCAATTCTGAGTTTATATTTAAAAAGTCTGATTTGTGAGATAAAATGTTGCAAATTACCTTTTATTCTGTGGTAAAAGCAGGGTTCCATGAATAACATATTGAATAAAATGTAAAAAAAAAAAAAAAAAAAAAAAGTACTAGAAAATCTGTAATAAAAATTGTAAAAACGATAAATATTCAGGTTTGTGACAGCACTCGTATTGACTTGGTACACAAGTACAGATACTATTAACATTTCTACTGTTATGTGTGTGGGTTTTTCTTTTTTTCTTTTTTATAAATACTATTTTTATAGCATATTGCAAAGCCATACTCAAAGAGATTAAAGTCATGACTCACTGCCTCTTTTGACTGTTTCTAAGGAACAAATGTGAGTGAATTGGTTCGAACACTACTGAATTTAGGTCTGAAGTTTCCATGAGTCACTGGACTTGTCATAACATCTGTCCACTGAACCTACAATTGCATTTATCACATTAGCATCAGATAGTGCTGAGATCATTTTCCATGACCAGTAGACTCCAGTTTATCAATGGAAGTTTTGACTGTGCAAACAAAAACCAACAGGAATAGAGAAAACTGGCTGAGGATGATTTAGATGGTGTAACTGCCCAAATACCTGGTGAAACTGGTTGACCATCATTTCTAGAGAGACTGGTCAGCCAAGAAAGTCTTAAGAATATTTTGCCTAAAAATGAACTGATTTGGAGAAATTTAGCATTACATAACTATACCAATGGATACTCTGTCCAAACAGATGATAAAAACATCACAATAATCCACAAGTAATGCCTTAATGATGGATTTGTTTATTGCAAACACACAGCTTTTCACTTCTCTAAACATTAATTGATGGACTGGAGTGGTGTGGATTACTTGTGGATTATTGTGATGTTTTTATCAGCTGATTGGACTCTCATTCTGATGGCACCCATTCACTACAGAGGATCCGTTGGTGAGTGAGTGATGTAATACCATATAGTTTACAATGTAGCTTGTCTCAGTTAGTTGGCTCTCATACAGTGCTCAAGTAAGGTAACAGTGAACATGTTAAAGTTAAAATGCATAATCACCTGCCATAGGTAGGATACTACTTTGAGCCACTTTCAGTGAGCTTCAAATGTTGATGCTATAAAATCCATAATAATCAAATAAGTTAACCTGAAGAGTTTAAGAGGAAAAATGCGTTGAGAAGATCATCTTGTGTGAGTCAGAGTGGTACAGTGGTTTGTTTGGATGTCATCATGGCCTTTATATTCTCATGACGCCCACGTTTCACTGAAATACAGGTGAATTGTTTTTTAAACTTTGGGTTGTACCCTGTGTGTGTGTGTGTGAGAAATATGCATGCATGCAAGAATGAAAGCTCTGAGAGGTCATGCATTATTTTTTCCTGTCCCCTTTTCTTACGATCACGCCTAAAAAAATTTAAATGTACAATTATGCACTTGGCAGACTCTTTTATCAAAAGTGACCTACATTGCATTGAAGGTATACATTTGATCAGTTCATGCATTCTCTGAAAATCAAACCCATGAGATTGTTGTTTGATGCATGCTTCATGCTCTACTGTTTGACATACAGGAAATTTCTCATCATATCTAAAATTGTTTTCTCCACTTAATTTTCTCACGAGAAGAAAAAAAAGATGTTACTCGCCATTTTTCTGGTCAACCACAAACTATTTAATCGGCATCTGTCAAACATCATGCAGACGTCCCTCGAGTGAGCTGCGAATGAAACTGACCACATGTTCAGAGTCTCTACTGTGACGGAGATGATAAAGTTGTAATCTACAACAATAAAGTTCTCAAGTGTCAGACACTGTTTTGGAAGTTGATTCGGCCACTGACATAAAGATATTTCATCTTGAGTGAGTCTCTGAACAAAGTAAAAAATCAGTTTGCTTATGTATGTTGTACCAGTACATATATATCGAAATGTCCAAGAAAGACAAGCAACTTTTGAGTCAAAATCACATTCAAATTAAACTGTTTGCTAGCTGCAGTGTAAAAAAGTAAATAAAAATAAAGATTATTGGAGTATGTAAATAAAATGAAGATTATTGGAGTATGTTTTACAAGAAAATACTTTATGGTCTTTCTACTTCAAAAACAGATGTTTAATTCAACGTGTTATATGTTTATCAGTAATTATTAGAGAAACTGGTTGCACTTTATTTTGATAGTCCGCTTTTGGACATTCTACTATACTTTAAAGGAACACTCCACTATTTTTGAAAATAGGCTCATTTTCCAACTCCCCAAGAGTTTTACCATTTTCGAATCCATTCAGCCAATCTCCAGGTCTGGCGGTAGCACTTTTAGCTGCAGCTCAGATCATTGAATCTGATTAGACCGTTAGCATCTCTCTCAAAAATGACCAAAGAGTTTCGATAATTTTCCTATTTTAAACTTGACTCTTCTGTAGTTACATTGTGTACTAAGACTGATGGAAAATGAAAAGTTGTGGTTTTCTAGGCCGATATGGCTAGGAACTATACTCTCATTCCGGCGTAATAATCAAGGAACTTTGCTGGAGTCTGTGAACTTGGAAATCTAATTACTACCACCTGTTGGTCTTTATTGGTCTTAATATAATCATTGAGTTACTGAGATCGATTTGTTTTTATCTCCTGCTGAAATAAAGAGATTTTTAGAGTGCAGACCTTGAGTAAAGTTTGATATAAGAAACAGATCTTTGCACCTACAAAAGCTGGGAGTGTTAAGATTGGAGGGTTGGGGTTAGTAGAATAAGCTGACATGTAATGTCACTGCAAACTGAGTATGAAATGTTTGCATGCATTTTTCAGTTTTTTCGCATTCGTCATCCTTTTCTATCAAAACGCATGCAACGGATGCGAAAATGTAGAAAATCGAACCTGATCCGAATTCTTTTATGACGGATGAAAGTTTCGGAGGCAGTGTGTAAAGGTGATTGACATAACGTGAGGTCATATTTATTTTTTAATGTTTGAAAATTTCGGACTCCGTGTGCAATGGCCTGTACTTACAAAGTTTCTTGTAGTTAGTAGAAGTGGACTATCAAAATAATGTGTTACTGGGAAATTTACTAGCAAAGTGAAAATTGTTTCGGACACCATTTTTTTGACTGATAATGTGGATGTATTTATTCAATTTAATTTAGTTTCACACTAGACTGTTGATTTAATGCATACTAAAATGTTAGCATGAGAAAATATTCAGAACTGACAGAAATATCAAGATTTGACTGACAGAAGCTGTCTGAGTCTTAGAAATCAGCTTTTATTAAATGTTTATGTATTCAATGTTGTTATATTCTGTAATTTCCTTTTCATTTGTTTGACTTCTCTACTGCCTGTTTCAACAGGCCATGTGGCTTCCTGTGTCCCATGAAGGCAAATACTGCTCATCTGCAAAAAAAGGACCAGGATATTTCACAAAATGATGCCTTTGCAATCAAGGATGTCATGCACCTGCCTCAGGTAACGTTTGGATGTAATAAACAATCACAATATGGTTGTTGTGCAGTTTTATTGTGGGTAACACGCAGAAGGACATCTTTGGCCTTTGCACTGCACATTGCATATTTTCAGCATCTTTAATTGTTTTAGTCAAAATACAGTCATTGCATACAAACTGCTATGTCAAGGTACAAACAGGTACAAACAAACAAAAAAAAAGTGTCTCAGTCTGCTAGTGGAGAGAAAAAGTAGTGCAATCATGCACATAATTTTGTTAATGTACTATGCAACATAATTTAGTAGTTTGTCATTTTTAAAAGTAACTTTCACCAACCATTATTGATTATTGCATTTTAAACCATTGCGTTTTTCATGCATTTAAAGTCACTTTCTCTCACTTTAGTGTCACCAAGTGTTGCATTTTAACAAAAGGTTCTGCTAAATGAATGTCGCAGGCTACATGTTTGAGCGACGAACCATGAATCCGCATAAAAACCAGTCAGCTGCATCGTTCTCTTTTGGCAGAGTGTGTTCATGCACTTGATTTGGTCTGATTTCCTGAGCTTTATAATGCAGAGTCTTTGCCCACAAACCTCTGCTGTGGCCCCAATCACAGAGCCCACAGGAGTATTTGGCCCTTTTAACCTCCTACAGCAAACCTCTCATGCTGATAAACAAACCTCTCTATTCTGCTACCCCATAAACACACATCTCCCTACTACTACACTGTAAAGACAACACACCGCACCATGATCAAACGAAATGACGCTTCCCAATGAACCCCCACATACCAAGTGAGAAAATTCAAGTGTGCCAAGTAACGTTTTTCTCACCCCGTAGGTCGGTGTTTTTTTTTTTTGCACTGACTAATAATGGGATGTTCACACTGAACGAGATCTTCCACAATATTTGTTTTACCCGAGTAGATTAATCATGTTTTTTTGTCAACATGGAAAATTGCTCATGTTAAGCCAACAAAATATTTTGTGAAGTGTCACTGCGATATAGACCAGCTCATCTCATATGATGCTGCATTGTTTGTTGAAAACAAAACGGTGGGAATTTAAAAAATTATGTAATTTACACAGATAATGGAAAACATTTATTCAGTTGGTGAAAAATGTGATAAATATGATAGTTATGTTTGCATCCTAGTTCCACACCACTAAATGTATATCTCTTGATTAGTATAGCATGATAAACAGTATTGTCATAACGTAAACAAGCAATGAAAGGCTTTATATATATGGAAAGTTGCATTACTGTGCAAGGACAGATACAGAGAGAGAGAGAGAGAGAGAGAGAGAGAGAGAGAGAGAGAGAGAGAGAGAGAGAGAGAGAGAGAGAGAGAGAGAGAGAGAGAGAGAGAAAGAGAGAGATATGTTTCCACACACCCACGCTCAGTCACATATCGCAGTGGCGGAAACCAGACCTGAGACTATTGTCACGAAAGCTTCATGTTTGACACAAATGATGCAGAATTCAGCTTGGTGCGTTCTGCATGTGTCCTCACAGTCAATTCCTTCGTTTGTGCGCAGTAGAGCTTTGACTACAACCGCAAACCCTGCAAACACCTGCCACCAAGAGCACTGACTATCTGCTCTTTGGAGCAAACATTTGTTAGAGATGGTTCTGTGTGATTATTTCACTCATGTTCTAAACAAAACAAAAGAGAACGGCTTGCAGCGATTATGACACTTAGGCTGGTGACTAACTGTTGAACAATAAAGTATGATCAACGATTTTGTCCAGTATCCACTATGCCATGCTGGCCAGAAGAGAACTGCTCCCCCCCCCCCCCCCATATTAAAAAAGGTGACTTTTTTTTTTTCTTTCTGCATTCCTGTGTTTAGTCTGTATGAAAAATGTTATAAATGGAGATTGTTATTAAATAAAAGCTATTATGTGTTGTAATGTGTGTGTTTTTAGTGATTGATAAACACCAGTTAATCATTTTTAATAATTGTGTTAAACTATAAAAATGTTTATTTATTTCTTATCATAATTGCCAAATAATAAATCTTAGTTGAGGTAACATATAAAACATGGCATAAACGGTTGAATTTTTATTGACATAACTTGCTGTAGTCTTCTAAATGTTTGACCAATTAAAACATTTTAGTTGAATGGACTATAAAACTAGTTCAGTAAAGGCTGAGCCAACCAATAAATAACAACTCAGATAACATTTTGAAGTCAGAAATTGACTGAACGTAAAATTTCTGTGTAACTAGTTACTAAATAATTAGCTGAAACTGCTTTAAAAAAATTTACAGTGTGTGTGTGTATATATATATATATATATATATATATATATATATATATATATATTTATATTTTCATTTATATGAATAATTTATATAAATGCAATTTCATGTTTAAGTAATTTTATATTCATTTTTCTAATTCAGATACAGTATAATATATTATTAATAATAATAATCTCTCTCTCTCTCTCTCTCTCTCTCTCTCTATATATATATATATATATATATATATATATATATATATATACACACACAGGGCCTAAAATTAACACTCGCCAAGTGCCAAATGCAAGTAAAAATTGGCGTGTATATGTAACAGTGCCAGTCACCAGTTGGCGGGTAAAACTTTTGCGAAATATAACAATGCAATGTAGTGGGAACAACATTTTTAAAGAGATTCAATGTACCTGATGTAAGTGAATAAAATATTTCCCCAAGACAAGATCATCGTGATTAGCTGTTATGTCATAAGCGACAAGAGCGAATCAAATAATAGGATACAAACGGGCTGATAAGGTCAGAGCAGTGTGATGGCCAGCTTGTCCATGGACACGGTTCTAATAACTGTTACCTGAGAAGATTTTGCTGCTTCATTTCAGAAGATTAACTTTTCCCTTCTTTATTCTTCATAACCTGAGAATGTGGCGACACATACCTGGGCTTACGCCTCAGAAATGGTGCAGTGAAATTTGAGAGGTTGCTCGTTTGGCTGAACACACACGCTGAGCCGCTTCAAACAGCGCACCAGTAACTCTTCAATGGATGAAAACAATTATGTCAAAATATGCGGTTTTGGCGAGTTACCTTGTAAACGTAGTCTTATTAACAATTAACAATTAATCTGTGCAAGTTAATTGTTTGTTTTGGTAATTTTATTCAAAATCTGAACATTTACTTCTGCTCTGGAATGGCATTCCTTCTCTAATGACGTCAGTTTGACGGTTTGGGCAGAATATCCTTAAACACGCCCCTCCAACCGTTAGGATTAGGGTTATAATTAATAGGGAAAATTGAGGAAAAATGCATTTAATAGAGACACCAGTAGCAGTATTGGTATCAGTACTTCATTAATAATAGGCTACTTAGTAAACATATGCCATTAAAAGCATATTTTAAAATATAGCCTACTATCTTTGCTGTTTCTACATTAATTTGGAGGTTGAATGTGAAATTATGACAATATAAATATGCGATTAATCATGATTCATTACAGATAAATGTGTGATTGAGTATTTAATAGATTGACAGACAGCACTAATGTTAACCTTTTATAGATTTTAGATTTCAATTTAATGTCTAATTTTATAGGTCCCCCCAGAAAGAGATCGGGACGGGGATGGCCCCACCCCCTTGGCCCCCTTCAAATTTTCTGTTTGATAATCTGGCCCTCAAATGAAGCTAACTGAATAGCCCTGGTCTAATCCTTTAACATGGGTGCGGGGGAAAAATATGCACCACATACGCACTGAAAACAGAGTTTGTAAAAAAAAAAAAAAAAAAAAAAAAAAAAAAGATAAATCAATAAATCTGTTTGTTGTTTTTTAGTAAAGTAAAGGACAAATTAAAACCATTGTAAATATGTTTAGTCATTGCCGTAGTAATAACTGCCTGTTTTTGCATAAAGAGTTTTATGGCCGGTAAAAAAAATTTGCATTTATGAAGTTTATATATATATAAATAAATATATATATATATATATATATATATATATATATATATATATATATTTATATTTATATAAATGTAATTTCATATTTAAGTAATAATTTCATATTAATTAATTGTTCTAATGTATATATAATTGATATTATAAAACGCAAATATTACCGGTATGTGCCGCGGCGGCTATCCGCCATCTTGCCTGACATCTACGGCTGGTGGTGTCCATTTTCGACCCCTGCCAAATTATTACCCCCTCGTTGAAATCACTACCTGATTGCCTAATCCTAACCCCTCCCCCACACCTAACCCTAAACCTAGTGATCTGTCTAAAGCTTTCAATTCAGTAGATCACAAATAAATGTTACAGAGACTTGGGTATATCAGTGAAGCTGCTTTAAAATGGTTCAAAAACGACTTCTCAGAATGCACTCAATGTGTGTCTGTTGAATATTATAACTCACCTTTTCTTCATGTAAATACTGGAGTTCCTCAAGGATCTGTTTTAGCCCCTTTGTTATTTTCTATTTATATTAATGATTTAGGTCATGGAATAGATTTAGCTAAAATACATTTGTATGCAGATGATACAATTATTTATACGGCAGCATCTTCTTTAAAACAAGCTTTACAACAATTACAGGATGCTTTTCAAGTTCTGCAGTGCTCGTTGTTAAAGTTAAAATTGGTTTTAAACTCAAATAAGACAAAGTATATGATTTTTAGTTGTGGTCACACTAAGGTAACAGACCTGACAATTACAACCTAGAAAGATTCAGCTCCTATAAATGTCTAGGTATTTGGATGGATGAAAAATTAGGTTTTGATATACATATTGATAAGTTGTTGAAAAAGCTTAGACCAAAATCTGTGATTCTTTTATATGAAACTTTATTTGCTGCCGTCTTGACCAGGTCTCACTGGAAGAAGAGATAGCAATATCTCAATGTGATTTCCTGGTTAAATAAAGGAAATAACCCACATAGCAAACAGTCTTGGCCCAAATGTGGCCTCAAACTGGCACTGCTGGCCTCCTGTCAGTAATGGCATGTACCCATTCAGCCAGAGCTGGGCCATGTGTGGCAATGATGGCACAGCGTGGATCACGGCAAACAATATGAGGGCCGATTGTTGGTGGGAGGAGTGTGGCCCACATCAGTCCAGTGATCATGTGGCTCAAATCAGGCAGTGACCTGACAGCATATTATGAGACTCATGAAAAACAAGATAAATAAAATATGATAAAATGATCACAGAAATGTAAACTAAATCATTTCAAAATTAAGCAAATCAGTAAATCAGTCAACTGCATTAAACTGCACTTAATTATAATTTGATTATATTTTATATTATTATTCTCAGTAAAAATAATCTTAGAATCCTTATATGGAGAAAGAGAGATCATTTAACCATTATCATGTAATATTTATTTGGTTTATCATGTGATGTTTTGTGTGAGGGACAGATCCAAATTCAAACCATTCATCAGCGATATGTATCTCCTTCCTCTGGAGCTATAGTAACAATTAAAAAATTTGCCTTTAGGAAGTTTTACAACAAGTTTTACGGCAGCGATATCAAACGGTCATTGGCTCTCGCCGGTTTTGTCATAGATTGCGACATGCTGTGTTTCCAGTGATGCGTGTTTTGAATAAGAAACATGCGCCCTCACGGAGTGGATCGATAGTGTTTTCAGCATTTAACAACTTTAATTAACCGTTTAACCGTTTTCAGCATTTAACAACCAAGTACCGTATTGCAAAATCATTGAACTGCCTGTCTCCTTGAACTGAAAACGTGGCTAACAAATAACTTTCTACATCTTTCATACAACAAGTTGTTTTGTTCGGATCAAATGTCAAAACTGACTTGAGCAAAATCGATTTGGGCTCTCTTACACTGTAAAAAGTGAAAAGTTGACTTAACTTAAAATTTCAAGGCAACTTGCTGCACAGCTTTTTTCAGTTTACTCAACTTTGGACCAAGTTGTTCACTCAACCCAAGTCACTGAGTAAAGTCACAGGTCTCTTTTTTGTTCAGTTAACACAGTTTTGTTAGTTTAAGTCTTGAAATGCTTTTCCAATGTGTCTCAAATTATGTTCTGTGAACTTTGTGAACTTTTTTTTACAAATAACAACCATTAATGGATAAGTTAGTGTAATAAGTAGATAATATTGTCTTTGTTTGTAAGACAGCTTACAAGACTAAGATATCCAGAAAGCGGATAAAAGTTGTTGAACATACTCTAGGCCTCAAAACTAGACACTAAGCTCAAGAACGGTGGGGATCAACAAAAATGTCACAGCGTGGGGCCCGGTGCGACCACACCAGTTGCACCGCCCAAAGGACAGCCCTGGTTGTGGGTTCCCAGAACAAGACTAAAATGTAGGGGAGATAGAGTCTTCTCTGTTGCTGGTCCCAAATTATGGAACACTTTGCCTCTATCTATCAAAACTGCTTCTACAGTGTCTGAATTTAAATGTTTGTTAAAAACTCATCTTTTCTCCCGTGCTTTTAATTGAGAGGTGATTGGGTTGTTTTAAGGTTATATATTTTTTCTGTTGTATTTAAGCCTATGCAATACTAATGCAGTGATTAGGTTTGTCCACTTTTTAAATGCTGTAATAAGGTTTAAGTTTTATGTACAGCACTTTGGTCAATGAAAGTTGTTTTAAATGTGCTTTATAAATAAATTGAACATTGAACATTGAACACTGCTTGCAAAGGATTCTCAGCAAAATATTAAAAATTAACATTTTATTTATGATTATATTTATTTGTCCAATTACATTTGAGCCCCTGAAAATGGGGGTACTGTGTATAAACATGGTTGTAATTCCTAAGCATTTTATGTTATATTTTTGTTAAACCCCAAAAATTCAAAGCTTAAAGCCTGTACTTCAATTTCATATTGATTGTTTAATTTTATTTCTATTCTGGTGGCATACAGAGGCAAAATTATGAAAATTGTGTCAGTATCCAAATATATATGGACCTGGCTGTGTATATATATATATATATATATATATACATAGATTCACTCACAACTGCACATTGTCATAGAGTACAAACAACACACTGTCTGTTGTGGGCCTCTTTATTTAAAAATAAAATAAAATAAATATATATATATATATATATATATACATACACAGGTGCATCGTGTGGAAATAAATTCAATGCACACAGACTGAAGTAGTTTAAGTCTTTGGTTCTTTTAATTGTGATGATTTTGGCTCACATTTAACAAAAACCCACCAATTCACTCTCAACAAATTAAAATATGGTGACATGCCAATCAGCTAATCAACTCAAAACACCTGCAAAGGTTTCCTGAGCCTTCAAAATGGTCTCTCAGTTTGGTTCACTAGGCTACACAATCATGAGGAAGACTGCTGATCTGACAGTTGTCCAGAAGACAATCACTGACACCCTTCACAAGGAGGGTAAGCCACAAACATTCATTGCCAATGAAGCTGGCTGTTCACAGAGTGCTGTATCCAAGCATGTTAACAGAAAGTTGAGTGGAAGGAAAAAGTGTGGAAGAAAAAGATGCACAACCAACCGAGAGAACCGCAGCCTTATGAGGATTGTCAAGCAAAATCGATTCAACAATTTGGGTGAACTTCACAATGAACACACTGAGGCTGAGGTCAAGGCATCAAGAGCCACCACACACAGACGTGTCAAGGAATTTGGCTACAGTTGTCGTATTCCTCTTGTTAAGCCACTCCTGAACCACAGACAACGTCAGAGGCGTCTTACCTGGGCTAAGGAGAAGAAGAACTGGACTGTTGCCCAGTGGTCCAAAGTCCTCTTTTCAGATGAGAGCAAGTTTTGTATTTCATTTGGAAACCAAGGTCCTAGAGTCTGGAGGAAGGGTGGAGAAGCTCATACCCCAAGTTGCTTGAAGTCCAGTGTTAAGTTTCTACAGTCTGATGATTTGGGGTTCAATGTCATCTGCTGGTGTTGCTCCATTGTGTTTTTTGAAAACCAAAGTAACTGCACCCGTTTACCAAGAAATTTTGGAGCACTTCATGCTTCCTTCTGCTGACCAGCTTTTTAAAGATGCTGCCCACACTGCCAAAAGCACCAAAAGTTGGTTTAATGACCATGGTGTTGGTGTGCTTGACTGGCCAGCAAGCTCAGCAGACCTGAACCCCAGAGAATCTATGGGGTATTGTCAAGAGGAAAATGAGAAACAAGAGACCAAAAAATGCAGATGAGCTGAAGGCCACTGTCAAAGAAACCTGGGCTTCCATACCACCTCAGCAGTGCCACAAACTGATCACCTCCATGCCACGCCAAATTGAGGCAGTAATTGAAGCAAAAGGAGCCCCTACCAAGTATTGAGTACATATACAGTAAATGAACATACTTTCCAGAAGACCAACATTCACTAAAAATGTTATGAAGTATTCTACTTTGTTGAGATAGTGAATTGGTGGGTTTTTGTTAAATGTGAGCCAAAATCATCACAATTAAAAGAACCAAAGACTTAAACTACTTCAGTCTGTGTGCACTGAATTTATTTAATACAAGAGTTTCACAATTTGAGTTGAATTACTGAAATAAATGAACTTTTCCACGACATTCTAATTTATTGAGATGCACCTGTATATATATATACTATTACTGCATGCACACATTTATTTTAAGAGTAACAAAGGAAAGCGTGGGAAACTGCTTTGTGGTCTCGAGAAGAACAACAGACAGAAGAGAAAAATGAGAGAAACAGAAAACACTTATCAATAGTGCCATGTAATGACAATATCTCCAGTATATAAAACGTTTGCAGCCAGCACACTGACACACAGAGAAACACATCAGATGATGATCACAAAAAATATATTCTCAGGCACATGAGAACACATATATGCACATGCAGTCATACGAACAGACACTTTTAGGAACAGGCGTACACATACATGTATAAAGATGCTTTTTAAAGATGCTTTTTCATATAATGGTGAGTTTTGGATGTCAAGCGAGGACAAACTGGCAACAGATTGAAATAAATCTCTTTTTGTCTCACATGAAATGCGATCTCTGATTCACAGGATTTCTCTGAACCAAATGAGTGATGGGCCCAACTGAAAGCAGGTCATACCAACCACACAACTAACCATGGAACACACACACACTTATACACTCACATACAGAGACAGTTTAACATGGAACACAAACACTCACACTTCACACACACACAGCCTTTTTACCATGGAACACTCATTTCTCAACCTGTGGTCAAATCCCTACCCAGAATGCACTCTGGCTGCGGTGACTCATGGCATTCTGATAATCACCCAAAAACTGAAGTTCCACCGAACTCGAACGTGGGGGTGTAAGGAAAGAGACACGTGGATTTACAAATGTACAGATAGAAAGATGTATTGATGTACGGATGGATGATGAACACATGAATATTAAATAGAAACGTAATTTTCATTTTTTTTCTTTAATTCACATTTTTAAGAAGAAACATCTATTACCATTACCATATGCATATACATATTACCATACCTTATGCACACTGACACCAATATGGATGTATGTATGTATTTAAATTTTATATTGTTTATATATTATTGGATTTAAATAATTGAATTACGAACAATTATGAAAGTTCTTCCAATAACGTTAATGGAATGTTCATTCAGCATTATGTAGTCTTTAATAATGTTCTCAAAACATTAGCACTATAACTATATTATTTATAGATGAAACTTTTATCTAAAACGTTCTAGTTAGACGTTCATCTGACATTTTTACCTCTTGCTCCAGAACATTCAGAGAACATTCAAAAGTAACATTCCCATAATGTTTGTCAAATTATAAAATGGAATGTTCTTTTAACATTCGCATAACCCCAAAAAAGCATTAAATTTTTTTTTTTTTTTTTGGAATGTTCAGAGAACCATATTTTCTATTTTCATAAACTAATGGAAACATTAGCAAAACATATTTTTGAGCCCTATAGAATTTTGTTGTGATTTTGTTAAAATTCTGTAACAGTAAGAAATGTATGATAAACCTTTTTTTGTTTTGTTTTTTTTGTTCATTTAAATCATAATGGTAATCATCAGACTGCTTTTATCTGTTTATATCACTTGTGTACATCTAAAGACTGCTGAACTGTTATCTGTTGGATACCATTTATCATCTCATTTCTCTATGTGATTTTATCAGGACTGCAGACAGCATCAGATTCCATCCATCTGACTAAGATAAAAAAAACAAAAACGCATGCATGCAACATTAACCCTTAAAGATAACGATTCATTCATTGCATAACCAAAAAATGTGTGCACAGCGACACTTTGCACAATGATTTGTGTAGCATACTATCTTTCCTCACAATACTTGCTAACCTGTTGCGTATTTAATGCATTGACATTCAAACATTTAAGCATGCAAATATACATTTTGCGGCCATTATATATTTGCTGTATTATATGCACGCACGCACAGTGTACTGCATGTAAATGTGTCTGTCTGCATTCAGTGCGAACAACATCTCTACATCCTGTCCCAAGCTCTGAGCTCTCCTTTTTGTCTGGCACATGCAAACCTCTGTCTGCACCACAGGAAATCAACAGGTCTAATATACACACACACATACAGACACAAACACTAACCCATACATAGACACACACGACCGTGCATAAACACGCACATGCATTTAGAGCCGCGTGTCTCTGGCACTGTAGCACGCAACATGCACAAAACACACAAGCAAAACTGTACATTAACATGAGCAGAAATACAAATGCACCGTACACACCAAAATAAGATACAATAGATGCATTTGATGCATGCAAAATTGATAAGTCAGAATATCTGCACAGGTACTTTAGAAACCTCATGCAGGTCTGGCATGAGAAGCGATGTGTTTGTTTCATCAAAGCCAAATGCAACCGAAACTGAGAAAATTTCATGCTGTGGGAGAGAGAAAACAAGAAATACGAACGCGGGATTGACTGGCACAGCTTGATTTGACACACATCTGCATGTTTGAAGTGCTCTGAATGGTAAGGAGCAGAGGTTGGTGGTTGGGTTTTGGTCGACCATGCTCTGGCCCAGATCTGGTGTGATCTGGTCTGGTCTGGTTTGAGGAATGTGAGATGGTGAATCTTGAGGTGGAGACCGTGGCTTTCAGGGCTCCCACGCAGTGGAGTCTGCCAGTGGAACTCTGTAACCCCACATTAATGTAGTTTTATCCCGTCAGCAGCAGTGATGGGTCACAGAGCAACCCCAGTGTGAAGGAGGTCATTTCTGTAAAGATGACTAAGGCGAGGCAGTATTATTAGCTTAGGGAGCTTATTATTAACCCAATTTACACTGATTACACTTGAAAAAAAAAAAAATCATATTTTTAGTAAGTATGTTTGTTTTGTTTTCCAGTAAAAATATCTAAACTCTATAAAATTAAATTTTAAAAAATCACAGTTTTCTTTTCATGTGATGCATTTTGTATTTAAACAGGAAGTTTGGGGCGGGACATAGAGGGGTTTGTGCCATATACTTTAAATAGCCAATAGATTTTAGTTTACATTGTAAACCCTGAACCATGCTAGAAGTAGGTGATTTTCATTCTAGAGTGCATTTGATTGGACACATTTTGTTTGTAAATTCCCCTGAGAGCAAGACGAGTCATCATTTTAGAATATTTTTTCGGTCTGTTTTCCCAGATAAGAAAGACTGTACACTTTTTATGTGTATCTGCTAAATCCGAACTTTTGGTCAACTTTTTTGGAGTACACTAGCATGTAGATGACCTCAAAAATAACAAACATGGATTAAAAGCCACACAACTCCAAATGTGACCTTAGTAGCACATTTTAGAAATAAGCAGCAAAGTCTTGTATATGGCTGTATATTGTATGTATATTCGTATGGTGGAGTTGTGAAGATGTCATCAGCTTGATTATTGGGTTGGTTGATATATATAATTTTTTTTTATTTTGACAAAACTGACAAAATGTTGCCTATCTTAGCTTAAAGAGATAGTTCACCCAAAAATAATATTGTCGTCATTTACTCATCAATACTGATTTATTATCTTATACATATTGTTCTGCATATTAGAAAAAGTCATGGAAGTTTGAAATGACATAAGGCGAGCAAATAATGTCAGAGTTTTACTTTTTGAGTGAACTAAGTATGTTTAAGGATGCATGGATGCAGTGACATAATTATGCTGCCTTCTATGATAACTTTCTTTGGTCAGCATTGCACATATTTTTTCACAATACAGAATGCAATCCTTTTATTTTGGAGTGAGCTATCCCTTTAAACAAATTACTTAAATAATTCCACTAGTGTTTCAAGCGTTGTAGTATTGAAGCTCTCAACATAGCGGCATGATCTAAACAAGTTCAAAGGTCTCTGAGTATTTACACTTACACCATAACTGTAGTGAGTACTGACGACGCTTTCTCATGAGAAAAATAATTTTGTAAAAGCCACATAAACCCGACAGACATGATCTTTAAGGAACTTAACGAAGGGGTAGTGGGTGTTAGGAGACTGTGTGAAATATTGGAGTGAGGGTGCAGATTGTGCATTTCAGTAACTGAGAACTTCTATGCAGAAAATTTGGCTGTACTTGTGTGCAAGGGAGATTGGGCGGAAACACAGTACCAGATTTGAAGGTATCATTGACGCAAGAATGTGGTCCATCATAGATGATACTCTGTATTACTAAATGCTCACTAATATGCATAAATGGAATAACATTTAGCCAGTGCTTTTTTCTTTAATATTTAGATTCAGAAGAAAATGCATTCGGCTGGTGTGTTTTTCTGCCGGTAAAGGCTCTGTGGTTGAGAGAGAGTGTGAGAAAGCGGAAGGCGGGAGGTTTGGGTACAGCTCTGTGGAAAGGGGCGGAGCTTAGCAGGCTGGCAAGGCGATAAACAGGGCAAAGTTATTTTTTTATCTCTCACTTTCTCTCTTTTAAGATTGAAACTTGATAATTGTTTGTATTGTACAACGGAAAGATGTTCTGACCTAATATACTACGGCCTGGTTTCACAGACAGGGCTTAGACTAAGCCAGGATTAGGCCATAGTTCAATTAGGACATTTAAGCAATTTTCATTCACATGCCTTAGAAAAAAAACATTACTGGTGTGCATCTTGAGACAAAACAAAGGCACTGATATTTTAAAGATGCAAGTTTCTTTCAGTTGAAACAGTTCAGAATTACATTTTAGTCTGGGACTAGACTAAACCGGCGGTACGTCTTTCTAACTAATTGGACAGTTTTTATGTATCAGACAAAAATAGGATGTTGAGAGTGAATGTTTAGAGATTCCCATTATTTTCAAAAAACCTGACCTATTCAATTGGTATCAACAGTGGCAAGAAAAAAAACAAGAACGATGAATCGAAACTCTACCATCAGCAACGGTACCTGTGAGAAAAAACGGATCCAACACTTTTTTGAGCTTTGTTATTTTAGATGTGTGAAAAGCCAGGGATTGACACAAATGTTATCTTTCATTAACACATACAAGCAGCCACTTCCCCTTGGAGAGGATCTCAAACAGGACAAGACAAAAACAGGCAAATGAGATTAATTTAGACAGAGTGCTATAAAATTATATAATAATATATTATTATAGCAAACAGATTCCAGTTTGCATTGATTATAAATGAAAAATTCACTGTTTATATTCATAGAGAAACTCATTTTAAAGGGCTACTCCTCCCCAAAATGAAAATTTTGTCATTAATCACTTACCCCCATGTCATTCCAAACCCATTAAAAGCTTCGTTTGTCTTCGGAACACAATTTAAGACATTTTGGATGAAAACCGGAAGGTTTGTGACTGTCCCATAGACTGCCAAGTAAATATCACTGTCAAGGCCCAGAAAAGTATGGAAGACATCGCCAAAATAGTCCATCTGCCATCAGTGGTTCAATCTGAATGTTATGAAGTGACGAGAATACTTTATGTACGCAAAGAAAATAAAAATTACGACTTTATTCAACAATCCGTCTCCTCCGTGTCTCATCCGCATCACCGTAGCGCCATTTTGTAGAGTATCTGCTGGACGCAAACTGCGTATGCTGTGCTGTTTTCATTTAAAATATCTTAAATTGTGTTCCAAAGACGAACAAAGCTTTTACAGGTTTGGAACGACATGGGAGTGAGTGATTGATGACAAAATTTTCATTTTGGGGTGGAGTAACCCTTTACCAATGTCATATACTGATGATATGAATAAGGCAATATTGTTTTGTACCACCATTGCAGATTCTGTTACATCATTTTCAGTGCTGGTAGAAGATGTGAAGTACACAGTCTTAACTTATCAATGGTTTTCATATACTTTTATGCTTTAAATTAAAGTTAAATGAGCTTGTGTTTTATCTTGAAGCAGCTTTGTTGGTTGGGTTCATGATTTGAAATCCATATGGAGATAAAAATCTGACTTTGGAATCAAGGTTGGCGGTAGGTAAGGTAGGAGATCACTTTGTGCTCTCTATATACTGTATAATTTTAATATAAGAATAATTCACTGAATATGAACATTTCAGTTTCCACACAGAGAGAAGAGGTGCCAGTAAAAGAGAAAGTGATCAAATGTGGGGCAGGCTGAGTGTGTGTGTGCAGGAACACGTTGAACGTTGCTGTGAAAGGTTGGTTTTTTGTGGTGCATTTTCTGCTGAAGTGGCCTCACGAATATCTTTTTTCCCTGCTGATGAATTAACTACACATTCACAGCTTTTTTCTAGATGTCAACACATCTTAACAAAGTCATCATGTCAGCAGACAACTAATTGTTGATCTTGCATTTCCTGTCGGTTAATATCATGCATGTGTGTTACTAGTTGTACAGCATAGCAGAATCAAGCATGTTATAAATCTTTATATATAACCCATGTAAAATATTTCGAAGTGAAACACAACATATATGCTGGTAAATATATTTATGTATGTATACATTAAACAATATATGGATTTTTTTCCACCCAGCATGATTCAATTTGAGTTTTCCAAATTACAGATGAAATAATTTTAGCACCACTAGTGTCAGCACAATTGCTCAATTAATTATTGTTTCCAAGGTTCAGGTTTACATTGGTTGGACTAAGAGACAATCCTGTCCCAAAGTCACACGATTGATTAATGGAATAGTTCACCTAAAAATGAGCATTTGCTGAAGATGTACTCACCCTCAGGCCATTCACGATGTAGATGAGTTTGGTTCTTCATCGTAACAGATTTGGATAAATTTAGCATTACATCACCTGCTCACCAATGGATCCTCTGCAGTGAATGGGTGCCATCAGAATGAGTGTCCAAACAGCTGATAAAAACATCACAATAATCCACAAGTAATCCATAACACCATGAAAAGCTGTGTGTTTGTAAGAAACAAATTAATCATTAATGCGTTACAGCTTAAACCGTTCCTTCTAGTCACAATAGCCCATAATAACGCTTGCTTCAGTTCATCTGCTGTGGTCTTCTCACATCGAAATCTACCAACAAATTGGTTTAGAATTGTTTTGGACTGTTTACGCTTGTAACCTGCATATTTCTCTCTAGATTCAGAAAAACAATGTTTTTTTCTCTGGAGAAACTAATATTATAGAGGACTCATTTCAGTAAAGGTTTGAAGGAAGCAAAGAATTGAGATTAAAAACATCTTGAATTTATTACAAACAGCTTCACAAGATATTAATTGATGAAGTTGAATTTTTGTGGTGTTTTTATCAGCTATATGGACTCTCATTCTGACGGTACCCATTTACTGCAGATGATCCATTGGTGAGCAAGTGATGTAATGCTACATTTCTCCAAATCTGATCTGATGAAGAAAAAAACTCATCTGCATCTTGGATCACCTGAGGGTGACTGAATTTTCAGGAAATTTTCATTTTTGCGTGAGCTATTCCTAAGTCAATGTTGTTTTAATAGGATCAGTGTTGATATACAATAAGCAGTATGATTCTGGGAATCATGAAATCGAAATGGCTGACTGTAGTTTCTCATATTCTTTTCTCATCCTTCCATCCAAAAGCCTCGATCCCCCTTAAGCGGCATAGCCAGATTTAGACTCTGGGCGTTCGCTTTTGGTCCGAAAATGCGTTTGAAGTGAAGATGGCCACCTCATCACTGTATTTTTCCTTCTGTCCTTTGCTGTGTTCCCCCTTTATGAGTTGCACATGGGGCAGCCTGCAATTTATACACCACAAAATAAGCCCCTGCACATCTGCGCTCGCAACCGCACGCTCTAGCCACCACCCCGCTCTGCCCCACCCGTGGGGTGGAGGGACATTGGCAGCATTCGGCCCACCGCAGGTCTCTCAGCAAAACACTGCAGTTATATTAAACTTAAATACAGGGGCTTGATAAACAAGAGAGAGAGAAAGAAAAAAAAACATCTCTGTCCGATCGCTGCAGTGCTGCTTCCACCATTTTTGCTTGTGGTTAGTGAACGACGCTGCTAAGAAACCCTTTTCCCAAAACACAGAGCAGATGGTGTTTGTGTCTGTGGAAAGAAGCTGGACAGCCCCATCCTCAATGTCCAATACACTCTTCGGGAAGACACGCACTTGTGGTGTACTTGCTAAATTTATACATGTGCATAAAAATCAGAATATGGCTGTTAAACTTGACATTAAAATTATTTATTGTCTTATGCTGTGTTTCATCTATGCGCACAATTCCATTAAAAAAAAAAAAAAAAAATTTTTTGCAAAAGCTAATACTGTATGTAATGCAATTTTGCCAATAGTCAGTGACTTAATGTGTAACATACAGCAACAGTAGCAAATAACAATAGATTGAATGCATCAAGATGCTCTCTAGGGTGAATTTGACCTGCAGCCTGCACTTCCTCAAACAAAAGAAAGCCTTCCATACTGTTCTGGTATCGAATGCCCACATGGATTCAATCAATTCTCAATGAATAAAATTCAAGTTCCTCTCTACAGTGTTTTCTCTTTATCCAGTTTCACTCATGTGACAATGACGTTGAAGCGGTAGATCCCACACAGGTGCACACACAAACACACACTGACTGAGCTGGGTGATTCTCTCGGGAAACTTTGTGAGGTTGGAATAAGGTTG